>JAWWTY010000077.1:42590984-42836255 GCA_035222235.1 Margarornis squamiger | reverse complement strand
GCTTTTCCTAGGTTTATTATTTTAATGTTTTAAAATCATCTAGTAGACTCCATGTGAAAACAACACTCTGTTAATGGATTGTTAGAGTGGTGGAATTTGAATGCAGGATAGCCAGTGGTCAGCATTATGGTTCCCGATGCAACCATTAGTTAGCAACACTTCACATAATTAGCCAATCTAAAATTTAATGTCATCTGCTGTATCTAATTGGAAACTTTAAGGAAGCAGGAAGCTCTAACTTGAGGATGGAGATACATGCCTACGAAGGGCTGTGCTGAGGTTGCTGTGGAAATGGTAAATTTGGGGTTTAAGCGTTTGTGACTCAAAGTTTAAGCCCATTTTTGCTCTTTAAAACCACAACGTGCAATGTTAAAGAGCGGCTAAATGTTTGTAGGTTTTTTGCAAGATGCCTGACAGCAAAACCTGTATAGTAAGGCATGCTGTTCTGAGGAGCTCTGCTTTTGTCTGCCCTTGGAACTGAAGCATCCTTTGACTATGCAGTTGCATGTGCCACTGATGCTAGTTGTTGTCAGAGGAAAGGGGTTTGTTTATTCAATGTAAATTCAGTTTTGAGTAGCCAAAGATTCTCATGTCTCCCACTAATCAGCCATTTGTAGTTTTTTGCCTTTAAGAAAACAACATTGTGTTAGTTGGCTTTTGCTTACTCTTTTGTACTTCAAACACGACACAGCTGTGAAGTTGCCATCTAGCTCTGATTCAGGAATGTACTCTTCTTCTGAGTGGTATGCATGTCCTCCAACAACTTTGATTCTCAAAGACAGGTAAGTCTCAAAGTGGCATTTATGGCCTAGAAAAAGCTACATGGAGATAAGAGGGGCTACATGCATCCTTAAAAACTGGTACATGCCCAAGTGTTTTGGTGAATAAGCTTAAATGCTTTGCTGAATCACAGCTGTGAGTGTGCAGAAATGCTGTCCTTACAGCATCTGCTGCAGCTGAGTACAACACTTGGAATGGATTCAGAGACCATCCAAACACCAAAAATGAAGGAGTGGGATCATACATACTACAGACAGAAACGGAAACATAACATTGCAAGTGGCTTAACTGGGAAATTTTACCAGGACTTCTCACTTTCTCTCCAATACTCAAATACCGAGTTAAATCTAATGCAGTAAATGACCCAATTCCCATTTATTTCCTAGAGAAAATAGTTATACAAAGGGTGCGTCCAGGTAAGCTGCCTCACCGTGTCCTGCAGAAAAGGTGATTTGCCCAATGATGACGTTTTTGTGTCAGTCCTCGATAACTGGTTCGATAAGCAGGACTAAGTATGGAAGCGCCGGTGCCGACCCCGTCTCCATTCGCTTGCTGTGCCCGAGACCTCCGAGGGCAGCGGTGTCGCTGGGGGGTCTCGCCACGCCCGGGCTGTCCCCGTTCCCGTCCCTGTTCCCCTCCTTATCCCCGCCGGAGGGCGCCCGAGGACCGGCGGAGCGCGGCGGTGGCGGCTCCTCCCGCTCCCCGCGGGGATCCCTCCAGGAATACGGGGTGGGGATGCGCATCCCGACTTGCCCGGTCCGCTCCTCCTGCGCCCTCTCCCGCTCGCAGCGAGGGGATGCTTTGCGTCGGTCTTTTTAGGGTGTCCTTCCACAGCAAAGTCCTTTCATTGTGCGCCAGGTTATGGGTAGGAGCTGGTCGGACCAGAAAGGGATTCCTCTCCTCATTTAGTTCAGTGCCCTCCCCCCGCCCCATTCTTAGCACTAGTCTTCCCTGCTTTTGCCAGCCCAGGCCCTCCAAAGCTGGAAATGAAATGGCTGTCAGCTTCTTTGGTAGCCTGGCTGAAGGGAGTGCAAGAAGCACCTCGGGATAGGGTGCTAAGGGGGTCCTTGGCCAGACCTTTCGTGGCTAAGAACGACTTCCAGCTGTAGCCACCCACGTCACTGGTTCCTCATTTATTGTCAATAAATGCGTGATTGACACAGGGAGAGTACCTACAGCATTTAATTTGCTAATGACTGTGGTTCTTGGATCAGCAAAGTCTGGAAACAGCTGTTATAGAGTTAAGCTAGTACAGAATAAGATTCCCTTTAGTTAAACAGTGAACAAATGGAAAGCAGGTGTGTGCTAAGCAAGGAAAGTTTTCTTGGTGTAAAAGACTGCAAGCTGTGGAGCTGCTTTTCTAATCTACTGCCTTCTGTAATTTCCTCCCGTGAATTATTTGCTGTGAATTGATTGCTAAATGTTGCATGGATTGTAAGTGATCAGGTGGCAAGACAGACATTCACTGTGCATGTAGAGAGGGCAAAACACTCTTCTCAAAGGTGACAAAAGCCACTCATTTGACTATGGGGTGCAGCTTGGACATGGGCAGCATTTGGAATTAATTTCTAAGTCTTTTTTTATGGTTTACTTGAGGGAGTTTCTCCTGCATTATCTTGTCTAGAGTGTTCGAGCAAGATTGTTGTCTTTAGTAATGTTTGTCACTGTGGCTCAGAATAATGTGAAGGTCTAGGATTGGTAATGTTAATTGCTATCTAGAAGGACTCTGTCAGTCATCTGGATATTATGAAAAATGCAGGACTTGCTTATTGAATTAAAAATGTCTTGTGAAATATCTGCTGTAAGATAATATGTGTGCAGTAATGTGGGGGCTGTGACTGGCCCTTTGAAGTCACTGCCAGTGAAATCCTGGGAAATGTGGACAAATGAATAACCCCCAACTAACAGTGTGCTAAGTAATGTAGACAGCTGTTTCTTATTTGGTTTTATGCTAATTGCTGCTGCTGTTACCCTTGCATTCATGAGCTGATGGAGTTGTGCATCATCCATGTACTCTCGCTGCAAATGTTGCCCTGACACATCATGTGTTGATAAAAGCAGATGGTTTTATTTGGCTTTTTGTTTATGGTGGAGATCTTGTGGGATCATTAAGATTCATTGAGGAAGATTGAAAATGACTTTGAGATCTTGCCAGCCATTTGGCCAGACAAGCTCATCTTTGCATAGTGATCAAAGAAAAGAGGAAGAAAAAAGAATCTATAAAAATCTGTGCAATTGGTTGCATGGAATTAGTGTATAGATGAAGGAGGAGAGAAGAGTGGGGGAAAGGGGAACAGAAAATTGGACTAAGCTGCCTGTCAGACTGTTTTAAGTAGGTTCCAGTTCTCTCTGATGGATTGCAGGCAGCTTGTAACTTCTTGGGGATGTTTTTTGGAACTTGCAGAAAGCCTTAAGGCTGTGTTGAAGGTCTGGGCTAAGGCTCAGTTTCATTTGTGTGAAAAAAAGAGGGAAGTTTACTGGGCTGCAGTTGGGTTTTGTTTTTGTTTATTTGTTTGGTTGTTTGGTTTGTTGGGGTTTTTTTGGTGGATGGTTTTGTTTGTTTGTTTTTTGTGATTTTGCAGATGTATAACATTCAGTGTCAGCCCTGTACGTTGAGGCTGACAGTAAATGCAAAGAAAAGCAGTTCAAGCAAAGAAAGATCAAGCAGAAACTTTTAAGGCACATGTAATTTTCTCTGTGTTTAGGAGAAGTCCTTTTTTCTCTTCATCTAAATTAACTTTTGCTTGATGAACTGTAATTTTAATTTTGCTTATCTTTGTGACTTCAATCAAAATTACAAATAAATGTTTCTGTTATTTTTTTATTTGATATCTTGAAAGCTCAAGTGTACCTTATAGGAACAGTGACATTATCAGTCCTTCCTTTTCCTATGCATCAAAATCTTATCTTCCATAAGAAACAATTGTGCCATAGGACTCCAGAGTAGTCAGAAATGAGGAAGCTGGTGAATATATTTCAGTCTCTTTTTCTTCACTTTTCAGATTGTATCTCTTATCAAGGGCTAGGAGATGAAGAAAAGTAAATGTTCATTATATGCAGGTTGTAACTGCAGTTTGAAATGTCAGATTCAGTTTATAATTAGATATAGGAGACTAAAACATGGATTTGTAATGAATGGCTGATTTAAAGTAAATTATACACAAAAAGGTGTGAAAATGTTTAAACAAATATTTTTGAGATTATCCCTCAGTATTGAATTAAATATTGTCTCACTTCTGTAATTACTTTAATTGCCAATAATGATATGGAAGTGACTGATTACACTAGAAATTATTTTTTGTGTGTTTAATATAGTCCTGTTTATGGACTGTGTTCTATTATGGACTGAAGGAAGAGATACCTGAATAAGCTCAAGCCATGCTTCCTCATCAACTCAAATGAGTCTATAAGAACAATTGCGATATTAAATAAAATAAATCACAAGGATAATTTAGTTGGAAAAGTAGTCTTTAGGTGATTAATTCTTACATGTTTTCCATGGATTGTTAAAGGATATGATGTCACAGTTTTTGTACTCAAAGCTAAAACATCTAGTTCAAAGGGACTTATGATGAACTTTTTGAATTCATCAGTGCATTCATAACAGAATTTTAATATTCTGTGTACTTGGTCAGCAGCACAGATCCTGTTAGATGGAGATCTTGTGAACTGCTCCCATGGGGAAGAGCTAGTAATGCAGTTAGCTGTAATCCTCTTGGTTACTTTGTTAGTCCTTTAGTGTACACAAAGACTGTGAAAGCAAGATATTTATTGACTGATATGCATGGTAGATAGCTAGGATTAGTAAGATATCAGGCAAAGAATTAACATGCTACCTCAAGCTAAGACATGTGCTTCACAGAATAGTGGAGCTTGGAAGGGGCTTCTGGAGGTCATCTGGGCCGATCCCCATGTTCAAGCAGGGCCACCTAGAGCCAATTACTCAGAATTGTGTCTTGATGGTTTCTGAATTTCTCCACTGAGGGAAACTGCAGCTTCTCTGGGCAACCTGTGCCAATGCTTGTCACTCTCACAGTGAGAAAGTGTTTCCTGATCTTCAGAAGGAACCACCTGTGTTTCAGGCTGTGCTCATCACCTCTGGTCCTGCCACGGGGCACCACTGGGAAGTGCATGGATTCATCCTCTGTGTTTGTATACGTTGGTAAGTTCCTCATTGAACCTTCTCTTCTCCAGGCTCAGTTCCAGCTCTCTCAACCCTTCCTCCTGTGTGAGTAACTTATACTCCCATCCCTTCATATTATCCCTGCGGTCCTTTGCTGGCCTCTCTGGTATGGCCATGTCCTTCTTTCACTGGAGAACCCAGATCTCCATGTGTGGCCACACCTGTCCTGGCACCATTGCTGGCCTGACAGTCACCAGTATTGGGAAAGATTGATTTCTAGTGCTTTTTGGACGGGATGATTCTGAGTATTGCTGCCTTTTCTTTCCCCCCCTGCCCCCCCCCGTTATAGATTTATAGATTTGCATAGTTATTTTGGTTTGGTTTTTTTTTTCTGAAGTCCTTGAACTGTTAACAACCTCTGTTTCAAGGATCTTATGTCTAGCTGCAGATTACCACTCCTATCTATCATACCTCTAGTTTTGTCATACAGCTTTCTTGCAAGCTGGCACTTTTCTTAGAAGTTTCATCCAAGGTTATGCAGTTCTGCTGTGTCAAAACTAGGCCTTGGATCACAGACAGCTGAACCCCTAGGAGGAGGATTCACACAAAGCTGAGGTGTGAAATCACTATGAGCTGTGCTGATTCCCTCAGGAGGACACACAGTGAATACTAGCTGCAAGGTTATTTCATCTGCTTTCAAAATAACTGGATGTTTGCAGAAGCCTTGTAACTTAAGCCCTCTCTCCGCTGGACTTTTACCTGTTAGTGTGCTTTTGTACACATTTCTGACACTGATATGGTGTATAACGGGCTCTTTGATCTTAGGCAGTGACAAGTGGTGCTGATGTGGATTGCCTATGGTCAGGAAAACTTCTTTGATTTTTGTGCCGGGGAGGTTTAGATTTAATATTGGGAAAAATTTCTTCACCAAAAGGATTGTCAAGCGCACTGGAACAGACTGTTTAGGGAAGTGGTTGAGGTATTTAAAAGATTCATAGATGTCGCACTTAGGCACATGGTTTAGTGGTGGACTTTACAGCGTTAGGGTAACTCTTGGACTCGAAAGATATCTTTCAACCAAAGTATTTCTATAATTTTTAAAAAATAGCACAAAAGCTATCAAAAGACAAGAAGGAAATAGTGGATGGCAAAGCTCAAGATGTTGAGAAGAGCTGTCAAGGAGCAATGGACTGAGGGTGAGGCTTAGTACACTGGCCTGCCATGTTATAGGCTATTTTATGGTCAGGAAAGGGTGATACAGTAGGTAAAACTAGAGAGAAGGAAAAATGACAGGTTTTATGAAGAGAGAAGAATATACTATTGGTATTTCCCAAGGGATAGAAGGATCAAAAATGACAAATTACAAGTGGGTTTTAGTGAAAAAACAGCAGGTAAAGTTCTGATGCTTATGAAATACACAGCAAAGCTTAAATTGCCTTCATTGGTGCTGGAATTATTTTTTTCTTGAATGTCAGGAAAGGAAGAGAATATCAGGAAAGAAATGAAATGTTTTGTTGTAAGTTTACAGATTTAGAACACTTGTGGAAAATCAGGTCAAACACCAGGAAAAAATTTCTAATTGAAACAGTAGTGCAACTGGAAAAAATGTCTGAAATAACTGAGATTTCAATCATCTGGAGGTTTGAAGAGCAGAGAATGTCTACCATGAAGTTTTCAGACAGTTAATTCAGTTTTGGGGATAAGTGATATTTCAGCCCCACCCTTTGTGATTTTATAAAATCTTCCAGAGAGTAAGCTTTCCTATAGATTTCATCCTTTCTACACATGAGACAAAGTTCTCTTAAATTGTGGATATCTATGTAGCATATGAAGGAGACTGACACATTTCTGACATAAAATCACGAGTTAACAAAAGATAACAAACTGTGAGAATTATTTGGTTTGTTTGGGGGTGGTTTTGATTTTGTGGTTTTTTCCTTGAACTAAGTTTTCTGATAGTGTACAGCTGGTAATCGTCCTGTTTAGTAAACTGGCTATTTATTAATGCTCTTTTATATCTGCTGTTGCAGTTTAGATATTTATTTTGGCCAATAAAAGTGGCCCCTACAAGTTGCTAGTCAAGTACTAGTCTGACTTCTTTGAAAAGTGCCCCTCTTCTTGCCACTAGACATATGTAAAGTGTGATATGAATGACTTCCCACTGTTCCTTAGGAATAGAGACGGAGGCTGTGATACCTTCACCTATTTATGGGTTGAATTTGTCTCCTAAGTAAATGAACTTGGTTGTTTTGTTTAAAAAAAAAAAGTCAAGAGTGTTAGATACCAGTTGTTTTGAAGTTCACTAAAACCTTTTTTAAAGAAGCATCCTTGAAACCTTCTGGAGTTACCTACTCAAGGAGGTGTACTTGAAGGCAAGCAGTGACACTCAGTAGAGTTGACGAGGGGAGATTTAAAAACTAGCTATTCTAATCTGCAACAGAAATGGATTTGCTTTGAACCAAAGTTTAACCAAAGTTTTACTGGTGTTCACAAATTTCACAGTGGAGATGGGTTTTTTTTTCCTCCCTTAAGCAAATCTTGAGTCTCTGCACCTTGGTATTTGTGTTTATGTATTGATTTGCACCTTGGTATTTGTGTTTATGTATTGATTTGCTTTCCTGTCCTATTAAACTATATGGGTCCTTCTTTTACTGAAATAAATCTGGTCCTGACCAGTTTCTTACATAAATACTACCTACACAGCATTAAGAAAGTCTAAACCTGGTTTGTGCTAAGTGCAACATGAAACATAACTTTTATAAGTGACAATGATGAAGCCAAATGTATTCTGTAGGAATTTAGGATCATAATTTGCATAAAGCAGAGTTGAATTTTACTACTTTACCTCCTACAATTCCTTTCAGTGTGGGTAAACATTTATTATATAATCATTCTCGTGAGTACCTAGAGTTAATTTTATTTGCACTTCTGTCTTGGTGGTGTTTTATTGCGGAAATAGTGCAGTTTAATAACCCATTTAGCAGGTGAATATTTCTTTCATGTTGTTGCATCCATTTCTCAGTGATCATCTATTGTCAGATACTAATTTTTATAAAGAATGCAGTTTTTAAACTGTGACTGGAGCCTAAATTGGGCTTGAATGAAGTAGCAAAGAGATAATGTTGAGTGTCTGATCAATTTGAAATGGTCCATTTCTCCTGCAGTTCAAGAGAATGAGGGAAGATGGATGAAGCAAGTGACTTGCAGTGGAACTGCTCTCCTTCAATTCACTGACGAAGTATGAGCTGCACCCCAGAAATTTTCACAAATTACTGCTGTGTAGGTTTCCAACAGCATGCACAAGATCTGCAGATGGGGCAGTGCCCAGTGGTTTCTGAAACATATGGGAAAACGAAGGGGAGAGTAGCCCTAACATTTTTCATGCAGCTGTTGCCAAGAAACTTCAGTTGAACACAACCTGTTATCGATTGCGGTTTGCTTGGCTTAGTGATGATATACATTAGACCACAAATTCAGTTTCTCTAAACTGATTCTGAGGTGACCTATCGCTGGCTCTGATAGCAAAGAATTTGTGAAGTGTGGATTTTGTGGTGGGCTTTTGGGTTTTTTTAATCTGAATATGGATACTGTAAGCAGGTGGAAGCCACTCAGTGGAATTGCAGTTGGAAAATAAGGTAGGAGTTCATGTCACTTGTATTGAAGTGGAGAAAAAATTAGAATGCTGCCAAAAGCTTATGAATAAGTGAATGATTGGTGTTAAATGCTCTTAATAGCCATGTGTTGAGGAAAACACAGGGGCTGACCTCTGTGGAAAAGGTAATGCATTAGCTGTCAGTGTAAAATGTCTTGTGAACCTTGTAAAGGGCAAGGTAGTTACATTTGCTTTGCTTGATTTGTAATTCACCATGCAGAATGAGTTGCCAGGATTCCTCTGCAGGACAAACCACGTGTGAGCAGCCGAAACTTGGGAGCAGAGGGTCTGAAAGGTGTCAGTAGGGCAGGTGATGGCTGGAACTGCTGAGCTCCTTGCAGGAAGTCCTGCCTGAATTGTCTGTTAATACCTACTTGCCTGCACACTTTGCCTGATATAGATGGTGAATGTCTGAAAGGGCCCCATGTGGGATGAAATCACTTGTTACCAAGGTGTGATTCATGAGAGCTCACATCATCCTTTTTCTGTTCAGTGATCTCTGGGATTTCTCTGTAAGTGGCTTGGGTAAATGGTTTGAAGCTGTATAAGGATGCTGGTGTGAGGCTCTTGGGACTAGGAATGCTGTGGCCATACCTGTTTTAAATAGTTTGCAGGGATGCACTCAGACCTTAAACAGAAAAGATTAAATAAACTTTGAGCATGAGTATAATTTAGTGACATGGGTTTCTCCAGCTGTCACTTGGCCCTCTCTCTGTGCTGAAGTAGTCACCACCCGGGTATTAATAGCACTAGTGCTGGGAACAAAACTGTCATTCAATTTCTAGTTGAAAGCACTTAGTGAAGTAGTGGAAATTGCAAATAAACTGGTGTGACAGGGGCTGAAACTCTGTGGATTGGGATTGTTTATTTGAATAAACATTTTTAGTAGCTCTCCCCCGGTCCTGTTCAACTTTACTGGAAGCTCCAAGCACTGTTGCTGTTGTGCAGAGTATTGTCATCTGCCAGGGCAGGTGATGATTCTCAGCTTTCTTTGCTCTCATTCCTGTAGGGAGGATCTGAGGTGTTCTGGGGAAAGCAGAGCTCAGGTGTGAGGGATGGCTGGGCAGCAATTCCGGTGACAGGCCTGCCTTCACTCCCTGTCACAGTGTCACCTATGTGAGGTGTGTGTTTGGGAGCAGGTTTTAACCCCCTGGGAAAGAAGAGGTGATATGAAAGGTTGAAGCAGGAAGAAAAGGAAGGGGAGATTAAAAAGAAAAACTGTCTTTGAAGTCCCCCTTTGAACCAGCCTATGAATTCTTACAAATGTTGTATAAGTGTTGCTCCTCTGTTCCATGGTGTATGAGTCACAAACATTGCTGCTGTGCTTTTTCAGATCCTGTGTAAAGAGGGGAAGTAATGCTACCCCAGCAATGCTGACTGGCAGCTGAGGGGCAGCAGGGTTATGTGATTTGTCTGCAATCATACAAGGCATCTCTGTCAGTGAGGCACCAGAAGAGGCTTGTCTGAACTTCCAGTCCAGCACACAATTATATGCATTGCTCCTAAAAAAGCATTTTATGCCATGTTTTGTGTGTATTGGAGGGAAAGAGCAGAAAGCTTGATCTCAAAATTCTGATTAATTTCTATTCAAACAAATGAAGTGACAGGCAGAAATATTGGCTTGTCATATATCAGTAGTGCAGGTATGCTTTTATCCCATGTGGAAGCCCTTGTGGAAAAATGACTGTTTATGAAGAGATTTAGAGCTGTTTCTCTTCCATGAGCTGCTTACTTCTTCAGCTGAGCTAGCATCTATTAAACATTCATTCTAAGTAAAATACCCTCAAGAGTCAGTTTAAGTAAACTGCAGTACCTCTTTCTAGGCTAAAAATGGCTTTGTATAATGTACATAGAAAAAAAATCTGTCAAATTATTTTTTCTGTTCCTCTTGGTCTTTATTGTATTTTGAGATTAATTTTTTTAATGAGTTAGTAGGAAAGGAGAGAAGAAAGCTCCTTTGTCAGCTGCATAAAGGGACAGACAGAGCTTTTGTGTGTAAGCTTTTTTTTTTATCATGTCTTCCATTTTCTTCTTTAAGTGGGATATGTTATCATGACTGCAAACTTTCACACTCCCATTGTCATAAACAATAGTCTAATAACCTTTAGAGCTTCAGCATTTTCCAGCCTGGCAGCCAAATGAGTGTGTGGAACAATGCTGAAGACAGTGACTTAAATCATATTGCAATACACAACCTGTCCTTTACTTCAAATACTGTCTGTATGGTATTTTTAAAACTTGTGCCTGCAGCAGTGGATGATGTTTGAGACTTAGCATCACCTTTGATTACTGTTTGAGAAGACAAGCAGCTGCTCTGTGTTGAAGGGAAGAAAAAAGATGATGCTGAACCTCAGAGTTTGCTGGACTGAAAGCTTGTGGGGGCAGGCAGGAGGATGATGCAGGTAAGACTTGCCTAGAGGTGTGGGCCTTGGTGGGAAACTGGAGGCATTGAGCTCATGTTCTGGGTTGGTTGTTGGGTGGAGAGGGTTTGTGGTCTCCTGGGCTTACTCTGATACTCTGGTTGCTCTCTCTTAGAATTAAGCTTTACTGTAAATTTGGGTGTTAGCAGGTGTTGAAACCCTATCTTGTATCAATACAGGCTGAAGAGGTTAAAGTGTGTAAAAGTGCTCCAGGTGGTCTAAACTATGCTAGCAAGTCTGGTTTGATTTATACCTGTGATGACCATGGTAGAGGAGTTCTTAAATTTGGTGTTCCAGCAAAGTCTTTTCAGTGTAGACAAAAGCACGATATTGATTCCTCCACCTCCTCTAACTTTTATTATTTAAAAAAATTCTGCTTAATACAAGTCTCCCCTTATGAGGTAATGGAGCATTAGCTTGCTATCCTGTGTCCAGCAGCACAAGTTTAAAGCTATTTTCAAGCACACAGATCTACGTAAGAAAGATTTATTCCTGTGAACACCCAACAAGCCCAGCCAAGCCATTTTGGGACCCTGGCTTGAGAAGATGCTAATTGCTGGTGGTTTCTTGTTGTTGTTTTTTTCTCTACTCTGTGTGCTATGCTGTGGTTGCAGGATTCTGGCAGTCAAACTGGAGTTCGCAGTTCAAAATGCAGATTTTAATTTATTTTCTAGCTGTTGTTTTCTCACATGACACACTTGCCATCTGTCTTTCCTCATAAAATACTCAAATTGAACTCTCGGAACCCTATTTTCCCAGATAAAATTAATTTTTAATTTCAATAGGAATCAATGGTACAGTATTTAATGCCACACTAGAGTGTAGCTGTAAAAGGTTTTTCATTCTTTTTTTCCTTCTTCATCTTCCCCCTTAGAAAGCACTGCAAGTGCATTGTAAAATAGCAGCAATTGGGAAAGTATTTTCAAATAATTTCTAAAAATTCCTAATTCATATTTTCATTTTTCTATGCATGACAGATGTTGTTAAAAAAAAGTTCATTTATAGCAAAAAGTGAAAATGATAGGTCAGTGAAGCAGAACTCGGAAAACTCAAATGCAGCTTCCTAACAGAGCTTCAGCAAATCACTCAATCCTATTTACATTTGGGTTTGTTTTTTTGGTTATTTTTTTCTTTTTTTTTTCTTTTTTTTATCACTCTGGTGATTAAAACCAGTGGTAAGGAAAAGACACGTTCTTCAACCAATGTGCTGAAAAGATGATTCTTAATTTTGTATCTTCCATTTCAGAGGCCACATATGAATTAACCGCTTGACCTCTCAGCATTGTGGTATTTCCTACCCAGTGTTGTATTACAGTGATAACTTTAGCCAAAGTGAGCAATTGTTCAGTCAGGTTTCAATATTTATCTATGAAAGGGTGTTAACACAAGCTGTAACTCAGAGACCTTATAGTGTTTTGCAGTGTCTCTTGTGTGGTTTATATTCATGGATATATATATTTATCCTAGGCATCCATTCTATATCTAATCTAGGAGTTTCTGCAAGAATTTTTTCCATCTTCACAGCACCAGACAACAGAGTCCCCTTCTTCCCCAGAAGGGTGCACAGTCCCTGTATTGCAGAGTCTGTTGGGCTGAGAGTGCTGTCTCAAATAGCTACAGCAAATAAACTTCCTAGGATGACTTTTGCACAGCACTTTGCCCTGTTCTACAGAGTAATGCAGAACTGTAAAATCAGCCATATGAGCCAAAACCTTGAGAACTGCATTATCTTCATACTTCAATTTGGCAATGAAAAATTGCCAAAGCATATTTCCAGACTTAGTAATTCATTTAAAAATTGGTTTATTATTATCTACTTACCTAAACAGCAATTTTACCATTTTCCAAACATAGATTATTAAATTAGAATAGGTTTAACATTTTCCTCCTCCTGCATGCAAGTTCCTTGAGGCTCAGGAGACTCATGCCTGGTGGACCAGGACAATTCAGTAACTTGATTAAAAGGACTGACTGCTCAAAAAATAGGCCCAGCAAAGGTCCTCTGTTGAACCTTTTATGTGCCAGCCTTTTAATTTCAGAATGACATTCAATAAGGGCAATAAATTAACTAATCAAAAGGACTTGCATGAGTGAGCTAGAGGTGGCTGAACTTGAACTGAGAAAGCATGCACGTAGATTGAATAGAAAGGATGATAATTGTATAGTTGTTCTCCTTTAAAAGGACAGTATATGCTGGGATGCCGACATACCAGCACTTCAGGGATACACTTGGAGGGAAATATGGTCAAAGCAAGGACTTTCTGGGAATTTCCTTCTTCTCTACCACTTTTCAATATTTGCACCAGTATTTCCAGATCCCCATTTTCAAATCCCCCACTTCACAGTTCCAGCTTCTATTCAAGATGCCCTGATAAAAGGGCTGCAAAGCAATCAGTGCATTGCCAGAGCCAAAGAAAAGTCAATTCAGCCATACCCACATTGTGAATCATCTTGCTGTGTGAATTAGAAGCAGTTCTCCCCGTTACTATTCTAGAGGCAATGCAATTCAATAGTATTAGGAGCAGTGCATTAGTAACAACATTTACTGTACCAGTCACATAATATTCTATCATCATTAACTAGATATGCTTTGAATGAGAAGAGATGGGATACCAGCACTTGAGGCTTTCAGAGTGTGCCATTCAAATACTGCACAGAGCTCAGAAGGTGGTTTTTGACATACAGTGGTCATTCATATGCCACACTGACAGGGTCATCAAGGGTAACCACTGGTCCTTTGCCCCCACTTCTTCTGCTGAACAGGGGACGTGGCAGACTTTCTGGAGCGTAGGCCAAAATAAGAACCAGGGAGGAAGGGAGAGAAAAACAATTCTGAGGAAACACGGAGATTTTTCAGGCTGGGAGGACTTGTTTTTTTAAATTATTATTATTATTTGATCAATTTGGGTTTTTTAAATAGATGGAAAAACACTACACTTTCACGAGTTACTGTACTTGACTCAAGTATTACTGAGTCACAGGTTCTTCACATGCCACACCTTGCAGCAGCTTCCCTGTGTGGCATTGTGTGTAGCCCACGTAGATACCCCTCAGTGGAAAGCTCCAAGGGCGGTTACACAAATGCACAAGGAGCTCCTGGTATCAGCAAATTCCCTCCAGGGCCCAAGACTGAAGAACCTTCCTATAAGCACCAGTGACCTGAAGCAGAACTCTACCTCATCATCTAAAATTCATCATGCATGTCTTCTGTCTTTTAGAATTAGGCCTTTTAGCAGCCTTCCTATCTCCTTTTCTGATTCATGAACAGCATCTGACAGGTCTATGAAACTCGCTGAAACTGGCAAACTATAATCTCACAAATTAAAAACAACCCTTTCTAAAACTGCTTTTTCTTTTTAAAACACCCACCAGTCATAACATTAATTCAGCTACTACAGTTTGCATTTGACTTACATCCATTAACATAAAGGAGAATTAAACAACGTACAGGAGAGGCTGGGGAAAACATTCTTTGGACTCCATGCTCTTTAAAACAGCCATTTCTTCCAGATGACAGATTCAGGTCAGGGTAAGTCTAAAATGGGACACTATTGCCATGTATAATACTATTACCAGGTGAACAAATAGTTAGTGCCCAGATATGATTCAGCTGGGGGAGTCCAGTACAACAAACGTAAAATACAACATGAATAGACTACCCAGCCCCCAACAAAGACAGCAACTTGAAGTTCTGATTTTTCAACCAGCCCTTACCTTAAGGACAGAAAAGATCCCTGTGTACAAGTTTGATATTCTGCATCAGAAAATGAATGTTTGATTTCAGTTTAAAAATGAGTCTATGATTTATCACTGAATGCAAGGAAAGACTTTTAAAAAGACAGAAGTTAAGAATACTTCTTAACAGTCAGTTCATTACATCCATAGTAAGTGCTTTCAAAGGTTAAATATTTTCCTTATTAAAGCAAACACCTTACAGTAAGACTCTGGCTTATTGGGTATTCTCAGCTCTTCATAATTTTACAACATCAGTTTTACAACATTAGTTCAATGTTTTCCTTGTTTTGATATAATAGGAGAGTGAGATTGTTTTGCCAGGAGATGTGCTGCTACTTACTGTAAATCAACTTTTTTTCATAACGTATTTCATTTATAGAAAATGAAAGTATGAAAGAATTAGGTATTTTAAGAAATTACTTGGAAAAGCCTTCCAAATTGCTGCTGCTTTACAATGTGCTTGCAGTGCTGTGTAAGGGGGGAAATAAAGAAGGACAAAAAAAAGAATGAAAAACTTTTTACAGCTAAACACCTATGAGACATTAAAAACTGTGCTGCTGATTTCCACTAAGTTAAAAAATTACTTTTATCTGGGAAAATAGGGCTCCAAGAGGTCAATTTGAGTATTTTATAAAGAAAAACAGATGGCAAAAGTGTCACGTGAGAAAACAAGAGTTAGAAAATAAAAAAAAAAAAATCTGCATTTTGAACTGTGAACTGCCAGAATCCTGCAACCACAGCGTAGTACACAGAGAAAAGCAACAACAACAAAATCCACCAGCAATTAGTGAGAAACTAGGCACCAAATAGTGTGGGGCTGTCCCTAATGCTGTATTTGCTGTTGTCTTTAATTAAAGAAATAAAATTAGCAGCGACTTGAAGCTAATTAATTTGAAGTTCTCGCTAGACCAGCACTGAGATGTGCACTGTTGCACCTTGTGCTGTGACCATCACAGGAGGGAAAGGCTGCGTACAAGAGCAAAGGAGCTGAACTGTAATTGTGGTATCCTCTTAGAGATGTTATTTCTTGCTTAACTAGAAAGAAGAATGTGAACAATTGCAAAAAATATGCAATTTGTTTCTATGGGGTTCTTAGAATCTCTTCATCTTTGAGACTACCATCCTTTTGGGGGACTGTAGTGGTGCTAGCATGCTGGAAGGCTTAAAATGCTCTAGAACTTAGAGAAGTCCCAGATCGGAAAGGACAAATGAAATGAATTACGCCAAGAGATTGTGCTGAGCTGCTGGACACCAAAATCCATTTAGCAACTTGTCTACAAAGAACACATAAAACATGGAAGAGCTTTACTTTAACCTGCTGTGGAGTCTTCAGTCTTAGCTCTGTGGTCTTGATAGATTAATCAGTAAAAGTAGTGTTTTTAGGAGAATTTAATTAATAAAGCATCTATATTAATATTTCTCTTGAAGCCCATCTAAACTCTAGGTCTTGCTGATTCTCAGGATGAGCAGCAAATGTCATATCCCTCTCTGTGGTGTCTTAAATAGAGCTGACAGAACTGATCTTCCAGGTGCCTGTTGTGTGACAAGGACTTCTTCATGATTTTCTTAATTTTCACTGTGACTCTGAGGTTTGGCAGGAGGGAGCTGGCAGAACAGAAAGAATATTGGTTCCTCAAAGTCAATACCACCCTCCTTTCCTGAAGATGCTTTTGTTTGGAGAATATTTGGATTTCACCTGTTTTCCAGCAGCTTTTCTTAAATGTGAATGCCTGGATAAACATTCTGGCAATCCTAGTTTAATTATTTAACCTAAGACAATAATTAGGCCTTGTGTGCTTTAAAAACTCTCGTATTGTGCAGACACATGTGGCTGAATAATTGATCTGGAAAGTAAACAGGAAACCTCAGCAAATGGTTTCACACAGTGCAAAGACAGAAATATCTCTGCTATACAGACTTAGTGTAGGGTCATCATAATTTCATGAACCAGTACAAAGCTGGTAAAAAAAGGGAAGTATGTGGCTTTTCTCCAAAGCTGTGTGTAAACATGCACCTTCTCTTTCCAGGGCTTTTTCAGGAATGTTTGTAAGCATGCCTGAGGTAAAAGCACTTTTCTCAGTACTGTTTTCTTGGTGTGGCTTTGTAGCAAAGGGCTGAGTATTCCACTTATTGGTCTTAGTAGGTCTAATGCATTAAGTATTTTCTAGGTCAGTGTTAATTTAAATGTGCGGTTATGGGTGACAGCCTATTCTTTATATATGTTTGTGTAATTCCCTTATTACCTGAGGTCAGTTGTCATCCCTTGGTGGGTGCCAGACACAGTCATAGGAAATTCAAACACCAGAAAAAGAATCAAGAAACCTGCTATATTATATTCTGAATTTTTAATAAAAGCCACTGGGAGTGTTGCACAATGCTACAGAGTATTCTGTAGAGCAGGCAGATAAGAAATATTCTTAACGTGTAATGAACTATTGATCATTGTGAAACTTATCCATTTCTTCAGTGCTGTTCCTCTGAAGACACTGAATTTCTTTTTGAAGGGCACTTTTGAGGATTGTGGAATTTGTTTGGGTTTTTTTCATTTTGTTTTGGTTTGAGGTTTTTTTGGGTTGTTGTTGGGTTTGTTTTTTTCTTTAATGCCATTCCTAGTGCCAAATGCGTTAGAGGATTGAAATCTGTTGTGGAAAGAATTAAGCTATTGTGGGTATCAATCTGAGTAGAGCCCCATAATTAAGAGATGGTGGAAAATGATGAATAATGTTGTCAAATGTTTCCTGAAGAGAGCAATTGGGATAAAAGGACAGGATCAGTTTGAAAGGACCAACTTTCTATGCTTTTTAAAGGCAGATTTGAAAAAAACAAACATGTCAATTACAGACTGTTTCACCTGCAAAATGATTCTGAAATTTCAAAATTAGGCTTTTAGGCTTTTTTAATATTTCTTCCCTTGGGTTTGACTAGATGAACTCCAGGGTTCCCTTGAAATTTTAAACTATTCTGACTCTTTTCTTCCCTCTGGCCAAAACTATTTGTTAAATTTATTTCATGAAATTCTGTTTGTGAAGAATATATTGCTTATTTCAAGCAGGTGGTTGCTTTTTTCTCCCCCTTAATAATGATTGTGAATGGAAAGGTACAAACTGAAGGAGGACTTGGCTGCTAAAAAGAGTGTCAGTACTGTGGGTGTATAATCAGAAGTTAAGATGAGATAACACTTGCATCATCTGTGAACTGTTGTTTGGCACAGATTTGCTTGGAATCAGTGGCGACTGTATCAGCATTTTATGTCTTTTATATAACCCACAAATTCACTGAAGTCTAGCAGAAACCTCATCTTATTTCTAGACAGTACAACTGTAGTGCAGTCTCCCTAATTTTGTCATTCGTTTTTGTATGGAAAATGTAACCCCACTGTTGACATGTTATTAAGGTTTCTGCACTCAAAGGTCAGCTCTCCCTGGAGTCTCCTTTTGTCTGGAAGATGGCATATATTAAAATTTTATAACAGTTCCCATTAGTTTCAATCCTATAATCTTGGGATCAATCTGGCTGTCCTCCTCCACAGCCTATCAAGTGCAACAAATGCCTTAGGTGAGCAATAAAGCGATTGGAATTAGATTCTTCTAAGCAAGAGTTGTTTGCATAAAGGTTTAAACCTGGCCACAGTTGTGCTGATAAGGCTCCTTTCCCTTCAGGTGAAAGGAGCTCCCAACAGTTTCACATAGAAAACAGCTGATCTTTTGAAATAAGATACAGCAAGCATGGGTGGACGTGGGTGCAGGGCCACGCTTTTAACCGTGATTTCTTTCACTGCATGTTCTGCTTTTTGTGCACAATTGAAAAAGAAATAATATTCTTTTAGTGTAATAGTCCCGGCTGTTAGGAAGGGGATCCAGATTATCCAAGAATATGCTTGCTTTGATTTGTGTGAGAAGACTGGCCTGTGGTGCTCTAAGCTCTGAGGGTTAGCATTTTTGGTGGGAGTGGACTTGAAAGCAGAGGCCAGAATTCTATTTGTCCTTCAGCCACTGTAAAAGGAGAGTGCAAACAAACACTCATGGCTGAAAGACTGCATTTCAGATATTACCATCAGAAAACTTCAGATAAGGTCAAGGCAATTATTTTTTTTGCTACAGACTTACTCCACTGTGACTAACACAATGGTCTGGTGCCTCTGGAGACTATTATGCCCCTGGACATTATTATGTGGATAATAAGATTACCTTAAAAGCCTGGAGAGTCACTAAATTCCTATTTTCGATGTGGGATAATTTTTTCTCAAACAGCATGACTTTTCATAATTGATTGCATTTTTAAAAATGTCAGGCAGAGTCCTGCTAAGTTTATTGATGAATGCAATGGCTGAAATGTAATATTAAGGAGAAAAAAATAACACAGCATCTAACAAACAAATCACGGTTTTCTTTTAAATCTCCTCTTGTCATGGTCTCTTTGAAGGATGCTGCAATACATTTTTGAGAACTGATAATACAGCTCATTGAATAGCTGTGAATGATTAAGATGTCTGTCCCTCTGGCCAGCTTTTTAACAAGGGGGATCTTGCCAGGGCCAAAGCTCCATGATGAAATATTTGGATGAGCTGCTCCTTTTTGCCTTTGTAAAGAAGCCAAACTGTCAAATACTTTAACACTGCAAAGATTTATTGAGTTATGCCGTGATTGTGAAGGGTTTAGATAGCTTCTGTCACCATCATTTGATCTGCTCTGTGCCCCGCTGGGACTGATTGATCACTCAGTGCTTATCAGTAGATAAGCCTGTGAACTGGACTGAGAGGTACTGATTGAGCTGCCAGGTGCCATTATGGAAACTTGTGACCATTCCAGCATTAGCTGATCCTCTGCACTTATATAATGTTATTGCTTGACTGAGGAGGTGGTTATTTTTTGGGGGTTTGTTTTCGTTTGTTTGTTTTAAATATTTTTGTTTGCTTGTGAGTTTTTTTTTTCAATTAGGGGAGGGGAAAAAGAGTTAATATTATTAACAACTTTCTCACTTTGTGCAGGTGTTAAGTTTGCCCAGCAAAATAAACAAACACAGGCAAGTGACTTCTGTGCTGTTCGCTGCTTTTATGTCTATATATAACTCCAGACCTGCAACCTTCTGTTCTCATGGATAAATGAATAATTAAGAAAACTCAGAGAAATACACGTGGATTGAATTAAGCATTTAATTTCTTCAGAATGTGGAGAGCCTTTACAGTGTCCTGTGCAAATTGATGAGTCACATGGAATTATTTCAGGTACTAATGCCAGCAGAAGTTCATCTTGGTGGATGCTGAAAGCAAGTATAAATGTTATTTTAAAGAATGAAAGCACTGATAAGCACCAAGGGGTTGGTTATTTTCTGATACATTAGGTGGGAAAGACAAGTGCCTCTTTTAATATAGACATAATCTGATAATAACCTAAAACGTAATTCTTCAGAATTTGTGCTTTTCTTGCTGCAGGTTTCACTGCACTTCTGCACCTATGATCTTAATGAAGTTGGGCTGTTTTGCATCACTTTACACTAAAGAGAAGTTATTATTGAGGTCTCCTGACACTTCACACTACACTACTCCATTCTGAATTGCTTACTGCAATAAGTTAAAAAACTTATGTTGGAATTTTGTGTTTCTAACTGCAAAGGAAAGCTGAAACATCCCTTAAGGTTCCAAGAAAGTGACATTTTCATACTTTTAAAATAAAATACAGTGGTCTTGTCTTTGAACAAGATCTCTGTATTGTAGATGAGGGAATTTCCTCAGCCTTTCCTCACAGGAGAGGTGTTCCATTCCTCTGATCCTTTTTTTGGCTCTCCTCTGGACCTGCTCAAACAGAACTATGTCTTTCCTGAGCTGAGGACCTCAAAGCTGGTTGCAGTGCTCAGGATGGGGGCTCATGAGAGCAGAGTAGGCTGGGGAAAATCACCCCCTCGACCTGCTGGCCCCAATTCTTTTGATGCAGCTGAGAACACAGTTGACTTTCTGGGCTGCAAGTGCAGAGTGCCAGCTCATGTCCAGTCTCTCATCCACGAGCACTCCCAAGTCCTTCTCAGCAAGGCTGCTTTTAACCCCTTCATTCCCCAGCCTGTATTGGTACCAGGGGCTGCCCTGGCCCAGGTTCAGGACTGTGCTTAGCCTTGTTAAATCTCATGAACCCTCACTTAGTCCCCCTTCTCAAACTTGTCCAGATCCTAAGATATCCCTCTAGATGGCATCCTGTTCTTCAGGCATGTCAATTGCACCACTCTGCTTGGTGTCATCTGCAGTCTTGCTGAGAATCCTCTCAGTCCCATTGTCCCTCTCATTGATGAACACGTTAAATAGTCCTGGTCCCAATATGGACCCTCGAGGGACACCATTTGTCACTGATTTCCATCTGGACACTGAGCTGTTGACACCATCCTCTGAATGTGACATCCAGCCAATTCCTCATCCATCAAACAGTCCATCCAGCAAATCTGTGTCTCTCCAGTCTAGAGAGAAGGATGTTGGAGGGGATCCAGATTGTCCAGGTAGTTGACATTGTCAGCTCTTTCCCTTGTTCATTGATGCAGTCACTCCATCATAGAAGGCCATTGGGCTGGCCGGGCAGGACTTGTCCTTGTTGAAGCTGTGCTGTTTTCAAACACCTCCCTGCCCTCCATGTACCTTAGCACAGCTGCCAGGAGGATCTGTCCCATGATCTTGCCAGGCACAAAGGTGAGGCTGCCGGGTCAGTAGTTCCCAGAGTCCTCCTTTCTGCCCTTTTTAAAAATATGTCCAATATTTCTCTTTTTCCAGTCACCTGGAACTTCACCTGACTGCTATGACTTTTCAAGTACCAAGGAAAGTGACTTGGCAGCTACATCAGCCAATTTGCTCAGGACTCTGGGGCGCATCTCATCAGCTTCTGTAGACTTACATGTGTTCAAGTTCCTCAGGTGGTAATGAACCTAATGTTCTCTTACAGTGAGAGGGACTTTGCTCCCTCAGTCCCTGTCTTGCAGTCTGTCCACTTTAGAGGTATGGGAAGAGAGACTGCCAGTGAAGACTAAGACATAAAAGTTGCTGAGTACCTCAGTTTTCTCTTTGTCTCTTGTTACCAGTTAGTTCAAGTTGATCTTTCCTCTCTTGGCAAAAATGAGCGAGAGCTGTGTTTGAGAGGAGAAAGAGATTAGCTTCTGGAGGAAGGGGAGCTGTACACCAGGCAAGACATTTGGAAGGGCTAGGCAACACTGGCTGGATTTGGAAAGAGCTCAGATGAGGAAGTGAGAATGGGGGAGAGACTGGTTCTGTGAAATCAAAGTGGTAAGGACAAGCTCTGAGCTCAGTCCTAAAGGGTTGAGTAGGAAGATGATAGGGAGCCTCCTGAGCAGGAAGATTTGGATGAGGGAACCAAAAGGGCAAGGAAGGGTTTTATTTGGAAAAAAAACCCCAGCTAGTGTTTTCCACCTCTACTCCTTCCCAAAACCCTACAGCAAAAAAGAAACCAAAAAACCCCAAACTAAAAGAACTGCTGTGGTGGAGAGAGCAGAGAGAGTTGAGAAGCACTTAAGACAGCTAGCTACTTGAACAAGGAAATTCTTAAAAAAAGATTGGTGATGTTAGCTCAAATGAAGGGCAGAAATTGAGGCAGGGTAGGCAGATGTGTCAGAAAACTGGAAGGAATGCATAAAGGGGCAGTATATGGCTGTGCTAGTCTGGAATGGGACCCAAGATTTCTTGTTTTTTTTGTTTTAATTGTTCTACATCTATAATTTATAGCAGAATTCTCAATAAAAGAAAACCTTTGTTAACAAAATGCTTGCCTCCCATCACCTCTGCTGCTCTTGCTGTGCTTTCTGGCACAAGAATTTTTGCATTTAGTGTACTTGATACCGAGGTCCAAGTATTATATGGCTATGGCAGCAACCATTTTCTATGAGTAATTGCTCTCCCGTGTAACATGAACTGAGAGTGGATGAGCAAATCTTCTTTCTACAGGTTGTCACAGCCTTTACTTTGATGTGGCCTGTAGCAGGCAGGAACATCTACTGCTACTGTGAGGTTCCACTTCACCTCGAGCAGCAGATACCTGCGCAATAAAAACTCCTCTGCCTTGTTGGCACCTGTGTTTCATACCACCACGTGTTGGTTGGAATGGGCTGTCTGCTTATGGTCCACTTTCTGAATAACTGGCAAATTTCATGTAGCTCCCCGCTGTGAAAAGCAAAGCCAAGCACCTGAGGGTCAGGAAATGCCAGAACAAAATATGCCACGTGGCCTTAATTGAGCCTTCTAGTTTGTGTGTGTTATGGCACTGTCCTTTGCAAAGAGACAGTCCTGCAACAAGAGAGTTTTTGCCATTTTAGGTGGCAATTTTATCACTCTTTTTGAGAGCAAATGGGTTTGTAAATGACTCCGTCCATGACTTTCCTGCAGCAAAGATCAAACGCTACAAAAAGCAAGTGAATACAGGGACTCTACAGCCCTTTGATGTAAATGACATCTTTACATTGTCTTCAGTAGACTTTAGAGTGGGCTTCAAATTCAGACCAAATTTGGACTTGAATTTTTTTCTTTTTCCAATGATTTCATTAATAGGAATACACATAGAAGCATGACTGCAGTACAGCTTCCTTAGTTTTAGGAGGTCTTTTGGTTGTTTGTTTGCTTTTTGTGTTTGTTTCTTTTTTTTTTCTGTTTTTTAACTATTTGCCTTCTTCACTGTTCAAGTGTGATCCTTGATGCAATTCCTTAGACCTCTCCTTAGGTGAAAAAACATCCCAAACAGTAAAGATTTATGTTGCAATCTAGTAATGCTATTTAAAGTGGTGTAAAGAATCTAAAATTAGGTAAAAAATCAATTCCTTCTATAATCAAGGGAACTGCAAAGAACAGAGCATTTGATAGTGTAAGCTGTGTGTAATTGTGATGGAAGACTCACAATACTTAAGCCTTAGGATATCACTTCAGAAAATATTAACTATCTTGGAACTCTGTAGCTGTATTGCTTATCTTTTAATTAAAGAATATTAGTGTAAAAGGAAGCATAAAGTTATTTTGATCTATTGAAAAATCAGTTACCGCAAGAGAGCCTTTCCTCTGACATGTGCTTAATACTTCCATATGTATGTTGCAAACTTATGATGTGCTTTCTTGGTGTGCGGAAGCTCTTGTGGTTCCGCCCCAGCACAGCTCCTTGGGCACTCCCCACTGGTGGGATGGGAGAGAGAATTGGAAGGGTAAAAGTGACTGAAAGTCCTGGGCTGAGAAAAGACAGAAGAAGCAAAGCAAAGCACAACAAGGAATTCATTCACCCTTTGCCATGGACACGCTGGTGTTCAGCCATCCACAGGAAAGCAGGGCTCCATCACATCTAATGGTTACTTGGTAAGACAAACACCATTACACCAAATGCCTCCGCCTTCATTCTCTTTGCCCCTTTTTTTTATGCTGAGTGTGATGCCACGTGGTATGCAATATATCTTTGGGCAGTTGGGGTCACCTGTCCTGACTGTGTCCCCTCCCAACAAAGTGTATACTCCAGCCTACTCACTGGTGGGGTGGTGTGAGGACCTGAAAAGCCCTTGATTCTGTGTTAATCCTGCTCAACAATAACAAAAACTTCCCTGTTATTATCAACGCTATTTTTGCAAAACAAAACACAGCCCCATGCTGACCACTGTGAAGAAAGTTAGCTTTATCCCAGCCCAAAACAGCACAGCACATCTGCTGGGGATAAGACTCATACAACTCACCAGAACAGCTTGATGTATGAAAGAAGGCTCTGGTTTGGAGAGCCACTTGAGTCCTGAAGAAACACTGAAGAAATAATATTTAGTAGGCATAAGATTATTTTATCTGAGCAAATAATTTTGAATAGATACTTTATCTACTGTCTTCCTCTGTGTTTGCAGAATGTCCATGAAGAAGGTGGTAATGTGCTCAGTGTATTTGCTGTTCAATAGAATTTAAGTAGCAAACAACATTCTTCCATAAACATTGATTTCCATTTTTATTGCATACTTGTGACCAGCCAGTGGATGTTATTTATTCTTTCTGATTTATGATCAAAAGCTCATGGAAAGAGGGTTTTCTCTTTTACTGGCATAGAAAATACCTCTTTTATTAAAGTTTTTTCCTTGTTGCTCTGAAAGGAAAATGTGGAGACATTTCTTCCCTTTTTTGAGTGAAGATAGGTGAGCCTGGTATAATTATGGTCATATCTAGTAATCATCACCCTTTTCTGGAGCAGCTGCAGACTTTGTGCAGGGAATTTACTGGATACATTTGACTCAGCAGTTCAGATCTATTTTCTTATTTCTCCTGCCAGCTGAAAGAATCCTATCCCAACTCAAAAAGCATCTGTCTGTGTTGGAGACAGAGAACATCAGTGCCACACTGTGCGTGTCCTCTGCCTTCCACCTCTCCTCTATTAGAGCTCATTCTAGAGCAGCAGACTCAGCTATCCATAGCTGGCAATAGGAGTGACATTGCAGTGCTGCCAAAAAAGGTTGGGAAGCTGGCCAGGGTGGAAATGTGACAGAGACCTCTGATAAGTTTGGCAAAGAAAAGTAAATAGAAAAGGAAAGTTAGAGGTAGACAGTTTCTGAAAGGGTTTTGTGAGAACCAGTGCTTCCTGTGGTGTGTTGAGGGGAGCACTGGCTTCTCTCTTCTCCAGGGTCTCCATCCTGCCGCATGTTATGTGTCTGAACTCCCACTGAGGGGGTTTTTAGGGCAGGAATACTTTGCTGTATTCATAACTAATCTCTATTGGTCTGTGTCCTTTTCTTACCTCCCTCATGGCATTTGACTGTGCTATTGCCACAGTGACAGTAATTCCACCACATACCATAGAAAACTGAGCTAAGGCCATTAAACGGTGCATTTTGAGTATTTTGTGCTTTTCTTGGAAAAATACTGCCTATATCAGACCGAAGTTTCTGGCGCTGGAGGTTGTAAGGATTTTGATTGTGGTCAGAGTGGCTGTGGGTTGCGTGTGGAACTCCCAGCCACTCCAACCTTGCAGGGAAGCAGCTGGTCCATTTTGATTATTGGCAAGATTTTCAGTTGTGCCATATACCTCTGTTCTAACTAAAGGGCATGTGGGTACAGCTACTGTGTTGGCAGTAGAGCATAAAATGAGGATTCCAAATATTACCCTTAGGAGAGAACACAGGCTGCTGGGAAAAGAGTAGCTCCTCTCCAATTTCATAGGAGCTTGTTCAGTCACAGTGACTGTATTTAGACCTGGTAATATCCTCCCTGAAGACAAGAGCTGTGTTGGTTTTGGTTTGGACTTTCTTTTTGAGGCAAAAAGGGGAGAAGGACTTAGGTCTTACCTTTTGTGGCTTGTAAAGATTGTCCTGTTTTTGAATAGGCAAGGTCATTATCTGTCTTGGTGATTACTTGGAGGTCCTCGTTGAGTCTCTCAGGCAATAGGTAGATAAATGAAGATATTTTATCTTACTTTAAAATACAGTTTGTAGGACAGATGCCTGTCTTGTCTTCCCATGATCAGTAGGAAGAGAGTTGGGTCACTGGTGAACACCATACTCACAGCTGTCTTTGTGGTCTGGTTGTAAGCAGACAAGGGTGTTTGTGATCTTGTTTATTGGAGTTGTGGTAGGAACTAACTGGACAGGCACAAGTTTTAATGTGCAACAAGTTACCAACTAATATGTACCTTCTATTTTCCACACCCTTTCCACCATAAATTGTATTACTCAAATGTTTGAGTTCTGATATTCATAGTGCTGTATCAAGCCAAACTTAATTATTTAAGATTCACCTGCTTTTGTGTGGTTTGACCTTGAATGACAGCTGTGACATTCTTACAGAGGTGAGTGGTAAAGGAAAATAAAGCAAAAAGCTTACAACTAGGATGGACAAAGACTAGAATGGTGGAAAATGTAAAAACCAGTGAAGAATACATCAGTGGTTTCCCCAGCCTAGTCTTCCGACAGCACCAGACCAGGACAGAAGCAGGACCACTCCATCCTCATTAACAGACAGGCATGATGGCAAACTGTGGTCTTTGAGTTATTTGCTGTTTGGGAATATCAGGTCCTTGGGCATGCATGTGGTTGAGAAGCAGGTACAGTTCAGCGTTCTGCTTTGGCGGAGTTTAAATCAGCTTACACTTTGGGCAGCCTCTTCCAGTCTCTTAGAACAAAACACATTGTATTATTTAAATGCAAAAAAGTGCTCGGTTTCTCTTGCTGGCAGTCCTGGGTAAAAGCAGGTCAGACTACTGGCTAAGCCAGGCTAGATTGAAATGGTTTCTTCTTTCCTGTAGAGATTTGGGGTTGTTCTCTTGTAAGCTGACTGACTGCTGGCTGTAAGGTAAGAAAGGCAGTTTTGCACTTTGTATGCACTGTTGTGTATTTGGATTGTACATGAAGAAGGCATTGGAGCAACAGAACAGGGAGGAGTTCCTCCTGCTTCAGCTGTCTGATATGTCAGCTTAGGGGTTTTCAGCCTGTGAGTGCTTGAGGGGCAATATCAAAGATTTCTTGCCTTTAGATCTTTATAAATGAAGGATTAACACTTCCTGAAATATACCACTGCAAATGGCATGGCTTAAAGAAAATTACTTGATACGTGGCAAAAATTGAAATGCCTGAATAATGGGTGAGAAATGGAGTGATATTTGAGCAAAATTGAGCAAAATATTTTGAGTTTTCATACAGACAAATTAAAAATATGATTTTGTGGCCTTTTAACCTTTGCTAGGTCTAAACTAAATGTAATCAGAAATACAGATTTTTTTATTTTTTTTTAACTTACAGCTGTTTTTGAGGAAGCATTTTCTATTTTTTTTTATTTTGACAGAAAAGGTCTGTGTGAACCTCTGTCTAATAGTATTCTCTGTTTGTAGATGGGGACAACAAAATTAGATTGAAGCTTTTATCTTGCTGTTGGGGCAGTTAGAGGCTATTGTTTTGAAAAGTAGAAAACAGACCAATTTTTAAAGATAAGAAATTGAAGGTGAGAATACTGGAAATAAGACAGTAGAATATACTTTTTGTCTGAGCTGCCTCTTTGGTTATTGAGGAGAGGCAAGGATGGCATCTAAGAGAAATGGATGTTCCAGTAAAGGTAAATATTGAAATATGTGGCAAATAAGAAACCCTTGATATTGATAACAAACTAAGAGCCTTTATTAGCGTCTGTTTCAATAAGTTTGTTTCCAAACTTCTTTTGACTTGCCTAGACAATTTTATGAAATGGGCAGATTTGAAGTGTTAGACAGAAATTTTTCTAGCAAACTGCTAAGTTTCATGTAATGGGAAATACAAATTGTACAGGACAGCAGATAGAAAAGCTGAGGAAATGGGAAAGGTTAATATCCTTGAAATTGCACAGCAATTTTAATTAGAGTTTTAATTTTAAAATACGGCGAAGAGAAATTATAACCCATTTTGAACAATCAGTAGGTAAGGGCAACACTAAATATTTCATTTTCTCAGTGCAATCTTTGATTGAACAAAGTTCTGAGGGGGAAAAAAAGATTTCCAAATACCTTTTGTCTGAGTTCAGATGGGTTCGCTGACTGAAAGGAGTTATCCAGGAATTAAAAATACCAATTAGTGAAAGATAAGCTTTAAGTAGTCTTCTTGATCTATCACTGCATTCTACTAAGCCACCTTTCTGCTCAGAAATGTCATCACAACAACCAGACTAAGCTTGCAATAATTTGTTTTACCTTTCTTGAGCGTCCCTTAAAGGAATGCATGGGAAGTACTACACCCCCATCAAAGATGTTTGCCTCTGTATTAATAGTTATTCTGTAGGCAGTGTGTAAATGAGATGTTCAAAAGCTTGCAGTTTTGTTCATAGGGTTTGACCTGCCAAAGTATTCTTACATTGCAAATGACTCCCTCTGAAGTCATTTATGTATGCAGCTCCCAGTTGGAATATGCTGTTTCTTTAATGTAACTATGGTATTCTAAAGCCTGTCTTCTGCCCATCATATTCAGGAAATGGCAGTGATATTTTTCCTTTTTAGTCCGGAATTGTTTTACCTGAGTTAACCAGACCTTCTGAGACACACCAGCTATGTAAATCAGTGAAGTTAAAGGGAGTTCTAGAAGGATCCGAGCTTTGTTCAGTGTTAGGAGGGGAAGGCTAAGGAAACGTGGTCTTAGTGCTGTCGTCAGAGAAGGTGGGGCCAGGGTCTGCTTGGAGGAACAGTGGTAGTATATGTGGCAGCAGGCATAAGTGGCAGCAAGGAAATGGACAATAAAATATTCATGGAGATGGTGGTCAAACACTGGAATAGAGGCCCAGAGAGGCTGTGGGATCTCCATCCTTGGAGACTGTCAGTACTTACCTGAACCAGACCTGCTTTGGGCTAGGCTTTGGAAACAGAGACCCTCCAGAGGTCCCTTTCAACCTAAATTACTCTTATCACACATTTTGCCTGCGCTAACTTTATTGAAGACACAGTGCAATTTGACTTTAGCAATACAGTATCTTGTCAGATGTCCAAATGTCAGTGACCAAGAATTAAAGAGCTCCCTTTTGATATCATTGACAAACATGATGTAGGTATATTCAAACTGCTCTGAGATTTTTCTTGGGCAACCTGTCTCACTTGGAACATAATCTTGGCAGAGTCTAAAATTGAAAAGGTGGTCATAGGTTACTTACCATAGATGGAAAGAACATCGCTACTGAGAGGCTGAAAAAAGAGAAGGAATGGAAAAAGCAAGCTGAAACCTCATACTTGAAGTAATAGCTAAAGAAGAAATGCTGCAGTAATCACTTGACTGGAACAGTTTCCTTAGCATGCTGCAAAATGCCCCTGTTCCTGTAAAAGATAAAAGTGAGAGACAGCACAGGTAGGAAGTGTACTTTCATGTCAGGCTTTTTGGCTGATGGTAAAAGTCTCATGAGAAGAATTGGAGTTTTCCTCCAGTAAGTATTAAATATTTGTCAGTGTTATGTCTACCTTTAATTAAACTAATGCTTAAGATGTCTCTTTTTATGTGCTTCATTTAATAACATATTACACAAGTGAATCATTTGAAGAATTCTTCAGTGAAATATAGAAATGATTTTCATGTAACATCAGCAAGTTAACATCCTACTTTGATGTATTACTCTGTAGTTAATATCCCTGCTCGGTTTTTGTTGATGTATTTACTCCCAAGCTGAAGCAATTGAGAACACTAAATGGTATGACTGTGCATTCCATCTTATTACCGACTTAATGCAACACCAGTCAAGTACCTCGTTATTGTATAACCCAATTTTTGTAGAGGGCAGAAATTATAGGTAAAATTTGCATTTTGGCTCTGGAGCATAAAGAGCGTCATCCGTCGTTCCCTGGGGCAGATCTGAATTGCTGTAATGTTTGTAATTGACAGATGGTGCTTATGACTGAGACAGCAAAATGCTTGGAAAAGGGCATATCTTTTCCAATATTTTAGAACTTTTTAGTACATCTTTTTCATAAGTATCCAAGGCTGGATTTGATACCACTGTTGTAAAGAAGCATTTAAAGATCTGTCATTGGGATTTTGATGACCATGTACTGATTTGTGAGGACATGCATTACTATAACCCATGTTCTCTATTATTAATTTGTATGGGGTTTTTGTTTGTTCCTTTCCTCTCCAAGCACCTTTACCTAGGGGGGCTGCTGACACTAGAGAAGAAAATGAAAAACAAGTGTTCTACTCTCTGTTAAGAGGAACAAAAATGAACATCTTGCATTCCATACTCATGAAGGCCTTTCAAATCTCTTAATTCTGGAGTTACCTTACACTTGTGTACACTGAAACATGTTCATGCATTAGACCAGTAGTTATATGAAATTATGACTTTATAATTTTTTAAAGTTATGAAAAATATCTATGACTATTGGATCTATTTGCTCTGGATCTGGAATAAGACACAGATAAATGCAAAGTGCATATTAAATGGTTGAAGTATTCAAAGACCAATTTGACTATCATCTGTTGGTACAGTTGCGTTTTGGTTATTGTCACCACATTCCTAATTCTAAAAATGTGTAGGTGTAGAGGAGCCTGATGGCTATTCTTTAAATCCAGATACAAATACTTTGACAAGGAAGACACTGCTTTGTGCTTTGAGAAATGATTGGGTTTTAGGATATTCTAAATTTTGCATTTTCTTTAGTTCTTGGCAGTTCTCACAGAATACTTGGAACTCAGTTTAGTTATCACCCCTCCCTTTTGGCATCATCGGATATCTACTGAGGCTTCTACTCTTCTGTGTCTTAGGAAATATTAATCTCTCCACAAGGATAACAAAGTTTACCAGGCTTGTTTTGATGGTTCTGTCTCTTGGTGGTGAGGTCGAAAACGTGACAGGACAAGTTCTGGTCGGTCAAGTGCAGCGCATGTAGCTAGTGTGGAGGGAAAGTCAGGCACAACCCAATGTTGTAGTTTGACTTCACACCTTTATTTTTAATAAAACTTCTCAGCATCACTTTTGAGTGAAGCACTGACATCTCTTTTATTTAGGCTTATAAAGCTTGCAACTGTGTTGGTATTTGAAACCAGCTGACAGCTTGGACATCTCCCTAAGCCAGGCTCAAGTGAAATGCTTGTTTTCTCTCTTCCTGAGCTTTGCTTATGCTGCTGTGATTTATCCTTAGGGCAAAGATTGTCATCTTCTGAGGTTTTCCACCACCATGTAAAGTGGACTATTATATCATGGTGGCCCTGCTTTGCCATTCCCTATCTCTGTGATGCTTTGCAATTGTCTCTTAATAAGCAATGTAAGAGAGTTGATAAATTCCTGTTCAGAGAGAAGTCATGCTCAACAGAGGGCAGGTGAGGGAGGGAATTAACAGTTTCACAGGTTTGGAGAGAAAGCCTTGGAATGCCTTTAACTTTCAATTCATACAGAACTATGCCTTACATAATCTGACCAGCGTGATTGTATTTGTGAAGTGGAACAATCAGGCTGGGACTTTAATGCCAGCCTCTTGTGTCTCTTGTCCCTTGAGTGCCATCACTGCTGGCTTATTGGGACTGCTTTCTCTCTGTCAGTGGGTGGTTCATGGACTTTATTGCACTTTGTGTAAATTTGTACTTCAAAGACAGATGAATGTAGATTAAAGTCTGTGCAATATGTGTCCAAATCCTGGGGGTACTGCTTGCCTAGTGTGAACTTCACAAAATGTTCTCCTACCAGGCACTGATGATCAGCAGGTGGTACAGTGTTTTATGTGTGTGGTGGTTGGCAGTAGAACTTCCATCCATACTGATGATGTAAGTCCATTATTTCGTGTGCTTTGTTTTAGGAACTGAGAACCCCTTTCTTCTACCTCCAAACTCTGTAATAACTAGCAGAGTTAAATTGTTTGTTTTACCCTTTTGTTGTCAGTATATGCTACCAAAGACTGATGAGGACTTGCAGATTTCCCAAGGAAGACGTAGCCGTTGTATGAACTCATAGGTTCCTTTTAGAAACCTTGTGTCAGAAGTTTCGTAAAAGACATGCTGAGTGTCTTGCTTCTCATCTGTATTAGTTGTTGACAAAAAAGTTATTTCTCATATCCCAAGAATTCCTGAGGGAGAGAAACACTTGAAAACTCTTGGTGGCTTGGTTTTCTAGAGCTTGTTTCCAAAAGTAATGTTTAGCCAAAGCCCTGGCACTGTGTCAGGGGGAAGTAGCTCTACTATAACATTGCTGACAAAGCTCTGTTGCTTCCAGGGCCCAGGTTAGGATCTATGTGAGGCTGCGCCTTGCCCTGCCGCATTAGGACCCATCTTTGGTAGCTCAGTAGAGCACAGATCCCGTGGAGCATGGACACGCCAGCAGAGGAATGGCGCGACACTGGCACCAGCGGTACATTTGGCACTGGTAGGACCTTTTGCTGACAGCATGCTGCAATTCTTTTATGAATCAGTTTGATACCAAAAATAGCTACTGACTTCTCTGGAGACTGAATCTGTCATGATGTGGGGGTACTATGATTGCAAAACACTCCAAATTGGGAGTAGGATATAGCTTCGTAGAGGAAAGTCAGACTGAGCTAGTAGAAATGAATCTAGGAATGAAAATAACACTCTTCATATAAATACAATTTGGCTGAGCTGCTGCTCCTTTAGTACTTCCTGGTGCCTACAGCTGGAGCTGCAACATGATTGTATCCCTTGCCGATTCAGCTGAGACAGTGGCAATGTGTGCTTGGCCTAAGTCTCATGGGTGACTCTTCAAACATTTGACCAAGGATCTTGAGAAGGAAGTAGAAAGTAAGTAAATGACAAGAAGGTGAGAAGGGCTCATGCTCTGATTTAAACTAGTGGTGCAAACTCCATCTGTTGTCCCAAACCTCTGTTGCAGGGGAAGTAAACTCAGGACTAGCTCCAGTCAGCAGGCAAAGCTGTTCCTTGCCCAGCAGCCCCCTGAGGGTGGGCAGGCTGCCCCTTGGATGTCAGAGTCCTGGGAGGCTGTAAGAGTTCTGGTTGTTGCTGAGAAAGGCATCAAGCATGTTGGGGGAGTGACTATGAACTGAGAGAGCAACTGGTTGTGGCACTGTCTGTTGCTCCCTTTCTTCCACTCCTGTCCTACCTGATGGAGCAGCTTGACTTTAAAGCTCTGTCCCAGTTTTGGGCTCACCATGGCCCCAAGAACACCCCTGTGTAGTAGAAAAATTCAGTTTTTCTCACACTGCTGAGAAGCCCTGAGCCAACATGTAGTAAATCTACCTTCTGCAAGAATGCAAGAACTAAACAGTAGATGGAAAGTTGTTCCTCAGTGCTGTTCTTGATATGCCTATCTTTGGATTAGCAGCAGGAAGCAGCTTCTCTTGTAGAATCATTTTTATGCTGCAGGAAAAGCCGTTATAGCCATCTGTTGAGGAAAATTAGCAGTTTGCAATATGTTACATCTGTAAATGGATAAACTCTTCCAAGCATTACATGTGTTTATATACATACTTGGGTGTAATTGAGTATAACTGAGGAATACAACTTGCTGCTTCATTACCAAGGAACAAGCAATAGGACAAGAGGAAATGGCCTCAAGTTGCACTAGGGGAGGTTTAGATTGGATATTAGGAAAAAATTCTTTGCCAAAATGGTTGTCAAGCACTGGAACAGGCTTCCCAGGGAAGTGGTTGATTCAGCATCCCTGGAGGTATTTAAAAGATGCGTAGATGTGGTGCTTAGGGATATGGTTTAGTGGTGGACTTGGCAGTGCTGGATTAGTGGCTGGACTCAGTGATCTAAGGGGTCTTTTCAACCTGAACAATTCTATGGTTCTCCTCTAGCTGATTACAAGGTGGATAAAAGGTAATTGTAATTTCAAATGTATTTTATGTATGTGCAGATGATAATGCAAGGATTAACATAGTTGACTATAAATGTTTCTTGGTGTTCAGAAAATTATTTTAAGAATTACTCTCCTCAAATGTGTTCTGAAGGATCTCAGCTGTTAGCAGAATTGTGACTGTTGCACCTTGGAGTGCTGGGATTATTTGCCTTTGTTCCAGGCTTATTTTTCTCTGAAGGATAGAGAAATATCCAATTATTTAAGATGCTCAATTAAGTAACTATATTGTAAAGCTTCAGTTCTTGTTATGACACTTTTATTTTCCCTCCACTACCTAAGAGGGAGAACTGATTTTAAAAAAAGCAAACGTGTATCCTTGGAGTAAATAAACTTCTGTTCCTTTGTTTCATTTGATATATCACATAGTACAAGCAACAAACAAAAATGGCAAACCTAAGAAAATTATGGTGACATTTAGTGATAAGCTGTCAAATAAGTATCACATGCCAGTAGCTTTGAAGTTGTTGATTAGAGAGAGATTCAATTACATTTCTGTGATTTATTTGGCTTACATGTCACTTATATTCACAAACCACGCATGGCTTGCATGTAATAGGTGTGTGAAATTCCTCAATAAGGTGTTTGAAGTGTATCCAGTGGCCCTGAGCTTTTCCATGTATCCGTGCCTAATCCCTGTGCTTACAGCTGCCTGTGCTCCTGGTATCACCTCCACAGTGATACACCACACTCCTGAGACGCAGCAGCCAAAGCAGCAGGCAAATCATTTACTGTTTTGGCAGCCTGAATTTTACTGGGGCTTCGTGTTATTCAGTCCTGCTCATAAATCATCAGCTCAGGGAGTCAGGTTATAGGACAGCCTGAATTTTGGTGGTATTTCTTTCCCCTGCTTTTTAAATACATTTTTAGCTTTCACAATGGTGAGAAAGGGCTGTAGAACATCAGTTCTAATGGCTTTGCAAATCAAAATGAAATTAAGAATGAAGCCACTTTCGTTAATGTTTTCTGAGATAAAATATGTCATTTTCATGGTTTGGAAGAGGAACACTGGGACTATTTAATGGATTTGCTTGACAGTATTGAGTTGCAAGTGAAGGATTTGGGCAGGACATAAGGGAACAAGACTGCAGATAAGAGGACAATTGTGGGGCTAGTTGTTACTGTATATCAGCATATAGATGAGTCAGTCTGTTTTCTCTCTGGCTTCTACAAACAAAATGCCTTCTGTTATCCTATTAAGACCCCACACTGTCTTAGAAGGTGTCATTTTATATACAGGACAAAATACACACCCTGGGTAACCAGCCTGTAAGCCAGCCTTGCAGTCTCCTTGTGACTGGTAAAAATCCAGGGAATGTAAATAAGGCAGACTTTGGTTAATTCTGGGGAAAGATCTCTGCTGCTTTTCCAGTAATAAACTTTGATATTGCTTTCTAGTAGGGGTGTTGTCTACATTTATCTCTAGGAAAGTTATTTTGATTTTGTATTTGCTCAGTTTCCTGTCGTTTGTATTAATTAATTTTTGACTTCTGTATATTACAGCATTGTAAGCAGGAAGACAGTGGGAACTCCACAAAGTAAGAAGTGATTGATGGCATTAGCTACATATTACAGGAGCAAGGGAGGATCTTAGATTTGCACTTCTAGTAGAGGATTATAGAATATAGGTATTTTAGTGACGGACTCTTCCAGGTGCTTTGTATTGCATTGAGTGGGGACCACTCAGAGCATCCAGAACTAGTCACATCCAGCTTTTCCCAGTGCTCCAGTTATCATGGGGGTTTTCCCTCTCTTAACTGAAATGGGGTTATTTGTATAGGTGCAGCACACTCTTGTACAGTGTTTTGTCATCCATTAGATACCTCAATTTCTTTCCAGTGACTTTCCCTTCTCCTGTTATAATTGAAGCAGCTGGTTCTGTGGTAATGAGTCCCTTTGAACTGTCAGTGTGTGTACATTTCCATTTATGCTGCTGGCACTTTGTTCTGAACCTTCTCCCCTTCTGTCCAAATAGATTACTCACATTATCAGATCTGTCTGATTGTTCACCATAGCATTGCTGTGGATTCTCCAGATCCTCCTTCCTTACACAGTTTATTGCTCATTTTGCAAAGGGCTTTATCAAACTTTGATAGGTGTAACTTTAAATAAATCCTCGTTAATTTTTTTATGACTCAGAGAATCAAAGGGAAGGAGGAAAAATTGTATTTTTAATTGCACAAACTATCCTGTGCAGGGGTCTAACTAGCCTATTGACTTCTCCTTACACAGTAATTCATATTCAAATTAATTTTGGCAGCTGGCATTTTCTCTCTATTATCTATGATCATTTAAACTTTATAATAATGTTGACCATGATAATTTTTTAATGCCAATAGGAGGAGGGTCTTGTGCAGTGATTAGAGATATGACTGATAATATTATTTTTCAAAGGTAAGTAATTGAATGGCCACATTCTAAGATAGCACTGCTTGTTCATGAGAAGTAAATTCCCAGACGTGCCCAGAGAAAGGCCAAGGCAATGGCCACAGCAGCAACAAAGATTAGACACAAGTTAAAAATCAGTTCATAGTGAGGTTGATCTAACAATGTAACATGGGTTACAGAAGACCCTATGCTGTGAAAATGTTACAGTGAAAAAGATGTTGCTTCACAGAGGACATGAGGGCAATGAACTTCATCTTCTGTGGCTGTTCACTGGTTTCCAGTCATTGACACACATTTTTTGATAAAGATAGGTCTGCTTTCTATCTGGGCTATCTCTCTGCTATCACTCTGTGCTCTCTGTTCAGACCTTGGCAAGCCAGGTCTCTTAGTGAGCTCCTGATTAAGCACCTGCAATATCAATTTAATGAACTTGCTGAATCAGGACCTCCTGATGAATTCCCATCTTTCCTCATTTGCACAAAGCTTATTCACCAGCCACATAGCTGAATGAGAAGGAATGGGTTTGCTTTTCACAAGCAAAGGAGTTTTGATGCCAGCAATTGATAGGATAATTCCTTGAGACTGGGAATTCCCAATCACAAAAAATTTCTTAAAGAAAAATAATTGCTTACCTCAATTAGTGTTATTCCTTGAAGGGGTCCATGACCTACATTCTGTTGGAGCTGAACAAGTAATTAAACATGAAGTTTTAAAAACTCTTCTGCCTGAAGAACCCAACATCATTTCAGCCTTTTCTGTAAATCTCACTCTTACTGCATTTTGTGTTACTTGATCTCATATCATAATGGGAGACAGGATAGAAGCACATAAGATCTTCAGGGCCTGAGAAATGCACATTTGAAGCCAATTAGTAAGTTCAGTGGAGTTTGGGTCAGGCCCCAAAAGACAGTTCTGAAGCACTTGAATCCTCTGTGCCTCATGATTCTTTTTGATTGCTGTGTTGCCAAATGATAAGATACACTGGGAAAAAAAACAGGATTGCTTGGGGCATTGTATTACTCAACCACCCACTTTATTGAAATCAGTGGATTATTTTCCCGCTGACTTCTGTAGATCTCAGATCAGACCCTGTAAAAACTTCAGTATACTTTCAAAATGTAATTTTCTTTATTCAGGTTCTGTTCGTCACTTAAAGCTAGTGATTTCACCTAAAAATGAACATGACTATTTAGATTTTAATTTTGAGTTTTAACATAAATCAAGAATGTAGAACAGAACTAGGGGAAGCAATTTTCCTAGGGCTACAAGGATCACAATTCTTAATACCACAGAGTAGTTTTCCATCTCTTTCAAACTGTGGAGCACTGTTTTCCAGCAGAAGCTGGTAGTCTGCATTTTATGAATTGTAAGCTGCTAACTGTAGATTTGGTTTTCATATTTACTTTTATTAGACTCTAAACTTGAAGATAAAGGTTTGTACCCACTTTGTAGGTACAAAGCTTTCTGGCTAGAGAATTGTGCTGCTTGTGTGTTTTTAATGTTAAGTGTCTCTCCCATGTATAATTTAGAGGTATAAATAAGTAGGGAGCAGCTAGTGCCACAACATCCAGTGCTTTTAGCCTGTTCCATTTTGGAGGCACTTATTCTCAGCTCTCATTTCATGTAATCCTGCCATTAGTGTTTCCCACCTCATGCACATACTATAAACATCATTTACCTTTCCAGGAGCAGAGTCTTGCAGAAGCAGACAGATGCTATTGGCTCATTTTCTTTTCGTGTCCAGGCTGCCAGTAAAACAAATGGCTCAGACACAGCTCTCAACATACAGTGATGGGAAACCTGCAGCCCCTGAGTTCATTTGTGTGTACTTTGTTCTGGAGTGCTGGTTTCTAAATAACAAGACCCTTTTCTAAATGCAGAGCACACTGGTTTTAATCTCAGCATCTCTCTCATTTACTGCTCACTTATTACCTGAACCAAGGGTGAGCCTGAGTGTGCATGTTTCCCTGATTCTTTGAAAGGTGCTGTAGAGTAGCAATCTCTTTGTTCTTCACCCAGTCATCTTGCAGAAAAGCTCTTTGGACATTGTGTCTGTAGGAGAGCAAAATGACAGGGTGGGCAGAGGAGAAAACTTGAAATCTGAATTCGGATAGCATCTTAGATTTATTTCATGGTGAATCTAAAGAGCCTGGTTAGGAGTTTGCTGTGAGGTTCTTGAAAGCCCTGTGTGGATCACCATCTTGTAACAAGGTGGATCTGATTGTGGGAGCTGAATTTGAGTCTTTCAGATCTCAGAGAGAGGCATGTGCTCTTTGTACTTCACATTGTTGAGATCCTTGCTTTTGTAGGCACGATAGGACTGAGCGTTTTTAAGCCATTGAGTCCCCCCGAATGGAGAAACATGTAGCTGTCAAATGTGTAATACTGATTTTCAGTGTAATCCGATTATCTAGGCAGGCACAATCTTCTGGATTTATGTGTGGTTGCTTTCAATGAAATACCTACACGTGGGAGCCTTTGTAGGCTACTTTGTACCAGAAATGCTGGGCTCTTGTACGTCTTTTGATTTTCTGCATGATTTTGGAGCCAGGGAACCCAAATCACTGAATAGTACTCAACAACTTATCACAGAGGCAGTCTATACACTGAAAAGTTTATAATTTGATTGTTTTATGCTCAGTCACAGAGTAGCAGAGGTTGGAAAGGACCTCTGTAGATCATCTATTCTAAGCTACTGGTGAAAGTAGGTTGCTCAGTGCAATGTCCAGAGAAGTTCTGGATATCTCTAAGGATGGAGACTCCACAAGTTCTCTGAGAAGTTTGTTCCAGTGTTCAACCAACTTTACAGTAAGAAGTTTCCTTCTCCTTAACTGGAATTTCTTGTATTTAATTTTGTGGCAAGTGCCTCTTTTCCTGTCACTGGGCACCACAGAGAAGAGTATGGCTTCATGTTCTTTATTTCCTATCTCATCAGGAATTTATACACATCAGTAAGATCAGTTTGAGCCATGAGTCTCTTTAAAAATGTCAAAAGAGCACATTAATTTCTAGTAAGTGAATTCTAAGTATGCAGATGTAGAATATTTTTGAGAGAGTGGCGACATAGACCTGTCTTCAAGGTCCTCACTTTTTGTTTTGTATCTCACACATTCCTTTTTTTAATTTGTTTGGGATTTTTTGGGTAACCTAGTACATGTTTCAATTTCTGCACAGTGCACTGTAAGTTTTTTTCCAGTTGCTCCTGCCTTCTCCCTTGCTGTTTAGTTCACTTACTCTTGTATCTATGCAATTGCTTTCCTCTCACGGATAGAGCTCTTCTTCAGTGAATGTTGAAGCCATGTGGACATGGAAGGAATAATGAGCTTCTAATGAACTGAAAAAGGAAGAGTTTGTAGCAAAGAAAAATGAGCAATTTTCCCCTCCATCAATAATGTACATAGTTAATTGACAAAAAAACTGCTTACGCAATCTAACCTGGCTATGTTTGCGTAAAATAATACCTTTTTTAGCCACTTGCAGTAGGCTCAAAATGTATTTTCCAGGCCCTCAGCTTCCTGGTAATGTGACATCAGCACAACAGCCCAAGCTGATGATTATATTAAAAGAAGAATATAACGAGACAAAAGAATAAGGCTGTGGCTTGATCTTTTCCATTGATAAATTTAGAACCTGTAAAAGCTGAAGTAATAGTTGTAGTGATAAAAAGAAATATAATTTTATACTTACCTGCTGTTCTAAAAAACAGTGTATAATTATTGTAGGAGGAAGAAAAATACATCTCTCCCCCTCACTCTGCTTCTTTTCCCTCTTCTCTTCAGTGTTGAAATCATCCAGTTTAATTAAATCACCAACCTATTTTTGCACAAAGGATGACATTTTATTAATGATGTATGATGTGTATGAGACAGAATTAACCCAATTTTCAAATGGATTTCAATTTGGAAAGGGCAACATATAAAAATGTTTTGTAAGTGTGTGGGATGAGCTTGTTGAGCAGCTTTTTAAAGGAGATGGGATTATAAAATGATGAATAATTAGACAACAGTCTCTCCCCCCACCTCAGTTTCTAGCGGTCTTTGTAATCCTAGTTGATGGAGACTTAGGCTCCTGGCATCTTGTATCTGGGATAGAACAAAAAAATCAGACCTGTGATGATTGCTAGCAAAATATATATAAATTCATTTAGGTTTATAAATACACAGTCTTCTCTGTAATTTCAGCTAGATGGTAGCCTTCAATGGATTTGTCAGAGTTACCACCACCTTAATCTGTTCTCTTTTTGGAAAAAACAAAACCAAAAGGCAACAAAAAGAAGCAAACCAGTCTCCAAACATTGTTTTGAATCATCACTTTTGGTATCACTTTTTCCAGTCAGGTCTCGACATGCACAGTTGGGGTGTCAGATTTCAGGTCCCTCTTGCATGCAGGTCAGTGCTTCTCAAACTGTGATTGTATCAGAGTAGTTCCAGTTATGCCAGAGCTCAATTCCCTCTGCTTGCCATTGCTTTCAGGTTAGAACCACAATCTTGCCATTGCAGACGTGAACTGACCCAGCACCAAACATTGTTCCCAAGCTCTTAGCTAAAAATGAATGAGAAGCTAAACTGGAATATGAGTACAGTGTGTAGAATTTGAGATTGCTCTTTGGGCTTTATAACGTAGCCTAATATCATTACCTTTTTCATATTTTGTTTAGTTTTGCCTTTTTTCCTTAGTCATGTTTCTTTCCTAGCACTAAATCCAAGGTACAGTAGTTCAGGTGACAATATTTACAAGCAGCTGGGAAGAGCTGAAGGAGACTCTTTTGATGTTAGGATGTCAGGCACTATGCTTGTGGTGTGGCTCCCATTTCAAGCCTGTTTTACCCTAAGGAAATATGCCTGTAGAGCCTGATCTCGAGAGGGTGGTTGGAGTCCATCCACACTAACTTCCCTTAGAAACACATCAAACCCAGCAGGCTGGGGTGTTCACAGTAGAAAAATGGTTATGCAGGAAGTTGTATAGATTTGAATAGATTGGAAGAATTGTAAATTGTTAATAAGCTTTCCCCTCATCTGCAAGGGGAGCAGATCATCTGTCTCATCACTCAGACTTACATTCCTGAAGTTGAACAGTATGTATTAGAAGTCCACACTGTATTGCCAACTCTTCTTATTCTGAATTAAGATATACCTGTCTAATTTGGCCTTTTTAATTCATAGTAAAACAGTATAGGTGAGGTTTTGTGGGTTTTGAGTTTATTTTTAACTTTACAGTGTTGGGAAAAGAAAACTTCACTGTCATTTCCATAGCTCCAAAATTTAACTTCTGTTGAAACAGTTCTCCAAAGTCATTAACCTCTGAGAACAGTGTGTTGTGGAAGAGACAGTTTGAAAAGATTTGAAACAGACCACAAAATGATCTTCTTGATAAACTGCCAAGACAAATCTGCCCTCTAGAAGTGTCAGATTAATTTTTTGCAGCTCTTAGATATTGGGTAAGGTGGTGAAGGCACTAATCCTTGTATTAGGAGACAAATTTTTGGGGGTCAGGCTGTGAAGCTCTGAACAAACGAGTGACTTATAGTGTTCCCATATTCTTCTTTACTGATGCAGTAATAATCATATAGTGATTTTTGCTAAGCTCTGTGTTCAAATGTTTTTGTTGCTTCTGCTGAGAGCAAAAGCTTGAGCCACAGGGTTGTTGGTGGTGATGTTCCTAATGAAGTAAGGGCCAGAAGTCCTTGCTATTCCAGCCACTTGTGTTCATGTCCCTGTGATTCCTGACCCAAAAGACCAGACACTGTATAACAAGAAGATTTTCCAGCATAAATATCCTGCCCTTCTGCTTAGGACATCAATCTTGACCACTTGTTTAGGAACGGAGGAGGTAATCTCCTGCAGTAAGTGTAGAAATAGTGAAATGTATTTTGGAATTTAAGGTTGATGTGAAAGGGGCTTTCTATGGCATTTACACCAAAAGTTTGTGTAAGAAGGACATACATGTTGGATGGAATACAGATATATAAAAGCAGATTGGAGGAGTGCTGAACAAGTTTAATTTAGCCTTAGTTAAGGTGTTACCAGGAGAGATTTGGGATTACCATCCTATCTATCCTTTGGCCTGGGGAAGCACGGCTCTGTAACCAGGAACAGAGCTGGAAGTCAAGGTCACAGTTCTGAACTTGACTTATTTATAAACACATGAGATTATTATTTATTTTTTTTCTATAGGCATTGCATTGATTTTATTTTTCCCCCCTCTTGCTCTGGATCTCATTCACAGTTATTGTCTAGCAGAACTTTGTGTTGGCTTCTGGAAGGGAGGGAAGGGCTGTACTGTGTGTGCACTGTCCTTATAGACCTTTTCTCTCTTTCAGAACAAGGAATGAAGAAAATGAGCAACATCTATGAATCAGCAGCCAATACCCTGGGAATTTTTAACAGCCCATGCCTGACTAAAGTGGAATTGCGAGTTGCATGCAAAGGCATATCGGACAGGGATGCCCTCTCCAAACCAGATCCTTGTGTCATCCTTAAAATGCAGTCACACGGCCAGTGGTTTGAGGTGAGTGTTTAATAAAGTAAAAATGATTTTTCTGATGCTTTAGGATGGCATAGACAAACTGAAGCAAATTTCAACTAACAAGAACAATAAAGAGAAAAAGCAACTTGAAGCCTGTGGCACAATCTTGTAAGAGTGAAGGGAGATTTTCCATTAAGCCTAATGGACTTTGAATCAGAAACTTTGAGCTTCTCTTTGGAGTCTAGATTAAAAATCAAGATGAATAAAGAGTGAAGCATCATAAAACTTTTCTCTTTAGGCCTCTTGTTTCATAAAAGCTATATAATAGCAGGGATAATGATAATGACCATTAGGCATTCAAATAGAAAGGAGAAAAATGCTGTGGAAGAAAGGAGTATTTATTACTGGTTGGCAAGGAATTTGGTGACAGAGCAGCTTGATTTGCAAATTTTTGAGCATTACAATTGGATTCATAGTTGAAGTTAGTAAAACTAATGTGTTGGCTGTATCAATTTGCCTTGTATTGCAGATTGAATATTTGATTAAAATCTTGCTTTATGTTATTTCACCTGGTCTTGGAAATAATTTCATTGATAGCTGGAAATAGGATGTCTTAGAGAAATTCAAATTGTAGATAAAGAATATTAGAAAGGAATGTATAGGAATGTATTACTTTTAATGGCATTTTGTTGGTTATTTTGCTTAAAAGTTATACATGATTGTGGTTAATCATGCTAAAAGGTGTGACTTTAAAAAGAAAATAGAAAGTACACAAGAGGAAGTTAGGGATGTGTTATATTCAGTTAATTTTGAGTGTGAATTCATCCCTCTCTTTTCAAGAGTTTCAGCATTCAGCATAAGATTGTGTTATGTATGAAAAGATAGAAATAATAACTGTGAGCATAGGCAGAAAGCAAAATCCTAAATTCAAGGGTCTTTTAATTTAGCATTTTGAGCCAAATTTGCCACACTTTGGGGATTTTGTTCCATTTATTCCAATTGTCTGGTTTTGACCTATGGACCTCTGAAATTTTTCCAGTGCAGGGTCAGCACCAGCATAGCAAAGTTAAGGGTTTTTTGATGTATTCTTCTTCTTTTCTTAGTTTTCTCTTGGGGAACCATTAACTATGTCCCTGGCGGAAAACCAGACTGTAAAACGCTCACAATTGTCTTAGTGCTACAAAATCAGTGTGTCCATGTAATTGAAATTTAAGGTGATATAGTAGTTAGCCTGAAAAAAAAAGCAATTTTAGCTAGCTGTGTAGAAAGAAGCATTTACCTGCACTGCATATTATCACACAAATAGAAGAAATTAACCATGCAATGTATTGAAGGTTAATTTAAGTGAAATGCCCCTGTTTGGAAAGGGCAGAATGCAAACTTTTGTGCTATTTCAGTTCTCTGAATAACTTTGAGTGCATTTCACATACAGTTTCTCTCTGGTCAGTTATATGCAGGGTAAGTAGATTTAAATTATATATTCTGATGTTGTAACAGAGATTCCCTTTATTGGATGTGGGTTTTAATTTGGAAAGTGATTCTCTGAATTGAGTAATTCTTGCAGAACAGATCTGCCTGCTGATATGATTCTCATCTTACGTCAGTTGCACTTACTGTCTAATGAGAGCCCAGAGCTTTCATTTTAGGATGAATAAAAAGTTTTTATTAGTTCATATTCCTATCAGTGCTGCAGAGTGAATACAGCTCTGACATGATGAGTCTTTTCTGGCTAGCACATTCTCAACAGAACTTTTAATTAAGTTGCAATTGCTGAGCTAAATTGAGCAGACTCACTCAGGTATAGATGAAGTTATAATTTGGCTGGAAGAATCTTCTGCTGATGGCAATCAATGATCCAGCAAGACCTGAGAAAGCAGACAAACTAATAATTAAAACGGAATAAATCTACTTACTGGTGAAGTGAGTATATTCAACACAGAAATCACTAAATGGCAACCCAAAGAGGAGCAGAACCAAGGACTTTTGCATACATTAATTTAGTGCTTCCATGTGATTGTCTTAAATTTCCAGATACCTTAAACCCCTTGGAGGTTGGACATCTCCAAACAGACTATAGCAAGACACAATATTGCTGAAACACATGCACTGATCACATCCTCTGGTTGTGTGGAGGTTTTATCAACGTGAAGTAACTGGGTGGAAGGTGTCTGAAATACAGGCTGTGGTGTTGCATGTGAGTGCTTTAGAAATCTGTGGAAAGCACTGAGGGCTGGCTGCACAGCTGCTCTTAGGCCAGATGCAGCTGCAGCCTGTGGGCTTGGACTGATGGGATTGCGTTGTGCATGCAGTTCGAGACACTGGGATGTGAGGGGTTCCCTCTGCAGACTCAGACAATCCCTCAAAGGAAGGAATTTGTGCACATTTATCTCTTGGAAGATTTTGATAAAACATGTCATCCTGCTGCTGAGGAGATGATTTTTTTTTTTCCGGTCTGTAGTACTGTATGTGCATATGTGTGTGTTTGTGTAAATTATGCCACCTGCACATGTAAATATAGAATGAAAATGTGTTTATGCTCTTGTAGAGTGGGTAGATGCAGTTTCCAGAGACTGGAACGACATATAGTTATTCTTTTCTTTTTAATTGTGGTTTTTCTGTTTTGTTTAGTTTTAGTGTTGTTTTTTTGTTTGTTTGTTTGTTTTGTTTGTTTTAGTTTGTTTTCTTTCAAACAAGGCTGAAAGGTGAGGCTGGAAAGGACCTTAAGAGGTCACATGGTCCATCCCCTGCTGCTTAAGCAGGGACACCTACAACCAGTTTCCCAAGACAGTGTCAGACGTTTTTGAATATATCTCAGGAGAGAGACTCCATGTACTCCCTGGGCAACCTGTGTCGGTGCTTGACTGTTGTCAAAAGTATAAAAAAAAAAAAGTGTTTCCTAATGTTTCTGTTTCAATTAGAGACCATCACCTCTGGTACTGTCACCAGCCACCAGTGAAAAGAAACCCAGCTCTGTTGTCTTTGCACCCTCCCTTCAGGTGTTACATAGGTAGATAAGATGCCCGTGAGTGCTCCAGGTGTGTTACCTACAAACTTGCTGAAGGCACAGTCTACCCCAACATCCAGATCATTAATGAAGTTGTTAAACAGGACTGGATCCTCTGCTGAGCCCTGTGCTCTTGTCATTGGCCTCCAGCTAGACTAGAAATGGTTTCCAGGATTCATTGCTGTATCAGCTTCCTAGGAATTGAGGTGAGATTGACAGGCCTATAGTTCCCTGTATGATTTGACAATGGACACCACCTCAGATGTGAAACCATTAGGAACACAGGCAGGCCAGGGACAAGTACTCAAAGAATCCTGGGGCTTGTCCCCAGTCCTGGGACAGATCCGCTTTCTGTTTTCCTCTTCCTGTCTGGGTGGATGTTTCCCTACAAACAAACCTGCACATGCACAAATGTGCACACATACCCAAATGTGCACACGTACCTTCCTGCCATATTTCTCTGCATATGTATGTTGATGCTGTCTGAAAAGCACTATCTCCACTATATAGAATGTAAATGATATCCTGTGTCTTCCAGGGAAATCAGCAGTTTACTCTTTCTCTCCCATGAAGTTTGTGTTTTTAGCCTGACGTGACAGGGTGTTATACAGAAGAACTTAAGATTATGCTACCTGGGGCTGAATTTTAGCTCTTCTGGCCTTAATTTTAGGCAAGTACACACTTGCAGGGTGTCCAAATGTTGTACTTAAACTGTTTGTTTAGGATAATAATTGGATGGCTGTTTTTCCATATTGATTTGAATGTGTTCAAAGAGTTTAATTACTGTAACAAGCTTTAGCTGGGGAATGACTGAGGGACATGATGATAAATTCCTTTCCTCCAATAATCATTTTGCTCACCTGTAGTGTGGATGTCCATGTGTAATAAATGTTAATAGTAATGGCATTGGAGCCTTCAGCTTAGATGTGCTAGCACTGACATTCTGATTAATTCCTTATTCCTGAGACAGCAGCTTGAGCCTGTTCACAGGTTGTTACCTGCATGTGGCAAGTAATAGATGTTATTTTGAAAGCTGAGCAAGTTGCTGAGTTGTGTCTGGTCATACAAGACTTACAAGAGACCGGGAGGTGTCATATGACCTGATGTAGCAGAGGGAACATGATGTCTGTAGCTATGGGAAGAGAAGAAAGAGCTGCTTAGGAAGAGAAGCAGCCAGGTTTGGAAGTTGGGAAGCGCTTGTTGTACTCTTAGGGCTTTCAGCAGCAGACACAGCGCATCTGCTGCCTTGTGGATTTGGACAGCTAGCTGGAGTTTTTGCTTTTTACCCAAGTTTTTATTAAACTTGAAGTAACTGCAGAGCAAATAAGGCAGCACCCAGAGACAACATGCATTTGCTAAAATTCATGTTGATGGAACTGGTTGAAATTGGATGGATAAGTTTCTTTACTAAAACAGGTTATTTTTGTTAAAAATCTTATCTGAAGTTGCAAATTTGGTGAAATTCAGTGAGCTTTGATAAAAATATATAGGACAAAATGACTACTCTTCACTTTGGTATTTTTTAAATAAAAGTTATTCACTTATAGTTTAGCATGACATTTCAAGGATCAGCTTGGCAAGATTAAACAAACAAAATTGAATTTTCTTGTTTTTCTTTTTTTTCTTTGATCATTAACCTGCACATCCACACAGACCCTCATGCAAACAGATGGTAGAAACCAGTGAGCTCAGAGATGCATGGAGCTAGTTGAAGTGCAGAGTACCAGTGGAGTTTAATAAACAGGCTACATAGGAACCAAGCTATAGGAAGACACAGACTTGCTCTTCATCTGTATTTGCTTTTCCCCTTAGTCCTGCTCTCTCTCTTTTGTTCCCTTTCTGAATTCCAGCATCCTCTCCTTCCTCTGCCTCTTCACCTGCCTCAGCCCCCCCATTTCCATTCCCTTGTTTTGCTCCTCTCCATATTGGAGAGTGGAGGAGATTCCCTGCCCCTTCCCAGCACGGAATTGAAGACCTTGAGGTAGACTTCAGCTACTTGTTGCCATAGATACCCAAAAGTATTTTTCATGTTATCCATCTGTGGCTGTTACAGCCCACTGCAGAAGCCAACAAGCCATGAAATATGGGAGTCTGTGGGATGATATATTCCATGACTCTACCAAACTGCTCCAAAATATCTACAAAAATACTGTGAAGAAGGAAAAAAGCTCCACGTATAAATAAGTGCGAAGAAATGTATCCTTTTTAGTTCATGTAGATGAATAGGGTAAGAGATGAAGCATTTGATAGTTTTAATAATCACAAACCGGAACCACCACCAACAGCCATACAGAATGAGGCTTGAAGCCTGTGTAACCCCATTGGCATCTGGTTGCTAGTCTGTGACAGTGAAGAAATGTGAGATCAGAGGAATATAAAAGTGTCTTTCCAGCTAGTTCTGCCAACCTGCAGTGATCTGCAGCTCAGGGAGTTCTTAGGCAGGAGTTTGTGCCTTTGTAATTAAAAAAAAAAACGTTGGTAGAATAACTTCTGTAACTTAGTTCAAATACCTTCAGAAGTTATTGTATTTAAAGAATAACTTTCAGGATATCCTGGGACATAAGGGTTCTGCAGCTTAAGTGGTGGTTGCATAAAGTAATATTACTTGTAATTTTTGAACTTTCCACTTGCCGATTAATTTTAAGTTTCTAGTCCCTGTATTAGAGTAGGCACTGTGAAAATATCTCTTCATTTTCTCAATGCCATTAGGGATTTTATTCTTCTCATTTGTCTGTCACTGTATAAAAAGGCAACCATTATGTCCTGTATTTTGAAGATTCAGCGTATCTAAGCCATCAAGGAACATGGATTGGTTTGGATTGTTATTTGAACTGTGCTTCTTTCACAGTATTTTAGAGATGCACTGCCAAATGCAATTGTTGCACTTCCATAGAGCCTTTTAGGCAGTGATTTGGGATTTATTCTCTGCTTTAAAGAACTGCAAGGCTTTGCAGTGGGCTGGTTTATTGGGTGTTTGTGGGTTTGAGGGTTTTATTTTTTTTAAATTATTAAAATTAACAAATTATTTTTCACTTCAAGATGTTAACTTGGTAAACAAATATCCTGTATAAAATTAATTGTAAGTAATGAGGTAACAGTAAGATGAACGTACCATCTGAGGAAGATTTTTCTCTGACAAAGAAAGAAAATTAATTAAGTTCTCCACATGAAGAGAATCTCCTATGAGGTTTTTCTCTGTATCCTACAGAGCATCTTTCATGATACTCTGTCCAGCCCCTAATGCACTGAGTAAATGTTTACAAATATGTATGCATTAACTCAAACCCTGGAATTGCATATTGTATTACCCATCTTGTTAAAAAGGAGAACTCTCTTCCTCTCCCAGGTCTTTTCCAACTGCTTATGTGAAGTCTGAAGTCTGAAAACTAAAGGATGTGAATTTTTTGTGTTGGCAAATAGTTGATTAGAATCTGGTACTGGGAACTTCTTCCTCCTGTACCTAGTTCAGAAATATGAAAATCATTAGGTTTTGATGAGATTTCTTTTTTGTACACCCCAGGTAATAGTAAGTGCCTATTTATTTTAAATCCATTGTATAATAACTCTTTCTTGCTTTTATCCATCACTGCTGCTTTATTTGAGCCTCCTTGTCTCAGCATTTAAAGATAGCCACAGTGCATTTTTTTCCCAGTCTTTTTAAATCAGCTAGTCTTTAAACTTGAACTCATTTGAATGAGACAGATTGCCTCAACTGAACACAAATACTGTCATGATGAGTCAATATATATGAAATATCGTATTGTTCCACTCGCTCAAACACCATTTTCTGCCTCTGTAGTACAGTTTGTGAAGTGCAAAGGAGAGAAAGTAGAAATCTGTTTTCTTACTGAGAGTGGTCATGTTTGGGCAGGCTGCTTTCTCTCTGTCAGAGCTGGAGGTTGGCTTCTGTGTCTGTCCAACTAGATCTCTTCAAGTCATGCGAGATTGAAGAGTTTTATTTCTCATAGTTTATATAAATGAATAAATCCTGATGTTAGCCTAGGAAGTCAGAAGGGAGCTCTAATATATGAAGTTGTAAAAAATCCATGGTCTCTCCCTGATTCTGTGGCCTGGAGCAGGAAGATCTGCTATTGGGACCAACCTCCAGGAGCCTTTTGCCTGGTAAATCAGCCACTGGGAGAGCCACTGGAAATGAAGGAATCCAAAGATCTGTGGGATTATGTGGTGCTTTTTCTATGTTAGGAAATAATTACATGCTTAAAAAACAGTTCAGCACTGTACTAGGCTCAGATGAAAGTCTGAGTGACCTGTACTTGCTTACAACCTGTTCCAGTGTCCAGTGGATCAGGGATTATGGAAATGATTGAGTTTCTGTATACCCATCCTCCAGCAGTCATCTTCAACTAGTGCCTGTCTGTGTTTGCAAGCAGCACTGTGCACCATGTGTACCTGTGAAGGACAGGGCAGGGATGGCTGTTCAGCTGTCATATTTCTCTATGGCTCTGCAAACATTTGTCTATTGTTCCATCTCGAATGGAATTTTTGCCTTTGGCTTAACTGTTGAGTAATTTGATTGCAGACATGAAATATCAAGAAGCAACTGAGAGGAGTTCTCATCTATTCTTGTATTTATGACATTTGGTCAAAATACTATGGCTGACAAAATATTTTACTTTTTGTTAATTAAAGCTTTTTTTTGCAGAAATAGGGTAGTTGAATTACTTTCCACCCCCCTCCCCCAGTAGTTCTAGATATTTCATGGTTGTTATTGCACTTTCATCAGTATTTCTAATCATCCTAAGACATTCTTCCAAATACTGCCTTTGGCCATGCTGTCTGTTTGATGGTTCTCAGTTCATGCTTCATTAACTTTTCGCCACTCTTTCTCAGGATAACTTTCCATGAAAGAGAGCTGTGACTCTTAAATAGTGTTCTCAGTCATGTACGTACAAATACAGTCTCATAGATACATATGTATATACATATATATGCACACATGCGTATGCATAGATATATATGTACAATAAAACAAGATTTTTTTATTATTCACTTTTTTAACCAGGTCAGGCCTTGCAGTTTTGTTGTATGAGTAAGGTAAGGGGAAAAAAAAAAAAGAAGAGACAAGTAAAAATGTTTTAAAAATTATCTAAGGAAGATATAAGGAAAAGGAAGGCTTTACAGTGTTCCCACTCCTTCTTAACCCTGAATAACTGGTTTGGTAATCTGTCACAATTTATATGTTTATAGGGTAGACATGAAGTTTTCTGTCACATGTGTAAGACTGAGTATGGATGTATGGTATTTATTAATGGTACTCTTCAATGAGCTTAAGAAAGGAAGATTGTAAAATAAAAGCTAGGATGTGTTTTCTCATGCAGTACTGTGCTAGGTTTTTGCAGAGCTTTTTCAGAGGCATTCACTAAGTAAAGGAAACCATAGAGATTATAAAAATATATAAAATAATTAGAGAAATTCTGCTGCTACTTAAAAAAAAAAAAGTTTTGATTCCTGATGAAGAGATAGCACAGAATACCAGTAACTCTTCTGCCTGAGCAACCTTAGGACATTGTGGAAATCTAGCCCAAACTTGTGAAGTGGTGGGGGATGCATTATCATTACATTTAGCATTAAACGTATATTGGCTGCATTGAGTACTACTTGGCAAAAGCCAAAAGGAAAAACACTAGTTTTGTATGAGAGGAGTCACTGTACTGCCACCAGCAGCCCAACATTTAAAAATAATAAACTCTTTTGCTCTCTTTTCCTGCAGTTTAATTATCTATCCATCAGGTACGTAATATTTGAGGCCTGGATGAAGAGTCCAAGGCTGCTTTTATCATGGGCAAGCAGATGCACATTTCAGATTACCTCAGTGATATGCCTGCCTCTCGTGAGCTATTTATTTCAGATTCACAAACTTCACACATCTCCAGGACAGATTTCAAGCCTGACTTGACTTCAGTAGTCTGACAGATTGTGATAAACCTACAGTAAACAGGAATCTTTGGAGCTGCTTTGTAAGTAGATAAATCATCTGATTGATTTGGTACACCAATTCTTAATTTACAGCATCAGAATGGAACTGAGACACTGTCAGCAGCTTGAACCTCTTCTGCTTTTACTGTGAGGAGGTTTAGGGCCTAATACAAATTGTGTCCTGAAGAGAAAAGAGCAGGTATGAAACTCTGAGAAGAAGTGATAGAGAAAAACAGTCTGAATTACTGGGGATGTTCTTCTATTCAAATATTGCTTGGCCACGGATACCAAGTTCATTAAGCTGGTTTGGCTTAAAACCAGGACATAACAAAAGCAAAGTGCTATTGATAAGAACTGATGGAGTTTAAGTTTATGCAAAGGAAAGTAAAAGCACTTACACTGGACCTGTTGTTTTTCATCTTTCCTCACGTTTGGTAGTAGCTTTAAAATATACTGCATTAGCTCTGTTATAATCAGGCCAGAATAGAGACTCCATGAAATCTGAGAATTGAAGCGTCCAAACTACATTTCCCTATAGACGTGCTGACTCATCTGTTAACAGATATTTTCAGGTTTTGCCTGATTTTTTTCTTTTCTTCAAAAATGGACTGACTTTTTTTTTTTCCCTTCCCCTTGAGCACTTTACAGTTTTGCATGTAAAAACAGGAAATCCAAGCAGATCCACATTGCATCAACTATCTGCATAAGTCTTACACAGCTTGTAGTGTTCATCTTGTATGTGATGCTGGTGAGTGCTTAGAGCATACACAAAGCAGAATAGAGTCCATTTCTAGATAAACTACTCCCTCCCATCCTGATTTCCATTTATAAAAGCAGTGACAGCTTCATGAAAAGAATGTTTCTCTCTTTTTATTCTTACCTAACAAAAAAAAGGGGCTTTTTGCCCATCAGCTCACAGTCTGCAGAGCAGCTCAAATGGTGTTCTTGTGCTTTTGTTGCAGCTTTGCATTAGGTGTTTCACACTTTCTCTTGGGACGCTAAGGTAACATCTAAGTAAAACATCAGAATCGTGACTTCTGCTTTTGTTTCTTTGCTACTCTTTGTGTTCTCCAAAAGTAAGAGTAGTCTCTGAAGAGGAGTAAAGCAACAGGGCTGAAAAAGTCCCCTTTTCCTGGCAGAGGGCTTGGAGTGGCTGCTGTCACCAATGTGCCACTGCTGCTGACAGCAAAGCAAAATGCTTTTACCAGTCCTGGCTCTACAAAGGTGCTGACTTGCTAAGAAAATTTTAGGGCACTACGGACAATCCGTACAAAATCTGTACTATTTGAGTGTAGATTGCTTAGGAAATTTTTCTTTATATTTGATAAGCCAATTCTCAGTCCAAATAGTCCAAACAGTCTCTTCTAGAAGAGCTTGTAAGTTATTGGAACTGGAATCATTGCTGTAGCTCCCTATGAATAATTTCTGTGTTCAAAGACCTACAGTGTATTGTTCAGCCAGTTTCTTTATAATTCAGTTTGAAATTCATCATAAAATATTAACTGCAACTATCTGAGGTAAATCTGACCATTTTGTGACATGTTCCATTTTATTCCACACCAGTAACCCAGGATACTGTGTTTTTGAGGCAGAAAACCATCCATTCTGGTAATTTGAATTTGTCATGTTAAACTTAATCAGAGGGTTTTGAGTTTGTTTTTCAGTTCAATTTCAATTTAAAAAAATACCAATTTAAAAAAATCTTAGGTTTGAGGCTTTTGTTTCCCAAATATTTGGAAAAACTCATCGCCTTGCTATTGCACCAGCCAGCTCATGCGTGATTGTGGTGTAGATCCAAGTGCACTGCATCACTTCTATATGCTTCTTCAGGGAAACATTGGGATGATCATTGTATCTTGTTGTATTTAACTTTAAATGCTGTTTGAGGGCTGATTAGGCTGCTGTAGCCTTGTAATTTGGATAAGCTTAAAAGCTTATGCTGTGTCACTGCCAAGTGAACTGGACTAGTTTCAACAGCCTTAATCCCTGGCTGCCCTTCAGGTTCCACATGGATGCAGGAGCTGTTTTTACTGGCAGTGGCATTTGCAGTTTTAAGACTGTATTTGCACTTCCCCAGCTTATATTGGGCTTGTCAGCTGCCATGCATGTGTCTGTCCTACTCTGCACAGGAGCATGCAGTAGAAATTCCCATGCCTGTTTCTCTGTTTGAAGTTAATGACCTTAAGTTGTTAGTTGTCATCCAGTGTTTCAGTGCTCTGTTTACAGTCCAGGGTGTGCTGAATTTTGTTGAAATTGTGCTTGCCTGCTTGCTTCCTTGCTTCTTGAATATAAATCCCAAAGTGGATCCTTGACCATCTTTGATTTAGTCTTATTCCTTCTTTTAATAAAAAAGCTGTCATAGAATATCCTGAGCTGGAAGGGACCCACAAGGATCACCAAAGTCCAACTCCTGGCCCTCCATAAGACAGTCCCAAGAATGACACCATGTGCTTTGTCCAAAAGTTTCTTGAACTCTGACTGATTTTGTGCAGTGGCTGCTTCCATGGGGAGCCTGTTCCAGTGCCCAACCACCCTCTGGGGAAAAAGCTGTTCCTAATACGTGTCCTAAATCTCCCCCAACTCAGTCCCTTGCCATTTGGTAAGGAGTGTTCATCCTTTCTTCCTTAGTATAGTGGGACTTACTTAATTTTCTCCCATATTTGGCCTAACAGCTCCATAATGAAGTCATGTCCAAAATTTTACAGCCAGATTTTCCTTTTTTTTTTTTTTATAAATAACTTATATTTTTCACTGGGAATTCAGTGAGATTCTCTAATAATATTGGAAACTGTTGACCATAACTAATTCTGTGGTAGAGAGTGAGACTTATATTTAAAAAAAATTTAAATTATACATGCAACTCTGATTCCACCCAAAACTGTTATTTTTCATGTCAACTTGTATGTGATGCTGTTTTTTAACTCCTAGAGATTTTTACCTGGATTTTGGTTGGTTTTGAATTTGCTGCTGAGCACTAAATTGCAGCATTGGCACAAAAATAAAGTCCTCAGAGGGCTTGCATGCTTGTTTTTTAAATTTATTTTCCGGACTTTGCTTTTCAGGATTAATCTGATGTTGCCATGATTTAAAGTGATCTTGTCCTGACTTTCAGGTGCCCCTGAGTTCTGTGGGAGGGAAGGTGGTTGCAAGGCCCAGCTTTAATGAAAAATAACACAGTGCAACTCTTTCAACTGGATAATATTTTTGTCTCTGAGCTTTTGTTTTATGACAGAAACCTTTCCGATTCCATAGTCTGAGTTAAAAAAATGAAAGAAATCATTATTGAACTTTTAAGGAACCATTTAAAGGCCTGAAATTCTTCTTTATAATTTAGAACAGCTGTACATATATTCTCCTAAGCTGGGCGTCAGCAATTTATGTTTTTGTTATTTCTAGAAGGATAACACTAACAACCTCAAGGAATACATGCATCTTTAATTAATTTTGAAACCAAGGAAATGTGTATTTTTGAATACATTTTAATTCTATCAGTTGGGAATATTTTAAATAAGATTCTGACATAATGATAAAGTTCACAGAGTTTACACTGTCATAGTACATGTCTTTCCATCTGGGGATCCTCTCTCAAAGCAGCCATGTGCTCTTACCCATTTAACTGGAGCACAGCTGATGCAGACTAATTACTTTTTCCTCCTTTTCATTGTCTCATTTTGCTTTTTCTGCTGATTTCAGCTGGAGTTGGAGGGCAGTCTATTTAAAGAGCCCACACTTCTATCTCTATGTCTCTTGCGAACTGTTGTATAATCTGACTACTCCTGGGGATCTTTGCAGTGAGAATACATAATTTACTGACCATCTGCCTGCCTTTTCCTTTCCCTTTCATTACAGATGTGAGAGGGAAAGCTGAAAAGGAGATGGTCATTTAATATGTGTGCAGAACTTGGTTGCTGACCAAGTTACATACTGTGTTTGTCATTCAGAAATCCACTTTGTGCCAAAATTTGGTGTTACAACACAAAATCCAGAGGAGGGCCGGTCTGAGTCACACAGTACTGAAGTGAAATGTTTATGATGGATTTGTTTATTCTGAAAGCAGCTGGTTCAGCTTTTTCATAATATTATTGCTAATTTCCTTATCGCTCTATATTGCCTTCAGACAGTATTCAAAATCCCAGACCAGCATTCTTTCATTAGAGCCCTGGGAAACCTCATTCTGCCCCAAGATGTTTCCCAACCTAGATGATTCTGTTTCTATCCTGTTTTCATTCTCAGTGGAATAATCTTACAGGACCCAAATCTTGGCACACAGTTCACGTGGGATAATACTTTACTGAGGCCTATACACAGATGGATACTCTCCATGTTGATACTCTTGCCTTTTTGCTTAAAGTTGAAATACCTCTGTATGAAAGTGATAGATCATGGTGTGTCTGCAGAGTGATGCTTTATGTGGCAGATTCTGGTAGGTTTAGGTGTGATGGACATGTTCTTCAGCATCGCTTCTAAAGGTGATCTCTTCAACCCCCTCAGGGACCTTGTGTCCAATTTCACAAATTGCAGTTTTATATATGTATGCAAACCCAGACTAAGGTAGTCCTTTCGCTCTGGTGAATTTTTTCCCAACTGCTTGCTGTGCTGTGTTTATAAATGTGTGTTTATAAACTACTTAGTTATGAGCTCCTGGGGGGAGGAAATACATCTTCTGTTTTATTTACAAGGAGTAGTAAGAACCTTACCTAGGTCTCCAGGTGCCCTTGCAATAAAATAATCGTAACGATAGGTCTCTGAGTAGTAGTAAGGCTGACATAGTTGAAATGAACTAGTAACGTACCTCGGAGTGGAAGATTTTTATTTGAAGCACAGGAAAAAAGAGAGCAAAACATACTTGGTTATTTCTTTTGTTATCTTTTGCTCAGAGAAAATATTAAACATGGCTTGTTACTTGACTTGGCTGGGGCTATCTCCATGCAGCTTTTTGGCCTTTTTTTTTTTTAAACCAATTATCCTGCAATATGGAGTGTTTTGATTTAGACAAGGTTTTTAAGGATCATCATTCATGGCACATGCAGTGAAGAGCAATTTGAAATTAAAAGGCTGCTTTAGACTTTTAAGAGCACCTGGATCTTATTTTAGAAGCAATTGGAACTCTGGGCCAGTACCTTGTAGGGTAATTTAAATTCTTCTTTTTTATTATTTTATTTGAGTGCTTGGGGAGGTATTGATTTGAACAGTGTGGTGCTGAGCTCTTCAGATTTTGAAGTACTTCCAATTCCCAGTCACATTCAGCTGCAGATCATGATCTTCTCCTCTTAGTCCTACAAAGCCAGACATCTTAAGAATACCAACCAGACAAAGAAATTAATCTAGGCTCTTTTGATTTATCAAACATTTGATTTCATGTATTTCTTTTCTTTTGCTTATGCATAGAAGAAGTTCCTTAGGTCAATAGGAAGACATTCAAAAGTTTCACAAGCCCCCCGCCCTCCCCAGACTTAAAGTAGCCAGTTATACCATGTCTGTTCAGCATTTGAAGAAAGTCTTTTCATCAGTAAAACATTCATAAGCACTGGAGTAAATTCAGTGTATTGATTTATCCAGGGTAAAAGGGCATGGGGGGAACAAACAATCCTTTCATGGTATTCAGTACTCCATTTGGGAGAGCGGTTGACCATGTGCCCCATGTGAGACAGCAGACCTGTGAGAACGAGGTGCAGGGGAGGAGGGAATCATCATGTAATGAAAGCTTACCATTATTCACAGGCAAAAAGAGAAACTGGATGCACGGGTAGTGTCCGTTATGGAAAATCCTACCCTGAGCACTTGGCTTTGAATCACAAATCTTTGCTTTAATGAAGATTTTCTGGATGTTTTTGGAAAGCCCTATGAAAACAGGGGGATATAATGATGCTTTACTAATACAAAGTGACACAAGAGAGCCATGTCCTTACTTAGCTTTATTTTCAAAAGTACAAAAATACGGTGACATCCATTTTCAGCAAGACAAGTAGGTGTCTTAAACATAAGGATTAATGATTTTCATTCCAGCTCTCCATAGAGCACCCAGCCCCTCATAGACATACACAGATGGAATTGTAAGCGGCTGGGCTATAGCAAGGAGTCATTAAGTCTCTGGAAACTCCTTGGAATGTGAGAACCTTTGGAATGTGGTAGTTGCAATACAAGGCAAAGCTGCCAACAGGCAGCTCATGGTAACGGATGGCAAATACTCGTGGTGGAGCTTGTAGATGGTGTGGGGAAGTGTACACCAAATAGAAAGGTTTTATAAACTGGAACTGGGAAACAGTGAGGATGACATTAAACAGCATCACCATCTCCCTGTACTGGGAGGATTTCATGTAAGAGGCTGGATGAAGCTGATATCTATATTTTTTTTAAAAAGCTCAGTGTATTTTTGCCTTTGGGTTGAGATAAATACAACATCATAAGATACATTAGAGATTTCACTGGAGTGTGGAGGAGGAGAATGTAAAGTCTGAATATTTTGTTTTCTGTCTGAATCACTAATGTGCTACCAGTCAGTTTAATTAGAATAATTAGTCATGAAATATATAATTGGAGTGAATCTTCCTGCAGAGCTTTTGAAGAGGAATGTGGTTATTTGATACTGATCCTGCAAACATTTCTGCACACTCTTATCTCACTGTGCATTAATCAGTGGTATCCCATTGACTGTGGAAAGGAAGCTCTACTTTATCTAAGGGGCTTTCTCAAACTGAGCTTCAGCAGCAAGCAGCATTTCTCTGTGACCGTGCAATTTGTGGCAAGTCCACTGTTTTAGGGGTCCCTTCAGTGGGGGACCACTTTCCCCCTTAAACCATTACTAGTTCTTTCAGAACAGTATCTTTGAATGACCAAGTGGTGGCATGTCCTCTGTAGCTTAGTTTGTATCTTGATCTCCTAAAGGGTTGCTTCTCCTCTGCCCTCTCTGTTGAGGTCATTTTGGCACCACTGTGTTGTCCTGCTGTGGCAAATGACTCAGTTGTAGTACCCTTGGGATGGAGCGTGTTCTTGCTTTCTTGTGGACTATGCCTGATCATGTCCTGGGTCACACTTTTCGAAGCCTGTGAGAAGTGAGGATGGGAAGTTGCTGGTGCTGGGTGGAAGAACGGGCCTTAGCTGAGGCAGGCTTGGCTGGAATTAGGTAGTCTTTTTTTTTTTTTCTTCCCTGCAGAAAAACTTGAAAAAAATGAGCAATTATTGTAGATATTGACAAGTGCTACCAAATGATCCCCTTTTTCCTGACAAAGTAACGTTAAGAGATGTGTAACATTAAAGGACTTATTCTTCTTACCTCATTTGTCTCTTATGTCAAAATTATTTCTTCCCCTGAGATTCTGTAACAGGCAGCCCTGCTATTTGCATAACATTTTCGGTTTGTAGCATATACTTATGTGGTTTGGTCTAGTTTGATAATCTAATTGACTGCAGCAGTAGATTCTGTACATCAGCTGCATAAGAAAGCTTACAGTTTTCATTATCTTTGGCCAGAAACAAGAACTGAAAGCTTATGGAAATTCTTACTATATTTGTGGTACTTCAGTTTATTCCATTTCTCTTTTTTGGCATGCAGTACAGGGTATAATATAAAAATATGTGATTCAGCAAAAGCTGTGGCAGCATTTTTGTTACTGTGGGGTACAGAACTGCAAGTACTGCAAAAAAAGACTGAAATGGAAAGAATGGAATATGGTGTATCTGCAGGGTAGGACTGTGTCACACTGTGGCCTTTCTTATTGGTCCACAAAATCAATTGTGGGGTTCCCCTGAGTATTCTGTGTGCAGTAGAAAACCTGATGAAGCTACATCAGATACCCTTTCCTATGCAGAGAAGCAGAATCCCTCCAGTCCTTCACCAGTATAAAGAACCCGTCACCAGAAAACCTTCTCATTAGTTCAGCTCAGGTTCTGTTATTTCCCAAGGGCTGATCTTGCCTCTTTGGTATCTCTTGCCACTCCAATCCATCACTCAATGCACCGAAGCCATCCTTACCTTTTAGCCCCAGTCCTGCTTCCATTGTCAGAGGCCTTGAGCAGCACCAGGAGACTGGAGCAGTGATTTGCATCTAAAGGGACTAGCTCAAGCACTTTGCAGACAGACAGAATTGCCAAGCACAGTCTCTCCTTACTCTATCATAGGAAAAAAACAAACTATATTTCATTTTTCTTGTCTTTTCTGCTATGACATAGCTTACAGAGAGATGCACCTAAATTGTTGTATTGTCTTCTGCTTTGGTAGTGTTGGCTCTTGTGTTTTGACATATTTGAAAGTCCCATGGTATTGGCTGCATTGTATGCTTTTTGTTCTGGATCTCGAATTTAGCAAGCAAACATCAGTGAATTTCAGTTGGATTAAAACAAGTACCAGACGTGGTTTCAAACTCATTAAGTGCAACAACAAAAAACACAATAAAGGTATATGTGAAATCCATGTCATGACCCAAATTTTCTAAAGTCCAGCTATTCTCTTAAGTATGCTCAACAGCTGATAGCACATTTCTCTCTTGGTGGCCAGAAAGTTTAAGTAGTTCAAATTAGTGTTTTTCTCCCAAGCAACAATTGATAGGACAAGAGGAAATGGCCTCAAGTTGCACCAGGGGAGGTTTAGACTGGATATTATGAAAAATTTCTTCACCAGAATGGTAACAAGCTGGCCAGGGAACTGGTGGAGTCACCATCCCTGAAAGTATTTAAGAGACCTGTAGAGGTGGTGCTTAGGGACAGGATTAGTGGGGGACTTGGCAGTGCTGAGTTAACAGCTTGATTTGATGATCTTAGAGGTCTTTTCTAACCTAAATAATTCTATGATTCTATAAATTTATCTGAGCTTCTGTATAGTCTGTTGAATTCTGATCAGGCAATCAGCCTATCAGAATATATATTTTAAAAGACTGTGGATATAATGTAGATTGTGTGTCGAATAACCATTCATTTGCATTCCCATGCAAAACATATCTTTCCCAGTCCTTCTCTAAATCTCACCTTTGTTGTCCTTGCATAAAATAAACAAAATCAACCAACCAAAACCCTTGTATTGAGAACCTTATGCAGTAGTGTCAGTTTGTTTCCATAAAATGCTGTGGATGTCTGTGATGTTTTATGTGGTTCAAAGGAAAAAAACCACAAAAACAAACACCAAACCAAAACAGCAAAACCCCTTGTAAAATTCTAATATATCTGATAAGTTCTTATTCTGGTGTCCCATTGCTCAAAGCCTTGCATATTTCACTGTGTTGACTGTTGCTTCTAGACAGCTGCTCAGAAGCTCTGGACAAAGCTGCAAAAAAACCCATGTAGATATGTAGAAAGGAGCAGGGGCTCTAAGTTTATATCAACTCAAAGTACAGGAAAAACAAAGTAGGGGAGTAGAAAACAGAATATTTGTTTTTTCCTGCATTTCACAAAGTGTTAGCAAAATCCCTGAACTGGGGGAGCCAGAGTTATGAGGAGGCTGCTATCTTGAAATATTTCAGAGGAAAACATTTCTCTTTGTATGTTTTAGAACTACTGAGTGTTTTTCAAGCACCCATATGTTATAAAATTTTGGCTGAGAGAGAAGAATGTGTTTGAGTGTTTTTATATTTTTATATAAATGTTTGAAAAATGTAGTGAGAAAATTGACATTTCCCTTTCACAAAAACAAGGCAAGCCATCTCCTTTGTAAGCCTTGGCCAGCTATGTCCCAAACTGTCTAATTCTAATTTCTAAAAGGCATTTTAGAGAGGAGGGGAAGCATCATTCCTTCGTACCAGTGGATGCAGAACTGGGAATTACATAGGATCAAGAATTAAAGCTGCTCTGTGGCAGAGCCTGGATTCTAGAGCTCAGTGCCTTGACCCAGAAGGCTTGTCTTTCTGTTCATCTGTCTAGCCTATGTACCTCTTCATAGAACATTTGTTCATTTATGCTTGTACCACCTCTGTGAGGCCAACAACTACTGCTGTGCTCTTTATACAGATGTAGACTCCAAGCACAGGGGATTTAAGATCCCGTGTAATGACCTTCACTTTTTAGGCCTTACCCATTTACTTGAAAGAAGGCAAGAGACAAAGGAGGGGGGGGAGAAAATAGGGAAAAAGGAATGCAGAAGGGAGTTACCTTCTTTCCTTTGAATGCTGGTTTCCCATTTCAATTTCAGAAACAAAACTAGCCTTTTTCAATGCTAATTTCATAACAGATGCTGGTTTTGCAGAGAAATTCTCTGGTTTTGTGGAAAAGTCATATTAAGCAGAGGAGAAAAAAATAAAGGAGGAGAACAGAGAGAATGCTATGAATGGGTTCTCCCTCTGTACCCAAGAATTTCCTCCTTCCACCTGCCAATGTTTTGACTTCCTTATTAGCCCATGGCTTTGAAACTGGCTTAGCAGGATCTCAGCTCTTTCTAGGCTGGGTGTTGTGTGTTCAGTCAGAGCACCAGCTCATGCTGTGAGGCATGGGGGAGCACGTAGTGGCATTTCGAGCAATAAGCTTGTCAAAATAAACAGTCTCACTTTTAAAATATGTATCTGGAATGTGTTGCCTCCTAATGCATATTCATGTCTTAAATGCAAATATCTCCCTTTGCTGCACATATTGTGGATGTTTGCCCTCTCTATTTGGGTTGTGTATCATATGGCATGTAAATAAGAGATGACAAGTTGTGTAATAAGTGGAGGAGGGGAGGAGAAGAGGAGGTAAAGGGATTTGATTTAATAAGAAACATGCATAATTTACACACACAGCACTATTCCACTCTGGTTTTGCATATTTTAATTGCAAATCCTGTGGCTTTGTGCCAACCAGTATCTTACAAATAATAGTCATTTACTAGCCTTAAAGGTAAGATTTCTCAGATTAAGTTCATTTTCTAGAATAAACATCCTGCAGTGGTTTAGCTTTATATTGAAGTTTATGACTGTCCTTCTTTCTTTGTAAGGTGAAAGGAGTAGATACATCAGATTTACAGTATGAGCAACAAGATGTGTTTCAGGTGATGTTTGTATCACACTCACATGGTTGAAATGCAAATTATTTTAGGATGGATTTTTTTCTCTTTGACCTGTAAATGATCTAAGCTGAGAGCACCAACTAACATTTATACGCTGAGGTACCCAAATATTCATAGCTGTTTGCAGTGTTGGTGGCATAAAACTAAAGGGTAGTTTCAGAATATTTTTTTGTAATCACTGGTATTTGCTCCTGTCAAACTGATTGTGTGAAATGGGTTAATTTTGACACTGTAGTTGAAGTCGTGACTGGGAATAGCCAGCTAAGTGTAGCCTGCTTAGGCCTGAAGGAACAGATGACTCTCACCCTGAAAACTTAGACCTAATCAAACACCTTGCTACAAAGAAAGTAAAGTATGTGCCAGAAGAACAAATGTTGAGTTGCTTCCAAGACTTTCCCTATGGGTTCTGTACATGTGCATATCCTTCTGCACACAAGAACTAAAATGAATGTAGGTAGGCAGAAAGTGGAAAAGATACTGTGAGCTGTCGTTTAGGAAAGCTTCACAATCAGTGAAAGACTTCATGGGATATCAAATCCAGTCCTAAAATACCACAGGCACTTGTGCCTTATAAACAAGGAGAAAAGAAAGATGAAAGCAGCAGAGATTTGGAGGGGTGGCACAAAGGAAATACACAGGACGGATGAGGTTTCTGCATGGAAAACCTTAAGCTGCATCTGGTTTTTGTGGGGACACCCAGTGCTTGTGTGAGTGGGTGCCCATGAGCGACCGTGCTGGCTGCCTGCTCACCTACACTCCTCTGCCATGTGCTCTGGAGTGTCTTGCCTGCCTCTGTGCATGGGCTTTGTGAGCAGACTCACAGTTTGCAGACTGGTTTCCAATAACCAGAGAAACCTCTTCATGAGCCCACCAAACTCAGCCTAGCATTTCAGGGGCTGCTTCTGACCTGGGTTGAAAATGGATTCTGCAGTGAGACAAACTCATGAAGTTTGAATGTTATGTTGGATCCAAATTCTGCTAGAGTTTGTGGGTTCATGATCCTTTTTTTTTCTTTTGTGGTATGCCTAGAAATATAGCTGAAGAGTTTTTTACTTGAAGGTAGCAGTTCAAGGAACATGCTTCAGTGGGTCATTTTTCTGGCACAAAATGAAGATGTGATGTGGAAGAGTTTCTGTGCCATTGCAGTCCTGACTGGTGCAGGGCTTTATTTTACCTCAGTGTATGCCAGTTGTCCTGTGCGGTATCTTAAAGCATGTTGCCTGTACTTGTGTCCCCTTTTATACAGCATGAAGAAGAGGGAGAAAGTTCAGTGCGTGCTTCCGAGCACCTGCTTGACCCATGCATACTTCCTCGGGGTCCTAGGAAGGAAAAAGAATCCCATTGGTTTTTGGAGGCAGGTTAGCCACATATAATCTGAGTGAATATTAGAGAGGGTGGTTTATTTTGTTGAGGTTTTCTTCCCACACAAGTAAAGTTTTTCAAAATTCATCCCTCTTGTGTGAATTTCATTAAAAATGCTAATATCCTGTCACACAGGGGTGGGGAGTCTTTGGAGGTAGTGTTGTTTCTTTCTTCCCACTCCTCAAACTAGGTAGCAGAAGGAGAACCAGGCATAAGCAATACACAAGGCTTGCCTTCTCCTCATATATATGCCTTGATGAGGGACAGTTCTTGTAAAAAAAAAAGTCTTTTATGATGTCTATAAAGCTCTCTGCAATGACATGAACCATTTCATGGTTCAAGTTATTGGGAAAACCAAGTTGCCCATTGCTTCACACATTTGCATGTCCATTCTGCCTAAGTAAAGACATGCAGTCTTTAGACCAGTGTGTTGTAGATGTCATTCCCAGTTGGGAATCACTAAACAAACTGACATGAAAATAATTAGGGGTGATTTTTTTTCTCTCTCATTCCAATACCTTCTCAAAATAGACTGAGCAAAACAAGCAGCAAAGAAATGCTGCTCTCCAAATATGTAACTAGGAACTTCTTTCCTGAAGGCTGTTAAATAAATATGGAAAAGAGTAGAATTTACTTTTCTGCATTATGGAATTGGTTTCTGAACAATGAAATAGTGCTTGTCTCTTGAATACCCTTCTTCAGTTTTTCTGAAAAAATATGGTATGCTTGAATACTTATTGGAATTTTATCTTAGAAAAGAGAATTAAAATTAATGTGTTGTGGAGGGGGGTGATTACAAGTGCAAGGTAATTGTAGCTTTATCAAGTTTGCTGGCTTTCTGTGTTTTCTCCATTTTAAGGCATTGTAGTATTCAAGTTTCCTAATCACCCCTTTGAATAGATAAAAATGTATTCTGGATAGATACAAAACCTCTAGTTCTCTGGCTACCTCCCTTCCTTGGCAGTAGAGGGAAATTAATCAAACATTGAGTTCTGATTCCTGGTGCCAGCTGAGCAGAGGACTGTATGCTTTGCAAGAAGGCCGGTCAGTTAAAGAGCACAATCTGAATTTAGTAAGTTTTGTTCTGGAAATAATTGCAATGCAGAGTGGCCATTGGCTTAGGAGGAGGCTGCTCTCCTACTATTCTGCCATTGTTATTTTGGAAAGCTTTATACCTGCCTGTCAGTGTGGGAGAGTTGGGAGTTGCTGAAGTGCCAGCTAGCTTGCCCCTTGCAGGACAGGCTGGCATGCAGTGGTGGCCAAGCTCTTCTCTTGCTGGGGGTCTTGTGACTCTGAACAGTGATGCACAGGATGGTTGTAGGTCCTGAGGGCAGGGAGGATCATCAAGGCCAGCTCAGTGATGAACAGAGGCTATGAAATGTCACCTGTGTCAGGTAACAACCTCTCTTCCTCCTGCAAGGGCAGTCCCTGTAGAAAAATAACCATCAGGCACTACTGAGAGTGTATGCTTTGGTGTAGCAGCACTGCCTGGAGGTAAGCTGGTCAACAGGTAAAAATATTGTAGTGGTCACCTAATGGCATCCACTCTGCTGAAGCCTCTGTACAGCTGGGAGCTAATAAGGGTACAGATAATATATGGAAGGACTAAAGCAGCCTGGTGTTTGCAATTGAAAGGAAAGGGAAATCAAGGACTGTAGTCAGTAAGCCCTTGATTGGAGAAGCTGATGGCAGAAAACTTGGCCTTCCTGCTCTTTGATTATATTGTACATATGCTGCCATGGTTTCACACCTATCAGTGGGAATTCACATAATTCTGTAGCCTCATACAATGCCAGGGATTGTTTTGCAAATAAATACCCATTTAAACTAACAGGAGGGAAAATACACAAGCTCAAGAGGTATGTCTGTGTGACGGTTTGTGAGGTTCAACAAGGCTAAGTACAAGGTCCTGCACCTGGGTCTGGGGAACACCTGGTATAAATACTTGTCAGGGGATGAAGGGATTAAGAGTGATCCTGTAGAGAAGGACTTTGGGGTGCTGGTGGATGAGAGGCTGGATGTGAGTTGTCAATGTGTGCTTGCGGCCCAGAAAGGCCAAGCATATTCTGGGCTGCATCAAAGGAAGCCTGACCAGCAGGTGGAGGGAGGTGATTGTCCCCCTCTGTGCTGCTCTGGTAAGACCCCACCTGCAGCTTGGGAGTCTTCAGTGCTGTTTGAGCAGGTTCAGATGAGGGCCACAAAAACAAGTTAGACAGAATATCTCTTCTCTGAAGGAAAACTGAGAGACTTGGGATTGTTCAGCCTGGAGAAGAAAAGGCTCTGAGGAAACCTTATTGCAGCCTTTCAATATTTAAAGGGTGTTTATCAGAAAGACTGGGACAAACTTGTTAGCAGGGTGTAGCAGTAGGACAAGGTGTAAAGGTTTTAAACTGAGGGATGGCTGATTTAGATAGGATTTAAGGAAGAAGCTTTTTATAATGAGGATTGTAAAATGCTGGAACAGCTTGCACAGAGACATGGTGGATGCCCAGTCCCGGGGAAAATTCAAGGTCAGATTGGACAGGGTTGGCACCCTGATCTAGTTGAGGATGTCCCTGCTCATTGCAGGAGGGTTGGACTAGGTGATTTTAAAGATCCCTTCCAACCAAACTACTCTATGATTCTATGAAAGTATGTAATTTGGGGTGGGAAGCAAATAGTGCAATATTCTCTCTTTTCTCCTCCCTCCTAATAGCACTGCCTTTCACATCAGTCTTATCTTTGTTGGCATTCCATCTTTCCCAGGCACACAACCTTTTCTTCACCACATGCATTATTTAAAAACTTTGGGTTACCACAGACACTGCTCACAGACTGGAGATGCTGGGAGGTGAGACAGGGAGAGGGGGAAGCCAGTGCAACCTCAGTGCAAATCCAGAGCATTACAGCTGCATCTTCTGTGCTGAAAGAGCTTGAGAAATCACAGTTTGTCAAACATTTATAATCTGTGTGGTGTAAAGTCATCTGCTTGTGCAGTGTGAAGTGCTTCTCTGGCCTTCCAGTGTGAGACTTGCTTTGACCAGCAGGCTGCAGCAGCGTGGGTGGCAAACTTTGGGGCTACTGGTCCAGTGCCTTGTTGCCATTAGTCATGCAGTGTGTAGCTCTGGCTGTTTAGAAATCCTAACTGCTGCTTGGCACAGTGTCTTACCAGGAGGATGCATAATTCAGATAAACTCTCACTCCCCTAGCAAATGAGAGTAATGGATGATTTACATTGCTACATTGGTATTTGTCAAATTGACTCCTGTTTGGCTTTCAAATCCTTAATTTGGGTTTTACACTTGGTTGCTGTTAAATATCCTTTTATCACTCTAGCAATACTGTCAGACTGATTTTTCGCTTGTCTTCCTCCTACTGACACGGAAATATAAGTTCATTGATCTATTTATCATTCTTTCTTGAATAGTTTCCCAGGATGTGTTCTTTAGAAATCAGCCAATTCATTGTACAATGTTGTAACTACTGGAATCTAAATAAATATGAAATAAAATTCTCCTAGATTAGGCTTCCTGCTGCAGGAGATTCCTACTGTGGGCACAGTTTTAATGGTTTGCATTCAAATACATCCATTTTTCTAGATGAATGCATCCACTTCGGTCTCAGAAGTGCAATGGCTGAACCTCAGTGCCTGTGCTTCTATTCCAAGTTACTTTGTGACAAACAGGCACAGTTCAGAATTTTATGAAAAGGGGCCAGAGGCCACGAGAAATGGGCTACTAAATCTTCTTTCAGTAGGTTTCTTCAGCCTCATCACTGTCATATCTAGCAGAACAGAATGGCAAAGGCCAACTTAATAACAAAGGGCAACAAACTGGGAAAAAGGATGTGTTGTGTCCCACAGAAAAAAAATATCATAAAATATGTTGCTTTTCTTAATACCAGGCATTAATTTCCTGGCATAATGACTCCACTTTGTGTGGAGAAAGCAGGAGAGAGTATATCTGTAAGGTCACAAAATAAGGTAAATTCAAAACTGTGGAATACGTACCTATTTTAAAAACAGCAACAAAATCAACAACTTGTGATTTTTTGAAGCCAGCATTATTATTTCAAATTCTAAGGACTGACCTGTAATTCATCATAGTCTTCAGTTTATTGAGGCAGAGGATGAGCAAGCTTCAGCTCCTACTCATCTGGTGTTCTGATCAAGCAAGGCTTAGCAATAGCTAGCATCTTTACCCAGAATCGACTTTAGTTTTGCCTTTTCATTCTCAGCAGTCAGAATGTTATGCTCTCCTGTAGTCTGCTCTTCCCTTTGCCTTTGCTGTCCTCGGTGGTAGCTATTCAATTTCTAATTTGACAAGATGAACACTACTTGGGTTAGATATGGGTTCTTCTGTGCCAAGAAGGCTTCACAGTTCAGTTCACCACAGTGCTTTATACTGTAATCAGCCCACCATGAGCTGCTGACAGCACACTCTATTATTCAGAAAATCATCACTAGGACTACAAACATCCTTCCATGCTAAAAACTTGTTTTCAGTTGCTTACAATTTTGCAAACCTCCTTCTGTTTGCTTTGACATGCTACAAGATAGGTATGCCTCCTGGGGAATTATTTCCTGTGGAATTTTGGGCATAATCCCCCCAGTCATTTAATGACTAGGCTGGGACAGAGTATGTTATTATGATACCAGCATTTAGAATCAAACCTGAGCTGCACACCCACAATGTAAGCTGCGCCAGCCCCAACACAGTGACTTTACCTGCATCTCTGCTCTCGTCAAACCTTCTGTTAGGAAGAATTAATAATGCAGTGTGTCGTCCTGCCTTCACTGTATTGGGTAGAGACAATGCCTCCTACCAGCAGTTTAGTGAAAGGGATGCCCATTCCTGTCTCTGGGCAAATCTGCCCATATTTAGTAAACTAATAAGCGTGTTTTAAACTGTAAGGTTATGTTTGATCAAGATTTACTAGATTTTAGTAAATAATCTTGCAACTGATTGTAGAGGACTTAAGTATCACACAGCTCAGAAAACCCCATGAAATTGTTACTGGTGCTTTGAGAGCCCAGTTTGAATAATCCACAGTGAATGAGAGAAGGGGTCACACATTGAACAAGGAGAAGAAAGGAACAAACCAGGTAGCTGGTCATTAAGTGAGCCTCATCTATTCTGTGTGCTGAATGAAACAAGGATGGGAACACGTAGTTAAGAACTGTGTTATAAAGCGTGTGGACAAAAGGGACAAAATTAGGGTTGTTCAGGCAACCCTGAGAAGCAGAGAAGTCTGTTTCATGTAGTAATTTTAATAATGCTTGCCTAATGCAAGCGGGATGTCTGCCTTTTTAAACTGAGTACAGTGTTACATAAACAAAGTTAATATGCAGTAACACATCCTAAAATGCCAAGCATTTTATCTGGTGTTTTCCCATCTTAAATTTTTCCTCCTGTGTGACAGCAAATACTAATTCTGCATCATATCAAATGGAAATACTAGCAAAAAGAAAACTGTATAGTTATGTCCCTACTACTCTGGACCTGCTACTCAGAGTGCTAATTCATTTTCATCATACTTGTAAGAAGTCGCTTGCCTTGGAGGCTTCTCTTCCTCTTTCAAACTTGGATGAAGCTTCCTAAAGCACTCCAAAGCTGATCAAGAGGCTCTTGCAGACAGGGACAAGGCTGTGACAGCAGCAGGTTTTCAGTGGCCATGGGGTTCCTGTGTAGCTCCTGGCTGTTTGGGTTTGGTTTTTTTCTGACTGTGCTTAGCTTTTTCCTCCCTTGCCTTCTCCAGACGTGGAAGCAAGGAGGTATGGATCCATCTCACCCGAAAGCAGAGATGCTCAGTGGCTGCATGGCAGAAGTGATGGCTCTCTGGCCTTTCCAGAGGGGATGGTTAGAAATAATCTCACACATAGACAGTTAACTATCTGCAATCTCAGGATAAATCCCATCCTTGCAGACACAGGATTCCTGCCTTCTGTGGCTTTGGAAGGCTTTAGGCATCATCTTTCAAACTAAGAACTGAAAAATTAGCTTCCAAACAGGTTTAAATTGGTGTGTTTTCCCCCCGTCTGTTACATTCTCAGTTGTTTCTTCAGGAAGAGATATTTCCTTTTAAGCAAATGTCACTTATTTCTACACCTTGTAGTATGGTATTTGAGAACATACACAAAAAAAGAACCTGAAGAATGTGTGATATGTTAATGGATGTCTTTTTATTATGTACCTCACACCATCAGTGAACATCCTTTAGTTTTAGGGAGAAAACAGAAAATTAATACAAAATCTGTCTTTATTCTGATGGGCAGTCTCCAATCCCCAGGTGAATTTTTTTTTTTTTTTTTTTTTAACTTTTTCCCGATTTCAGAAATGGCTTTGTGGCTTAAGATACTCCTGCAGAAATAGCAGTAGAATGTCAAATTAACCATAAAATAGCCCTCAAGTGGATTTGGGAAATCAGGAACTGCTTGAGACACATACACTAAAATGCAGGGCCCCTGTGTTTTAGTGGAGAAAAGTAGTATTTCAAGAGATGAGGTTTTTATTAAGATTTTTAAACCTACCTTTTCTCAGTTTTTTATCTGTATCCTTCATGTGTACAATTTTTGCAAACTGTTTTTGTTGTAATTATTTCTTTAGCATGGTAAGATAAAGAATGGTATAAACAGAATGAATTTTGTGACTAGAAAGAGTAGGCTCTTACCCTTTCAGTAGTGCATGCAGTGGCGTTTTCTTGATTTAAAAGCTCTGCTGTTCATACAGTGTAGCACAGGCTTTCTAAACATCCAAATTGCCCAGATGAGTGAAAAAAATAAGCAGTAAGGATTGAAGTAGCATTTAGGGGAAAGAATTCTTGAAGGCCAGGGATGTAACTGTAAAACACCCATGGGTTTTATTATATTTTTTAATACATGGACATCTTATTGATGTTATAAGATCTTTTCTTAAAATTAACTAACAAGTTATACCAATTATACCCTCATGTAGCAGTGGGTTATTGATAGCTAGGATCCACTTGGGAGAGCAGTGGTTTGTGTCCCAGAAGTAGTAGCCTCTCACTGCAAGTTCACTGCTCTTTGATCAGAAATATCACAGCCCAGAACCTGTCACTCTCAAACTGGTGTGTTTATTGCACACAGCGCTTATTCTCAAGTTATGGACTTCAGGCTTTCATCTTCGTGCTTTGGGAGACAAAGTTTGGTCACTTATTTCATAGAATCACAGAATCAGCTGGCTTGGAAGAGACCTCTGAGATCTTCAAGTCCAACCCCTGATCCAACACCATTGTGATTACTAGGTCATGGCACTAAGTGCCATATCCAATCTTATCTTAAAAACCTCCAGGGACAGTGTATGAAGTGCATCCATAATGTATTACTTTCAACTGCAGGTTCCCTAAATAGCTTCATCTCAGAAAAAGGGGAGAATGCTGATCATTCTTTTAAACCTCAGTTGGTAAGATTTATTGGTGAAGTCTTGCTTTTGAGTGCAATACAAATACCTGACTAATTTCTGCAACTCATTATTCACGGATCTGCACAAGGGAAATCTGCAGAAGTTTTGCCTAGCTCCATGATTTCTCATTTCATCCAGCAGCCTGCTAGGGGAACTCAGGCCCCTCTCTGTCTGCTGTCAAATGTCTTTTCTGCTCTGATAAAAGGGATCTTGTGGCTTGACAATGAAAATTGTCTTTTAATCTTTCTTGAGAAATATTTTAGAAAGAACAGAAGTGCAATGAGAACTTGACCTAAGAGCTGCTTTTTGGCACTGGAACTGAATTGCTAATACCTTCAGATCACTGCAGGCAGAAGCTTCTGCCACTGTCAGGCAGTGCTTGCTCAGGAAGCAGAATCAGCAATCCAGCAGATGGTGTGAGCTCCCTGGTAACTGAGCGTTTTATTCATTCACATACTCACCTGTTGCCTCTGTCTAATGAAATTTCTCTCTCTGGCTGTGTCTGATTCTTAAGTGAAAGCTAATCTGGCAATCTCTGACACACAAAACGTGCTTTGACTGTAGCAGGAGGCATCATCAAGGCGCCTAGCACTGCCTGGTTTAACCTTAGCTGTGTTAAAGAAAGCACTTCTCTGTGCAGTGCTAGTGTGACTGTTCCTTCCACATTCTCGTAAGGACAGAGGCATGTCTAACACTGAGTGGTTTCAAAATGTCATCCAGATTTGGTTTGCTTTTTTTTTATGCCTCTACCTGTTATTCCCCTTTGCAAAGGATCCTTTGTCTCTGCTTCACAGAACTTGAAAGGTCCTAAGACCATGTCAGTTTTCTGTGCTCCAACAGCAAATGTGTCTCTTGCCTATTCCTCAAGACCTCCAATGATGGAGACACCAGAGCCACCCCAGGCATCCTATTCTAGCACTGTTGATCTTTAAGTTCCTTTCGTTATACTTTCAATTGTATCTGACCTTAGGGGGTTTTTTTGTGCAGTTTCAGCACTTGAGTCCTCTGAACATGAAGAACAGACAGTTCCTCTTTTGAAGTAGCTACTGCTTGTAAATCTTTGTCAGTCTTTTCAAGACAGTGAGCCCGGTTTGTTGTCTTTCCTCCTAAGTCATGTTTTCCAAAGCTATGATCAGTCTTCACTATGCTGCCTGCAAGCTCCCTTCAGGTGCTCATTCCTGCTTTGAAATGCAATGCACCAGACTGAGCAGGTGCTCAGAGCAGAGTTTGCCAAGAAATTTTGAAGTCCTGCTTTCCAATATACTTAAAGTCCCTCCCAGATGGGTACTATTTAACAAACTTTTTTTTTTCCCCCCATCCTTCAGTTCATTAAGACAAATATTCAGTAATACCACACTTAGGACACTTCCCTGTGGAATATCATTGAATGCATGCCTTTCTCTTTACTGATGATGAGCCATGTATGTTTTCTTTCTGAATATCTTTTTCCAGCCATTTCTATTCTAATATTTCCACCTTGTTTTAGAGAATTTCACATGAAATTAGAGTCAAAGCTACTTGAGTAAAGAAATATGACATCTACTATTTTTCTCTATTCTCCAAAAGGCATTATCCTGTCATAGAAGGAAATCAGAGTGGTTTTGTGGGGTGTCTTCCTGACAAATCTATGTCATCTGTTATTAATCTTCTTGGGTTTTTGTTGGTTGGTTGGTTGGTTTTGTTTGGGTTTTCTTCAGGAATTTATAAGCAGTGTAGTTATTTATTCTGTTACAGTTCTGGGAACTGAAGCTAAGGTGTTTTGTTTATAATTCTTTGGCTCCTCCTTTTTATTGTTTGCCATTTGCAGTCTCCAGTGTATCCCAGGGGACCTCCAAGATAAATGCCAGCAGCTCACCCAGCAGCTCTTCAAGAAAAGCCAAACCAAACTAAAAATGTCTGATTTACCAAGATATTCTCAAATCCTTTTATTTCCTGATTTGGGATTGACGTCTCACCATCTATTGCTGGTATTGAGAACTAATTGATGTTTAATAAAATGATTATGCAAAAAAAGGCTTTCCAAATTTCAGCTTTCTAGGTGACATCCCTAAGCAAGGTCCCAGTTTCCCTGAGTAGTAGACAGTCATTTTTGTTGGCTTTTTTTTCTATTAAAATACTTACATGACAGTTTCTTGTTATACTTGATGCTTTGTTAATTGGGTCTGACTATGGCCTTGTGTCAGCTCGTACTGTACTTTTTACCTGTCCTTAACAGACTGACCTGGTGCTTTTAGAACTCCTGAATTTAAGGTACAGGATGTACTCAAGGTGTGTGTCAAAACCATCCTCTAGCTACATGTGCTATCTTACCTCCACCCAGAGGATGATTTGTATTTCTGCCACTACTATGTTTTCCATAAGGAAATGTCACTCTTTACTACCCTTTTCCTTTAGACCAACATTCCTAGGGATCTGGAGTCACATCCCCTGTGTGCTGGAACTTGCCTTCCTGAATGTAATTGATTTTTATTTTGCTGTTCTCATCTTCCTAAGCCAAAGACTCTGAACTCTATTGTAGTCCCTTATGGCTTTGTTTGGGTAAAGAGGAAAACACAAAGGTAAAAACATCCACATTTAAGCCAGGCTGTTCGGATTTTGGAGATATGTGGCTTTCTTCAGCCTACCTTCACCCTTAGTGGGTTCAAGGGTGAAAATCACTGGTTCTGGCCTTAAGGTCAAAACCTAAAACCCCCAGGTTAGGGCCAGGTCATTCAGAGCAGTCAGGGAGATCAATGTCTGAAACTGAAAACCACTGGGATTACATCCCCATGCTGTGCATACCACAGAGTATCTACTGTGAATATTGGCTACCTTTCCTCTTCTCTGCCTTAAAAGCCCGGAGCATCAGGGAAACTAATTCACTGCCATCAAGCCTTTTTTTAAAATAAAAGCAAAAATCTTTAGTTGTCTCTTCAATTAGAGAAGTTAACTTAAATTGTCTGTATCTAAAAATAGTACTAGCTTGCTTTGAAATTTTGGGAAATGTGTAACTGTAATAACTTAAAAATAGGCTTTGAAATTTCATTTTCTCTTTTGGTAGTGTTGGTTGCCATGGAGTTCAAGTAATAGGTTGTGATGTTTAACACTGAATTAATTACTACTTCTCACTCACAGAGAACATCTAATTATACATATTCATGAAGAATGGGGTTTGGCATTCCTGGGGGAGAAAATATCTTTTTTTTAATACTAGATATACATACTTTTGGAACCAGATGGGGTTTGGTAAAGGCATAATCTTATAATGCTTTTTCCCAGAGTTTTTAATTGTTTCCTAGTTTAACAAAATTTGCTGTTTTAAATATTGTCTTAAAATAATTTCCTTGTATTATGAATATTTGCATTCAATAAGTACTAGCATTTACTTTTAAATTACCAAAAAGTTTAAATGGACATATAGATGAATGAATACATTGGACAGCATGCACTATTTATTTTTTCTTGGGCAAAACAGAACTGTAGTGATTACTTTGAAGCTTTTTGGTATCGATGTTCAGCAGTCCTTTCTCTGTTGTCATCATGGCAGCTAAATCCTGATTACAGAGGTGGGTCTGGGATGTCTGCAGTGAGAGTGGTGTGCACTTCTGGCCTTGCAGGGCTCTTGCACTTGGCTCTCTCCAGCTTCACAGCAGCTTCACAAACAAGAAGAGCATGAAGAATCACAGGCTAGATCTTAATTTCAGTGGGACTTTGGCTCCTACCTGTGTGTGTGGCTTTGGATCTCTGTTCAGGAGGGCATCTCCGCTCACAGAGATCTCTTTCTGCTGAGCATATTCTTCAGTGCTGTCCTGAGTGATAGTCCACTGATGGGAACCAAAATTGGTGGTGTTGGGCATAGATTGTTCTTCCCTGCAGATAAGATTTTGGAGATGCTTTGCCGGATATGGACTCTTTCCTGGCTCTGTGTAGACATTCTTGACATGATACCATAAATATCTTTTATGATACAATTAAAACGGTTGCTTAAGACTAGCAGCAATTTTTATTACATAACACACACTGAAGTGATGTTTGCAGTACATTTTCTGAGGATCTTTCAGTTTTGTATAAAACTGTCTCATGCTTTAATAAACTAATGTTGTGTACTCAATCCTAAACCATGTATTTCAAAGGAGGCATTCAATGCTGAACCTGTTTTCTCCTTAGCATATGTAGGGGCATTTATTTTCAATAAAAAGTCATGTAAATGGCAAATAAGGGTGGAGGGAATGATGAGAATCCTTGCTGTATTTATTTCAGCTGATTCAGACTTTTCAGGTTCTCCATAGAAAATAACCTGATGCTTAGAGATAGGTTTGTTGCCTTTAGATAGCAAGTTGCATTTGAGTATGGATGCTAGTATTTGGCTTTGGTGGGCTAAACTGGAAATCATCCTAGATGAAATAAATGCATATTTACTTCTGTCTGATAAACATCTCTTTTGTGAAAACTGAACAAATAGCATCAATTATCACAGTTGTTAACAGTACAGAAAGACTCTGAGGTATTAATTCACTAGTGTTCTCTTAGCCATCTCTAGTATATTTTGTTTTATAAGAGTGATCATGTGAGCTGTGTTTTTTTAATACAAAAAAGTGACTGTTGCATGAGTAATGGTCTTTTTTTTTCTGCACATCAGAGCACATTCCTCCATTGGTGTATGTCTAATTGAAATTAATGAGATCTTTCCTTACACATCCAATGGCAATAGCATGTTTATAGCAGGGATTTTCTTAAGGCTAAGTACCTTTACTTTCCCACTTACAAAACAGTAAGTCAGGTAGCTGTGTTATCAAATGTTAAGGCAACAGACTATTTATGAACTCCAAGAGGTGCAAGAAAGAAGTGTGGTATTAAGTGGGTTCATTTCCTTTGAACAGTTTGGTAATTTTGAGTTGATTTTACTTGTTCAGAGAAGAATTAGGTACCACTGAAGCATTTTTATATACCAAGACTTGTTCCCTTTTCCCTTTTTCTGCCAGGCAAAAAATGGTGAAAATAATGTAGGTTAAAATGTCAAGAATGAAGTAGTGATACATGAAAAATTTTGGCAGATGCTTGCATTTACATGAAAATGTCACTTAGAATTTTTTCAAGAGGAAAGAAATTAATAAATGTGTCACTAATTAGACAGTTTTAAAGTAGCTACAGTATTTGGGTGTTTGAAACAGCAATTGTAAACAATTGGCAACTAGCCATTTCATTTTTCTCTATGGCTTCTCATTAAAAAAAAATTTAAAAAATTCTAGATTGAACAGCATTTGCTAATCTTCTGTTGGCTTCATAATATGCTCTGTGCTTTTATATTGGAATTTCTGATCCTTTGTGTCATCACTGCATGTGCCACTACTTGGAACTTTCTGCTAGCCCAGAGTCTTGATTTTATTGCTTTCTTGTAAATCTGACATTTCAAGTAATTTCCCTTTAGAACTCTTGCACCTTTAGCAGTTTTCAGTGGCAGTAATGGACACAGTGCTATACTTTCTTCAGTCTTTTTCACATGCTCTCTGTTCTTTGAGTGACAAAGATGAGGCAGAGTCAGAATAAAAATGAGACCATAACAATCTCTATTGTGAAGGTTCTTGTAGGAGTAGACTATCTGAAATGGAAAGCACTGTAGTTTTCCTTTTGTGAGGTAGTTCGGGGTATGTTTCATCATCTTGTTGTGAGAAGTGTAGGACTGGGGATGTGAAACTTCAATACTACTGCATATGATATTGAAATTAAGCATGATTAGGGGCACTAGTGCAGATTTGCTTGTAACTCATGAGCTCCTGAGAAATGAAGTGTTCTGTTTTGTTGAGGCAAAGAAGTTATATCCATCCTCGAGAAACTGAGGGAAGACTCTGCAAGCCTCTACTAGTCTTTGATTATCTATTCAAACCACAACTTTTATACTGCTTTGTAACCACTAAGCAGCACCAGCATCTTCAAAGATGGTTTGGATCGGCACAGTACATGGTTAAAGTAATAAATATAGAACCGGGATTTGACCCTGCCAGTCTCAGGACTTTTCATCACTTGTGACTGCTATCCTTCTTGTCTTGCACTGTTGCAGTTCTAAGCTCTACATTGCTGGTATCTGATATTCTGGAAAAAAATAAATCTGTTAGTTGTACGTTTTTGATCTGGTCATGTTTCTGAGAAAAAAATGTGTGCCACGTTTGCTTTCATGACTCATACTAGGAATTGTAACATTGCAGGCATTTTCCTTCTTTCAGATTGCAAATGTTAGTTCCCTCTGTGTTGGCACTCAAGGAAAAAAGCTGTGTTTCAGCTCCCCTTCCCTCTTGAGGTCATGGTATGTAAGTGTTTTTATGGATTTCCCTGGCTTTGTGCCCTTTCTGGGTTTCAGTGTTGTTTTCTGGCAGTAAGTATTAACACACACGATTCCACCAAAGCAAAGCCCATTCTTTACCTTTTCTTTCAGCCATTCAGAGAAGCTCCTTCTCCCTCACGTTGCTGCTCCTGCACACAGGCTCTACTTTGGTGCCGTGGCTCCAGTTGTTCAAACTTGTATGGTTCTAAACAGGAGCTTAACATCGCCACAGACTTAACAGCTGCTGCGCCACAACTTTAAAAATGTTTCCTCAGTTGCTGCTCCGCCGTGGTCCAAACCACTGAAGTGAAGTTGAATGAAAATAGAGCGATTTAAATAGGAGGGTGAGTTGGAAATGCCACTGTTCCCCTAGGAAGAGAGTTGCTAAGTGATTACAGAGCATGGACATAGCCAGGCTGGCCTTGGCCAGCTCTGACCCTTGTCAGTGAGGGAGCTGGCCGTGAAGGTGTGGCATGGGCAGTAGCTGTGTGTGGAGCTGCTCGAGGACTTGGGTGGTATGGCACAATATCCCTAGGGGACCACACAGCATTCTTTCTATCTTATAGGGAGTTCTAGGAATTCTCTCCCTGTGGGTAGATTTCAAGGGGTCTCCAGCTTTGATGATAATTGGTAACAAAACCTGTACTTTAGATCCTCAGTTTGATCTGTTATTCTTGTTTCTCTGTGGATTTAGATTCATCTGCATATTGATACATTTCTCACACATAATTTTTTCACTCTTTAAGGTGTACCAAAAGCTTGGACCAACTTTATCAAACTCCTTTCAATCATCAAGATTAATATATACTGTAAAACTGCACTGGTCTTATTAATATTTTAAGATTATGTCAGATTTCAAATTAAATCTCACTTGGATGTATTAAAAAGAATGGAATATGGCCAGCCTGAAAGTAGTCATTAGTTTCCAAAATGATTTTAGGAAGACAAATACACATTAGAAAATAAAAAGTGTAATTAGAAAAGGAGCACTGAAGAAGACAGTTGTATTTAATAATTAAACCAGTAAGTAGTATAGTAATAGCGTTTTCTGCCAAGGACATACTTTTATTGCATATTAATGCAATTAAAATTACATCACAGTCTGCTAATTTCCTTCCAGTTCTGTACACTTAAAAGCAAGAGCAAATCCCACTGATTAATGTTTGTAAAGGGAAATCTTTGTGTGAAAAGTATTGCGATGAGACAAAGTTATGCAACAGCAAAGGGTTGTGCTACCCTGTGCAATTTTTCTTTTTGCCCACTTTTCTCTTCCATCCTAGTGTTAAGTCAACTGGAAGTCTTCCTACTGATTAAAAAAGACAGTACAGATAATAAACAATCCCTCTCTCACTGGGATCACATAGCTTTGTGCAGGGTTTTTATTATGAAGTGCAATGCTCCAAGCATCATATCAGGTTTGGTACATGAGCACAGTACTTGGGATAACACAGCCTTTCAATCTGCCTGGAATTAGGCTCAGAACGGCAATCTTGTTTCAGAGAAGCATTTTGCTTCTCTCAAAGTGAATGCAATAGGATTCACTTAAAAAAGTTATGGTTCAGATTGACATTTTCCTCAGATGGGATTTGCTATGAGCCCTGGACCCTGGAAATCCCAGGCTTCTTTGGAGCTGTGAGCTTGGGTCTCCACTTGGAGGCCTTTGGCTCCAAAGTACTGTGGCTGGCAGTATGCCTAGTTTTTAAGGTAATTTCAGGATAGAACTCTTCTGGTTTGATTTGGTTTTTAGTGATGTTCAGAATGAAATGAATGTGGCAACTTTCAGTGCCACTTAGTTTTCACCATGCTGGACCTTCCTCATTCTACTTAGACTGTACTGTGAAATTCAGAGATGTCCCCACTTTAACCACCCACAGGATCTTCCAGCCTTTTGTGGATTGCTTGCTTACTGCTTTCACTCTTCTCACATATTGCTGTAATCAGACATTCTTTGAGAGAAACCTTTTTGCTGTTTCTGAACTCTCCAAAGGTCTCCTGATGCTCTTTAGCTCCACTTACCACAATTGTGATAGTATCTACTCACCATTTTGTTTAGTAGCTCTTGTTCTCCTTATAGGAGTTGCAGAATAAGCACTTCTTGTATGAGCCATGCCAGATTGATTTAAATACTATCTTGAAGAAAGTTCAGTTTGGGGAGTGGCCCTCCAGCAGGGTTTGGCTTCTCCTCTCCTTTTGCTGCTAGCCAACTGTAAGAGCTGGGATACTTTGCTCCTTATTCTTGTCTTCTGTAACATAGCTGCCAGTTCTGTTCACCTAACCTATGATATGGAGACATACAGGTTTAAAACAGATTGGATGAAGAAGCAATGTAGCCACCCAAGACAGTGAGCCCCACTGCAGCAGAATAACACTATGGATTTTGGATCTGAGCTGTTGTATCCATACATGTCTCCGATTTGGTATCCACTAGGCTGAGCGATAAAGTGTTGGTCCCTCTACTGCACTTTACTTCCAGTGTAAATGAGACTCATTTTTCAATCCTACTCTTCCTGACAGCTGTTCTGGTTTAGCAGCAATAGCTTTAATCTGCAAGGGATGACAGGGGCTTCAGCATGCAGTAGGGACTCAGAGCAGTTCTTGAATCTCTTCTCCATTGTGCTGGCTGTGGCTGCAGGCACAGGTTGCTCCACTGCAGTCAGATCTGTGCTCTCATCCTCTCAGACAGATAATTCACCTTCACTCACACCCCTCAGCTTGTGGAGCTCTGTGACCTGAAAGGGGAGGAAAAAGGAACTGGTAGGATCCCACGCTGTGAAAATTTGTGGAAATCTGTCCCCTACACAGGCTACTCTTTTCCATAGCTACTCTGACCCTTTGGGCACTTGGATACTCTTTAGTCATAAAGAACCTTACATGGTCATTGCAGGCTTGAAGCTCAGGTAATAGATTACAGAAGGACTCCTGACCAGGGCCTGGCACTGAGTCCTTTATATCAAAGTAATCTTTGAAAGCTGAAAATAAGTTTAGCTCTTAAGGTGTGCTGTGTGCTCATGTAGGGGCTGTGAATCCTTCCCCATCTGTGGACATGATGTCTTAAAACAAAGTCACAAGCGTTTTGGCTTGCCACAGCTCACTGGGGCTTGCTACCAAGCAGGGAACATTCACTAAATCTGCTAATACAGTATTTAAATTACCGAGTACTTAAAAGTGCCAGGTTATAGAGCCTGTGTGACATGAGACAGAAACTACTCTGAACTGGCTTTATTAGACTTTAATGGAACAGCAGGTGCCACGCAGAATAATGCATATGGTCCATTTGCTTGGAAATGTCCAGGCTTTTCTGTGGCCAGGCTACAATTTCTGCAGCTCCACCTCCCTGCCACTTCTTTCCTTCAGGTCTGAGAATATGGTATCACCCTCGCTTTGAGTCTCGGGTCATTCAGCAGGTATTCAGTGAAACTGACAGCTCTAGGAAAAGATGGAATAAATATTTCATCTTCCATTTATTAAAAAATAATGTCGTTTGTAACAGGGTTCTGGCAGGTGCTCAGCCATGCCTGAATCAAATCTGTGATTCCAAATAAGACTTTTGTGATTGGTTTGATTTGGCTTTTGAGAGGAGGGGAGCTCAGGCAAAACTGCGGGCACCTGTTCTGCACATCTGGCCAAAATTCACTCTCCAGAAATATTTCAGAGGGGTTTTTTTTGGGATCAGAGATCTCTTTCAGTGTATACATTGCTTGATACATCCCTGTTCTTACTATGTGCAGGGCTTGATTTATGGAATTTCTGCAAGGACAGTTTCATGACATTCTTAGATTAGAGGTTTTTTGAAGGAAAAAAAAACTTGTAAAAAACTATAAAATTATGAAACTGACTTAATTTATATCTGAATGAAAATACTTCATGTTAATATAATGCATGCTTTTAAATATTTAATGTATTGCTATTGCTATTAATAAAAGTGGAGAGTTTTTTGTAGCTGCTGTAAGCTGCCTGTAAATAACATATATTTATTTAGAAGAGAATCTGTTTCAGCTAATCAGCTATATTTAGTAAAATGCTATAATATGCACTAAGTTTTTAACTGCTGGTTTTTAAGCTGCACTGATTTCATTTGGACTTAACTATTATTTTGTTTGGACTTACGTATATTATTAGTGGGACTTGACTGCTATTGAGCATGCTGAGGAAAGTCACTAAAATGCAGCTTAGAAACTTGGTTTAACTGGGGCTCAAGCAGAAGCTGATTTATATGGGGGCTCAAGCAGAAGCTGATTTATATTTATATGGGATTTTAGAGTGGTTTCTTTCTTGATTTCAGACTACAGTCTTAAAATCTAAGGAACTGAAAGCTGCAGTTATTTACTCATTTTTACAAGATCTTTTATTCAAATGTTTGAAGGCTAATGGGAAGTGCATGCTGTGAAAGCCTAGCAAACAGGTTACACAGCATAAATTTTGTGAGTTTCCTTTAAAAAAAAACCAGGAAAGTAAAATGATAATGGAATGAATGCACATGAAATCTTTCAGGTAATATCTTTCCAGGATACCTCAGAAACAATTATTACTAAAGTCAACCAAATAAGATCAATTTAAATTCAAAATGTGGCTTGGCTGAACCTTTTATAGTTTGATCTCGTTTGTTCTCGCTGCTGCTTTGAGAGAGATGCTCAATTCTATCTTCCTGTACAAAGCCCTAATCCAGATTTTCATTATGTAGTTTGAATGGGGCTCATTTTTTCTCTTTATCCGTGTGGATTTATTTTTTCCAGCATTGAGCAGAATTTCTTCAGGACTTATCAGTTACATCTATCCCTTTCTTTTTACTAAGCCCAAGTGAAATGCTGAGCTTTGTCTGCTAACTCCTATGGAGCCAGCGCTCTACAATTAAAGAAGCAGATCTTGGAGAGCACAACCCCTTAGCAGAGATGTGAAGCAGGCCTACCTAAGGTGTTGTTCTGCTTATGTACACTTTCTCTTCCTGTGTACCAAGGTGACAACACCTCTTTCTTCAATATACCTAGAAGGGGCTTTTTGGGTTTAAAAGTAGTGTGATTTTTTTCAACATGGAGTTGGCAACTATCACAAACAAATTCCTGAGAACACAGGCTGAATAGGAAAATAATTCATTTTAGATTTAAATAATGCTTTTACCCTCAACTTCTTCTCATAAAGAATTTAAGTATGTATTTAAATCTCCTGGGTATCAATTGGGCTTGAGTATATGCTGTACAGAATCAAGATAGACTTGAGAGTTTGTTTGAGACTGAACTTGTTTGAATAGTCTTTGCATGCTGCAATCCTATACCATTTTATTAATCGGATTATGTACTGGGGTGTGTGCCTATGTGTGCCTAAGTTTTCTAGTGGATTTGGGGTCTATTTCAGTAAATTAAACTGCATTTTTTTGTGAAGGAGAGTAATACCTAATAGACTTAGCTCATACAGAGATCTGGCTCACAAAAATTGATGAATCCAAATTACAGGATCAGCTCTTGTAGGTGCTCTGAGTATTCTTGTCATTATACTAAAGTTGCTGTGAGTAGGGCATGTAAGAAAGAAAGCAGGCAATTTAGAAACGTTCTCTTTTTAAGCTAAGTCATTTACAAAAGAAAGTGTAACCATTTTGCATTTCTCTTCATGACTGACACTCTTCTGAAGGCTTTCAGCGAGTCTCTTGGTTCAGTCTCTTAAGTGTGTGCTTCTGCTGTGCCAGTCTTGTCTTGGTAAGAGTGGGACTCTGCCTTCTAAAATGGCATTGTGCAGGTACAGAGGAACTTGGTGGAGAAGGTTGCGTGAAAAGAGAACTGTGCTTATGTGTGTATCCCAGCCAACTGAGAAATCACTTGAGCAGAGGGCACTACAAAACCTCATTTTGTTTTCTATTATGTTTCTTTTAAATTCTTAATCTTCTGTATATTCTCCTGAAAGAGACCTAAGAAGTACTGTCATGTGATAATTTGTTTGACTGTGGTAAGCAGTTTTTCTTATCTTTTCCATTGTGTTTTATGTGAGCCATTTTCCTTTGGGAACTTTCAGCGCAATGACAGGTGCAAATGACTTTCTAGATTTCAAGGACACTGGTATCCAAAAAGTGAATTCTCCATGAGTATTCACACACTATTAATGTGCATACATGCACAAGTTTGTGGAGAATTCACAGTTAGATGCCAAGTGTTTGAATTCTAAATGGCCATCTCTATATGCACTTTATGCTCATGCAGCATGTGTACACATGATGCTCAAAAGAAGAAAGAAATGCACACAATTTAGGCAGTTCATCTATTTTTGTGCAGTGGGAGTTTGCAATGGGGAGTGGTGAAAAGCACCTTCTGAATTTTATATCCCCAGCTCGCTGCCCCTCCTCCTTCAATTGCTTCCTTGAATTCACATACTATAAATATACTGCTCATGAATTGCATATTTCATGGCCTTGGATTAAATGGAGGTTTGTTGTGTTTTTTTCATTCTGTCTATTCGTGTCTGTATTTGGCTGGCATTGTGCCTTTTCACAGCTAGTTTGCATGCAGTGGATGCCATATGATGATGGATTTAGCCACCTGTGTAGCACTGCAAGTGATATTGCTGTAACATATGTTTGCTCTTCACCCCCAGTGAAACCATTTCAAGGCAAAGCAATGCCAGTAGGGAACAAACACAGGTCAGATGCACATAATCAGTGTTTCTCCTGAGTAGCACTGCCATCAAACAGTTTCTAAGGGGGTACAACTAATGTTGCCCCTAGGCTGGCAAAGCCTGTGCAAGCCCAAACAGCACCCAAAACAACTTATTGGCAAAGAACAATTTTGTTGGTAGAATTTTATTTGGTGGACTTGGTGATACATCTGTGTTACTTGGGAGTCACACCAGATACAGCTTAATCAGCAGAGGATCAGGCCAGAGACCCGTCACCAAAGGATCAAGGGAGGAAAGTCTGAGATAAGAACAAAAATCTCCAGAAAGGCATATTTAATATTTTCCCAGAAAGCTTTGAGCAGCTCTGTAAGTATGTCTTTCAATCTATGCACACCAACATTCTCATTTCATTAACAAGGTAAACAGCTGTATAGGAGTCTAGACCAAGCTGGAAACGCCCCCCAGCAGCATCCAGCATTTGCACTTTGTGACAGCATTGTATGTGTTCCTCCAGTGGCAAGAAGAAACAGTGTGGGGAAGGCAGTGACAAAAAAAGGACAGAGATGCTGAGTGGTGAAAAAGATGGCTCATAGTAACTGAGGTTGCTTGCAATCAAGAATTTATGTTGAACTAAAGATAATAAAGTCCAAATGTGTCTAAAGGCAGTAGAAGCACAAGAAATGTGTGTATGGAGTTGGTCTGTGAGACAAGATGACCCATTCTTGTCAGCTCTGTCAGTCGGTAACACCACAACGGAGACACGGGAACAGATTTTCAAAGCCATGGGAAGATTGGGATTCTCAGCAGCATTTGGTGTCCTGATTTCTTAAGTGACCTGGTCCCACCACACCATTACTGCAGGGGACTGAGAATAAAGTATTGCACAATTTTAGGAAAAGGCTCAAGCAATTGGAAATAGCTCCAACGAGACTGAGACCAAGTGCATTTATCTTACATTACCCTCATGGACACATTGCGTATCTGGTGCTTGTTGAGTGCTCCTTGAACCAGCTCACACAGATAGCAATGAAAGGCCACACCTGACTATAAATATGTTTGAGCCTAGGCCAGGAACTGCTCTGTCTGCCAATCCCATGGCACTTCTCACTGAAGGCAATGTACACATTATGCTGCCAATAAAGCATTCACCCTGAGAGGAGGAAACCTGCGGGCCACTGCTCTTCCTGGTGACTCCACTGAAGCCTTTTGAGTAAGAGGCTCTGTTCGTTTGGAACTGCAGTGACATTTTGAGCTTTTGTACAGCCAGCGGAAGCGCCCTGGGAGACTTCTGGCTGAATGATTTCTTCCTAGAGAGCAGTAAATGAGGCTCAATCAATTTCCTCCTGTAACAGGAGGGGCACGGAAGGAGAAGGAATAGTATTTCACCCTTTAGCTCTCACAGAAAAGCAATTTTATTTAAAAAACTTTTTAATTAAATTTTCCATTTTAGTTTCTCTCAGTCGTTCACAAAAACGGCAAGTCTTTTGTTTTGGGCACGAAATCCTCTTGAACTTTGCAATAACAAATTCAATGCTGACTTACATAGAAACTAAATACCAGGAATAGTTTTCGTTAAACCCCTGTTACTGTTATGGAAAAATCAGTGATCAGTACTTAGAAGTTTTGTAACACACTGGTATTTAATATCTTTTGTAACTGTCAGATATGTGAAATATCTTTGACAGCTGGTGAAAACACTGTGGGAGTCAGGTAGTAACTTTGCTAGATTGGAAGAGTGAGGAAAAATACCTCTCCCTGACACCCTGCTTTTGATTCCTTGACACTAAAGATGTTCATTTGTCTTTTTTAACATTGCTGTCCTTTGCATTTGCATATGATGGGGTGGGAGGAGAAGCCTGTGGAGCCAAAGTCTCACTTCAGACATGAAAGTGCCCACATGGGTGATGATGGTGAACCATGGGCAGCTTGTGATGTCTGTGTATTTCTCCTCCCTCTGAGTGGGATGAATAAGATGTGAATAGCACTGAGAAATGAGTAATTGCATGAAAAACAATAGGTGAGAGGTTCTGAGAACCCTGAAAGAGCCTGGCTTTGGCCCCCTCTGTGTTTTGGTTACTTCGTAATTATAGTTTAAGCTGATGAATGTTTCTCTGAATGAATTTGAAAATTCCTGGAAATGTTTCAAGGTGGAGTGGTAGCACACTTGAACTATAGAGACAAGTACCTGGAGCTCTGTTGACATCTCAGATCCACTTCTGATTAAAATGCAAATGCGAATTGAACCTGTGAAGGGCCAATAACCTGCACTGTGTGAGGGCACTGCAGTGAGGTTTGTCCCTGTAAGAAAGAGTGTAGATGTGAATAGAAATATTAAAGAAAGGAGCGTGGTTTGGTTCAGAGGTACTAGAAACTTCCTCCTTTGAATGAAATGTTAGAGTACTTTGTAAATATGACTAAGGTATCTATTTCTAAAAGTGTATATATGTAATATAGGTACATATATTTTTAATATGTGTAAAACCCCCACACCTTTCAGTTATTATTTGATAAGTACAGACTAGATAATATCAGTCACTTTCTAGCCCAACAACCATGTAAACCTGAGTTATACTGAGGCTGCCCTTGTTTTTCTTAAAACAGCCTTATATCCCATGTTTCATTTTCTTTAAGCTTCCTGAGAGATTGAGGGTTTTTATTTCTATTTCTCCTTGTTTACCAAGAACAGTCCAAAGGAAAAAATTTCTTGAAGGAATAGTATTTGGAGTCAGGGGGAAGGACAGATTCCCTCAAAGATGCTCTATAGTGCTAATGGCTTTTACTTATTATTGCACAAAGTACTCATGTATGTCATAAGTTTCTAGAGGCAAAATTCTTCCTACTAAATGGGATGGCTCTGCTGCTGAGGAATCAGAAGTGCACAGAAGCTACACCACACTTTTCCTGAAGTGCAGTTTTTCCAGGAGTGTTTCATCATCTTAGAGCAATTCTGGCTTTTTTTTTTAATTACTCCATCCAAAATTAAACACCCCATTTAATCCTGGTCGGTCTCTCAATGCCCATGGTGCTCATGGAGTTCGCATCTAGATTTAGGTCCATTTCTTTTCCTAACTGATGATACACACCAGAGTAAATCATTGTGGCTAAATGACTTATGCAAATATTTTTTTATCATCTTTCTGGAAGATTAATGAAAGCAAAGAGCAATATTTTATAATTTGTTGACAATTTTATAATCTCATGCTTAATATGTGCATGATGGGCTTATTTTCTTATCCCTGTGAGACAAGACATTACTCTTAAAACAGAAAAGGGTGAATACAAGATTGAACAGAAAGGTCCTTTTATTTGCAATGTCAATACAGAGATAGTCATGTAAAAAGTAAACCAAACTGAATGGTGTTGGTTTGAGTGCAAGTAGGCTAGACATCCACTAAACACTAAGGTGGTTGCTTTATGGTTTACTGCCACTTCTTTAGGACAGTCATCATCTGCTCTTGAGCATGTTACTGAATACTGATGTGGTTTTGTTTCAGTATCTTATCATGCCACTCCTTCCCTCCTATAAACCCTTCATATTATGTGGACACTGAAGTACATGTGTATCAGGGCAATAGGATGTTCCAACCATAAAGGAAAAACGGGAAGAAAATGTCAGTGTTTAGATACAATGTTGGTAAACAGTGTGTATAATTAGCAAGTGTTAGATTGGATGGCTAATATCACTTCTGTTAGCAGTTGTTCAGAAAAACAGATTTCAGAGCAGATTCACACTCAGGAAAACAGATTTCAGAGCAGATTCTACATATGTGAAAATCTAGAGGCACATCTAAATATGCTTTGATGTGCATATGGATTTACAGCAGCTCTTCTGACTTCCTCTTGCTGTCACCTCTTTGAGAGAAGGACAGCCTGTGGTGTAAATGTGCTCACCATAGGCCTGCAGCTTAGAACTATGGGGTTAGTACCTTTCTCCCTAAAGTCAGTGCACACCACTTTGTCTCTGGGACCTGTGGGCCAGTCAGGATTTGATAGGATATGCTCAGATTGTGTCTTCCTTTTTCCAAAGAGAGTTACCTGTGGTTGCATACCACAGCTTCATGCCAATAACAGATGCTACAAAAAATGACCAGTGTCCGACCAAAGATTTGTGTAGTTCAAGTGCTTGTCTTCTACCATGGCCAGTAATGGTCAGTAATGGAGAAGTGTGCTGGGGACAGGGCAAATATTGTGTAATGCTTTCTTTTGTGGAGCTCCTCAGCATCTGTCAGTTAGAGACCTGTCAGCCCCTTAAGGTAGAAGATGGGTTTCTTGATGAGAGCTGGCATTCAGTTGCCCATCTTAGAGCTCTTACAGGAGCCCAGGTCTTTGTGGCCCCTGTCACAGGCTGCCCAAGAATCTGGTTCCCTGTTTTACATGAAACTCTTCCATTAGTTGTGTGTGGTTGAGTTTTGGGGAAGCAGGTGGGGATAGTAGTGTGTGCGCACAGTTTGGAGGTGATATGAATTATAAATGTGTTAAGATGTAAATAGAGGTGTTGACGATATGGTTGGCAATAACAGATGTACTTGACAGAAGGTGTGGGTAGCTGTTTAGTACTCAGGAGGAGAGCGTTCAGCCCCCCCAGCTCTTCAGGAGTTTTGTGAAATGCTGTCAAAAACAGCCCAACTTTGAAAAGCACCTTTTGCCTTTCATCCAAGAAGGTGTGTACGTGGAGGAGAGCGCACGCTGGATTGAATACATCTTCCCTGATCTACCCCTGTCATAATGTACATCTGCTGAGAACAAGAAAGCTCTGTATGACCCTGATGCTTTGGTTTGTTGTTTGTCACAGGCTGCATCTTAAAGCCAGGTTCAGGCAGACTTTCTTGTAACTATCAGTGCAGTCAGAGATATCATCCTGCTGCTTGTTGGCCACTTCTCCTAGGGCTTCTAAGAGCCTCCCACACATATGTGCACTCCTGCACACACTGTTTAAATTTTCCATATGCCACCTGGCAAGCTTTCCATGGCACTTTAGACCACCTTGAAACAACTCCCACTTCTTTTAATGAGGTGTGTCATGTGGGAATATTTTGCCTTTCAGAATATTTCACAAAGGCCTCAGACCTTCCCTTGAGGCAAGCAGTGCCTTTCCAGAAAGATTTAGATTTTTAGGTTTTTGCAGTAGGCAGTAGATAGTCTGCCACCATCACAAGCCAACAATACCTAGTCTTTTTGGCCGCTTAGATCTTCTGGCAGCTTTTCTCCATGCTGTATTTTTGGTATTGCTGTCTCCATAAGTAACTACAGAAGGAAAAAAGACTCAGAAGAGATTATGTGGTATCTAACAAGGGCATTGTATTAGTTCCTGGCTTTTGTTGCCGTTCTAGGGAGTAGGTTTCTGCAGGTAACATCAAAGTGGTCCCTTCCCTCTGAAGCTCAAGCCCCTGGATGATTCACCGTAACAATCACCAGAGAAACTGGAGTTCAGTCACAGTTTCAACTTAATTTTGAAATGTGCAGAGGACAGACTCTGTGTAGTTGTTGCTAATGCATCCAGGGCTTCGTCCCAAGCACAAGTTTTTAACCCAGAAATATCTCAGCAATTGAGCAGCATGAGAAAAACACCCACTCCAGAAACTTGCTGATATTTCTAGAGATGTTGGCTCTTTTTCCTTTCCTTTTCATTTTGTGATTGGTCTTACAGCTGAGGAAAACTGTGCAAAGTACACTCCATTTGGAGCTTTTTACATAAGTTACCTTCTAAAAAATAACCTGACCCCAACCTTCCAGATTTATTTTCTTAGACTAGCTGTTTACATAGCAATGTCACATTGTGAAAAGATCAGTGCTATATTAAGAGTTTGGGTGTGCAGTGTGGTCGGTTATATTGGGGGGGGGTAAATCCAATATAATGCTCTGAGGAGTTTGTAATTGGGGCGGGGGGGGAGAGGTTTGCCTTTGCCTTAACAGTAATTCTGTGCCACATTACAATTAAGAAATCCCATTTAAAAATGCAAGTGCTCCCTACAGATTATAAGTAAATGAAATCAGTGCTGCTTTTCATTAAGGTGTCATGATTAAGACAGATGCTAAAAGTTATTTTGCCTGATGACAGTTCCATAGAGTATGTTGCAGTACTTCTAGTATACAGGTGAGAGATTTTAGAAGATAAAATATTAGATTAAAAATCCAGTTCCCTCCATGTGGCATAGGAGCAGAAGTCAAGAACTTTCTACTGCTGTCAAAATCTGTTGTTTATCCGTGGTTTGTTTTTGGGTTTTTTTTGTATAAGCGAGCGTGTTTATGGCAGTCCTTCAAAAAAATGCCACAAAAGGATGGCCTTGTTGGGGGTACCTGAGTCATTTTGAGTTTCTCTACTTCACAGAATATGCTAGTTGGAGCGCTAGTGCAGTTCACACACCCTGCCTCGCTGCAGTAGTTCTCACCCCAAATGACATGTGTCTGAAAAGAAGCAACAGCAAAGCTTTCCTGTTTGAACGGTGCTCAAACATTTAGGAAAATACTGCTGCTGTTGTGTGCAGCATTACTGAGTGAAGGCCCAATTAGAGCTGTAGCAAGCAAAAGTAAGCTTGATTTGAACTATTTAGATAATTGTTGTGTCTTTGTCATTTCAGAGAGGGTTTTGATATTCCACCTAGCAGGGACTAATTAAAACAGAGCCCTCATGCAATTTAAACAGCAATATCACAACTGTTAGAAGAGATGAATTTTAAGAGTTACATTGCTGCATAATTAAAGTATTATGAAGTGCTCCAATTCACAGAACACTTAGGTGCTTCATTACCTTTTTGCAGTCTGGTCATCCATTAGAACGGGAGAATACTGTGTCTGCATGAAAGGAGCTGCATAACTGCACTATTGAGTCAGGGTTAAACTAGCAGCTCTACGTACTAGTCTATGAAAATTCAGTTTCTGACGAGCCTTGCAAAGCCTGGAGGATTTCATATATACACTGATAAACAGTTTTCCCACAATAAATGGAGCAGTCCATGAATAAAGAAAGGACAGTTTTGGAAAAAAAACATGACAGCAAATCTGCTCTCATAGTATTTGTAGCAACACTGTAAAGCTTAGCAATGATTGAAAAACATCTTTCTGCACTATGGATTTATACGGGTTCTGAATATTGATATGTCAAGCACGAATTTACTGGCAGGGAAGCAGCATTAAGCAGTTCAGGCCACGTTATTACTGATGTGTGTGATCTGCACTTCTGTATCAGCTGACAAGGGTGCAGCTGCATGGATACCCTTCTTAAATCTTCCCACCTCTGTGATGAAATACTCTGCTGCTGAATTGGATTATAGGAATATCCCCACCACATCTTAGAAGAGCTAGTTCCTGCCTTGAAGAGTCTGTGGTTAGGAAGACAAAATAAAGGCTGGGATGATGGGGAGAAACGAAGCAGCAGATTGAGTTTACCATTCATGTGTCTTGTTTTATAGTTTTCGCTTCAAAGTGGGTTGATTTTGTTGGGTTTTTTTTCATAAGCAGTACATATACCAATATTCATTCTGCAAAGCTGTGGAACTTCTGTATCTGATTCATCAAAGCTGTTTGCTCCATAAGGATCACAGCTCATTATCCCTAATGGAATCATGGCTGAAATTTTCTCTCCTGAGTTCTGATACACCTCTTCCTTAAAAATTTTCTGGCAACAGCCTGTATAGCCATGTTTCCACATACTAGATTAACACCTAGATTTTTCTGCATTATTACATAGGTGATGGAAAAAACTTTTTCTAGTGCTAAGCTGGATTAGCAGATTTCCCCTCCCTGCATCAAGACTGATTCTGAAATTGAGATAAGTGATTTCTGTTCCAAAAGGCTCATTAACCATCAAACTATGTTGAATTAGATCACTAATGGAATCCTGATGGTTGCATGCAACTTCCAGCAGATTTGTTGGTAGCTAGCATTAAATCAATTTGAATTATAATGGGGAGACCCTGGTACATAAACATTTATTAGCAGGGATGTGTAGCTGTAATGACTGCCAGCTCTGTATTTAAGTTTACACTAATGGTTTCATGCTTGGCCAGGATATTGTAACTCACAGGACCAAGTGGGATTCTGTGCTTTGGCAGTTTATGCCAGAGATTCAAACCTGGGATACCAAAATCTAAAAGAACGAAATCCTGGATTTATTCCCTATAGGTGACCCAACCAATCATGTCATTACAGAAGAGATTACAAAGGTTGGCAAAACCAACTTCACACTTTTCAGTGCATTGCATCAACTTTCCCAGGTTGTGAGATCATTGAAAGGGTTAAGAAAAATCAATGTCACATCCATTTTAGTTTTTTGCTACCATCCAATTTTCAAATAAGAAGGTAATTCTCCTTATATTTCAGAACTGTTCCCTAAAAACGTAAAGAACTTTAGTTAAGAAAACTGATATTTTTTTCATTGGGAATCTTTACGAGAGGTGCCAAAATTCTTGATTTTTGCAGCAAAATCTAGGCAATTGGGAACACTGTAAAGGATAGAAAGGGCTATTGTGGAGAAGTTTTCAATGCATGTACAAGTTCCCTGGCCTGTCTTCCACCCATCACTCTGAGCAGCATCCCAGCACAACTTTGTGTAACTCCCAGAACAAATTTCATTCAATCCTCTCTGCTTTTCTGTCCTCTTGTGCTCCCCCATGCCTCAGAGGAGCTGTATTCTCCAGTGGGAAACCTCCAAGCTGGGTTGTGCCCGTCCTGCTACTCACCACTCTGTATGTGACCTTCAAAAGTGCTGAGTGCTTACAGTCCTTGCTGGAATCAGATGGAGTGCCAGGAGCAGAGCAGCCTTAAAAATCAAACTGCACATGTCTTGATGGATAGATGCTGAAACAACGATACCTGAAATGAAAGGCCACTGCTGAATACTTTTAGTCCAATGAGATTTGCTTTGTGCAAATGTATGAAGTGATGTTAGAGACAAAATAAAATCTAACTGGTGGAAATATGAAGCCATTCTTCACTATTGATAAAATAAAAGCAAATGTAGAAGACTGAAGTAGACAAAGGGGGTAAAGACTGTAGAACCCGATCTCAATGAATAATTAATTGATTGTACTATTTTCTTCCTGTTTTAGAACATGTCTATATGAAGAAAGGCATTCTGCTTGAGTCGCTTTCTTCTGATTAAATAGAAGGATTCTCCTATCAAAAAATAGCAAGAAATTGCTAGTAGGAGCAGCTCTTAATTTAAAACAAACTGGCCTTCTGGCTATTGTGCCTAAATATTGACATGTTTTGTAATGGTTGGTATCTACTGCAGTTGGTTCTCTCCATTTGAAGCTAAAGAGAGCAGTGTGTCTGTGATAATTATTCTTTCATACCACTATCTTTTTATTCTGCAGGAATGCAATAAGACAGTGGATGTACATTCCTCCTCTCCTGGGTACGTTCTGGGAACTTCATCCTACTGCTGTCACTTTTCCCCTAGCCTTTCTTCTTCTCTAGCCATGTAGCTATTCACCTGTTCTTCTTCTCAGTGGATGGTATGTCACTCTCCTGGATCACTAATGCCACTGCCTCCACCTGCAGAAACCAAGTCCTGACTTTGTTTCTCAGTGTGCAAGAAGAACAGGCTCCACGTTTGGGGCTGAAGTGCTGTGTTGGGATGTGTAATTTAGTGCAGGATGTTTATGTGTGTTTCAGGGCTGGCAACTGGAGCTTCAAGCACACAGTGGACTGATAGGGAATGGATTACAGGCTGGACTTCTTACCCATGTAGCTTGCAACCTGCCTGTAACCCATCAGTGATCAACTGACCTAAGAGCTGTGTCAGTATTACCTATGCACAGATGATACCTATACAGTAGTAGGATCAATGCAAGTTGCACCCTGACCTGTTGTTCCTGGTTTCCACTGCATCGTTCAGCCAAAATCCCTCTTGTACTTGGTCACTACAGGCATAGTTTTCTATTGACTTTGTCAGTCATTGGAAGGTGCTAAAGGATTTGCTGCACCATATCAGAATGTACCTCATGCCAGGGTTGGTTGGGGTAGGTGGCAGCCTGATGGAGGCTTTCACAAAAGTACTGCTCAGTGTGCCTGAACACTCTCCTTCCTTGTTTAAATTGAGCCCTGCTGAGCCCAGCCTGTGGCAGCACAAGGCTCTGAGCTGAAACTACTGCCAAGAGCATCCTTCAGTCCAGTCTTCACAGTTTTGGGGCTTGGACCGTTCGTACAGGAGAGGAATAAGTACATTGCTGTAAGTCTCTTAATTTGGAACAGAATGCAAGAATGTGTTTTCTCATCTACCCAAACCTGTACAACAGAAACAATTTTCTACAGTGTTCCAGATCTAAAAGCAAACTTTATCAAGTATTATTTACATTTCTCATTTCCATATCAGTTTCGTAATAGAAAATACTATTTTGCACAGAGAAGGTAGTGAATATTCTTATCAAAGGGAATTTTAGATATGTGAGGAACAATTTTATTATATATGGAAGCATATATACATATATCTATAGGAGAGCCTCACTGCCAAATGTGATACTCCTGTGTAGGTCAAGCACAGTCTAGTGGGACAAGAAAATATGTGATCATGTTTAGTTGCATTATTTTTTGTGGTTTTTTAAATAGGATAAAATTCAGGAGTATTTAGCCAGAATGGCTCTCGGTGATGCCTTTCATCCCTGAAGCAGCTCACAGATTTTCAGCAGTGTCAGCAAAATTAAATTTTCAGACCCCATGAGTAAAGACCAAGTGGCTTATGAATTACTTAGTAACTAATTAAGCACGTTCCACTGCAGTGGTCCCCCCAGGGCAGCAGCCAGGGGTGGGAAGCTGTGAGGGCTGTGAATAGCCTTGGGCAGGAGTGACTCCTGAGCCATCAGGTTGTAACCCCAGTTGGGCTGCGCATGCAAACTCTGTAGGAACTGGGAACCTACTATGTGGCCTGAGCACGCTGAACTGCTTGGCTCTGCTGAGTGTTTAGCTTCTGCTCTCAAAGTGAGAGCAGCCTGGGCAGCGTTTTCATTTGAAAGCAGTGTTTTCTCATACCTATGTATCTGTGCCTAAAGCCAACTTTAAATCACAGTGAATGTCAGAAGCCCCGATGTGTATGTGTTCTGTACATACCTGATGTATGTGGACATACTGTTTACAAGCACCTGACAGTCATAACACTTTCCAGGAGAGCCTGAAGCCATTACAGGAGGCAGCTTTGGGCTGCTTATTGCCTGAGGTGGGTGGTAGACAAGTCAGATGTATACAAGAGGGTCCCTTTATGTAGCATATTGCTGGCTGCAGTCATTCTCAGGGAGGGAAAATTGTCGTCATGTCAGATTGCATTTATGTATCTTTGGCTATCATGCATGTATATCAGGCTTGATTACAAGGATCTTGCTTTCCAGAAATCATTTTGGATTAGATAATACAAGATAAATACAGGAACCAGCCAAACAGATCCCAAGTCAGGAGTCTGATACGATGCTGTCTCTAACACAGCTCAGCTAAACTTGCTCTCTATTTCTAATCAGTTGTGTACTATTCACTGCCAAATTGTGTGCTTGGGAGTGTAATTGGGCTGAAAAACAAATAAGATCATGCTCTATTTCCTGGATTTTGTAGGAGCTCACAGAAAGGCTCCCACTGCTGTTCCTGGGTAGTGGATCAAGCTTTGGGCTGCTCTGGTTTCAGTAAATGGCAACCCCGTTGATAAGCTTCATAAGATGCATGTGTAAAAGGAAAAAAAGAGTGAGAGTAGTTTATAATGGACTCGAGTCACAACAAATCTGTTGTTTTTCTAGGCAGTCATTTGAACACATGGTCCAAATTCCCCAGTTGTGTGGGAAGACTCAAGCTGGGTTAAATTGGCCTTGTAAATTGTTACTTTTGGTATAGGAATTCAGGAAAGCCTGGTAAAGCAGTGTGCATCTTGTGTAATACTACATTGCCTTCCTATTGCTAATGCCTCCATGATATAATTGATTTAGCAGTTGAATTACAACATTAAAAATAAATTATTAAATCTCTAATTATGAGCCCTTCATTAGAAAATTAATTTCTTAAACTAACAACTTGACTAGGCCTGTATCAATTGACATAATTCATTAACCCATCTGAGAAACTATATTAGTTATGCTTAACTTATCTGAGTGTATGAGGCAGGAAATCTTTCTCAGTATAAATAAATTATCAAAATACTATTTATAGTCACTTAATTAAAGAGAAAATTACTGAAGCACTGTAGATTTCTTGCATAGTATAAGGTAGCCATACTGATACTCAGTGAGCAAAGGATCATGCAATCACTTTATGTTTCTCTATTCTCAATTACCTGTAAGTTCCTGTGAAATTATATGATGACAGCTTTCTCTCGTGATCGATCCTGAGCCACCCTGCATGATTCTAAAGGTCCCTTTACAGGCTTAACTGCTGCTCAACAGCACCAGACACCTGCCCTTCTGTTTGAATGGGCTGGCACCATAACACATTTGTCAATCCTCTAAATCTTTTGCTCTACAGGACATCAGGAAAAGGAGAAACGTGTTAATGCTATGGAAGCCCGGTGCCCAGGGTGTGATATTACCTAAAGGTGGCAATACTAAAAATTAATTCTGAAAGTTAGTTTTGGAATAATGAAAGGTGGAATTAACAAATAATTACTTTGCATCCTGATTAGAGTAAGTTTGAATTAATTTCTTTGTAGCCAAAAGGTGCGGCAGAATCTAATTGTGTGAGTACAATATTCTGTTCATGAACTGAGGAGTCCCAAGCAATGCCATTTGAAAAAAAAACAACTGTCACAAACGGCACATTTTAAATCCTATTCCCTTGTAGCACTTTTTGTTGCTGTCGTGCAGGCAAGGTCATGTATTGCATTGTGAATCAAAGGAATATTCAATACCAGATTTCCTTTTAAAGTAAAGAACTTAAAATTTAGCTGATCAGGAGACAATAAAATACCATATGTATGGGGGTGAGTAGCCAAGTATTTGATACATTCCTTAATAAAAACCTCTCCCTTCTTGCAAAGAAATAACCATCAAAACCATGTTCCTTTCTACAAACACAATGAAGTGGGAACTCCATCAGTGAAGACTATTCCCAAGACTCACTTTCTAACCTGTGAGGGAAACTGTGTGCAGAACATAGGGCTGAAGAGCTTTCAAGTGGCTGCACAGTGCTCTGACCTTCAGATGGCTGCCAGGCACTGCACTCCTTGCTAGCAATTTGTGGCAAGCTGAAAGTGGAACTATATGGTATATGTGAATATTTTTGTTACCATTTTGAAGGACTGGTTTTGTCCTCTACAGAAAGCCTGTGTCCTCAAGGACAGGTAATTTAAGAAGATTCAATTGAAGCTCTCAACAACAAATGAAGGTTGAGGAATTGTAAATGGCAGTCATTATAATCTTTGAATGTGTGGGCTGTATTTGGGATATAAATTAAAGGAAGATCTAGCATCCAGGCTTCAAGGCTCAGCTTGGAGGTAGCATTCAAGAGTCTTCAGTGAAACAGTTAATTCCGTTTTTTTCTTATGCTGGTGTAATCACATCTGAGTGAATTACAGCACCTTATCCCATGAGTTGATGTGGGTCATTATCCACTTGTGTTGATGTTTGCTGAGCACTTGTTAAATATGCAGAGAGCACAGCACATGGATTTCTTCTGCCACCCAGTGATTTCTGTGAGGTCCTGTGTCACCTATGGCTGGGTCAGGATGTGTTGAGTTCCTCAGAAGATGCATTCTTTAGTACCAAAAATTCTACAGCTGCTGATTTTATGTGCTTTTTAAGGCTGTGAAGGTCCAGAATAAGATAAAGGGCTTTGGCATGAGTAATTTCATTTGCTGTCTGAACACTCTAACAGGAGTAGCATAACCTTTGCTTGTCTCTTTTTAATGATGGCAGGAGGTAAGCTGGTGCAGGGGCAAGAGCAGCACTCTTATTGCTGTCTGCTCCAAAACACACTCTGTGCAGGGCCATGGTCACTCTGGAAGGGGTGGCCTCCAGAATATTAGCTCCTGCAGTGGCTTGACATGTGCAGAGGGACCTTGAGGAGTTTGCTGGGCTCCCTCACTAGGATGTATGTATGTGTGACTGTTCAACCTTTTTTAAACTCAGTGCTCATTGGTTTCAGCCAGGTGTTAAAGCAGAAAGGTAGCTCTTTTGTAATTTGCTGTATATGGCAGCTGCAAGTAAAATCAGAGGGCCAGTGGCAATTCACACTGAACAGAAATCTGCATGAAACACTTTTGGAAGGGATCCCTTGCAAAAATCTCCTGTCGGTAACACTGATCACAGCATGTCATCAGCACAGAGGCTTCTGTAAGAAGATGGAGCCATACATCCCGCTCAGCTGATGAAGAGCATCAAAGGTCTGGCACAGCATTTACAGTAAGGGGCACCTCCTGTTGGGGAGTGCTGGCTCTGCCTCACAGACTGATAGTATGGTTCAAAGTACTGTGTTTACCTCAAGTTAGTTAAAATAATACACATCATTGTAAAAGTCAAAGTTCTGAAGCAACTAGTTATATGGAAATGTGAGCCTAAATTTTTGGGTGCCCAAGAGGGTATTGTGTTAGGTCACCTCTGAGTGATAGTTCATAGCTAATTATGAGGACAATTTCATGACTTAAGCAGGGATATGGACAAAAGGGCTTTCACAAACCTCTCTGCTGATGCATCAGCACTACCCCAAGCGGTGATAGTGGGGGCCAAAAGAGATCCCTGACCACTGGGGGGAGCCTATCCTGGAGGCTCCAGGTGAGGTTACATGAAATGCTTGTGCTGCTTAGAAGGAATTTCTGCTGCTTGTCAAGAAGTTTCCCAAGTCTATTATGCATACCTGATTTCATGCTCTCTCTTCAGACTTGTCCTTTTGATCTGTAGCAGGGCTTAAAATATTACACACAAAAATTCAGAATTACAAGTATTCCCATGTTCAATGTAAAATAATGTAAAATATCTTCTGCAAAAGACACTCAGTGCTATCTCACTGCCTTATCGTGGTCCTCTCACGGTTCAGTCCAGTTAATCATTGTTCACTGGAAAGACCTTAATTTATGCTGCATTAATGATGGGACTCTAAAGAGATGTGGTGCTTTTCAGGGTCACTGACATGTTCTGCAACTGGCTCTTCAAAACTGGCTTGAATATTCACAGTGCAGCGGGTGGTGCAAGAAGTATTGTCCTTTATAACCCAAGGTCAATAGATGGGAAAAAGCTTCATGTTTTACAGTCTCTACATATGGAAGTTCTGCAGTTGAGCTCGGAAAAGCTGCAGCATTTATATTTTATTGACGGATAGAATTTCAGGCTGGAATTCTTTGCTATCCAATGCTTTATGTCAAATCTAAACTCACAGGAGGCAAATTAAAATTGGCTCATGTGTTTTCCTCAGCATCCCTGTGCCTGGACTGGCCAGGCTGTAAGTGAAAGTGCTTTCTTTGTAAGTGCAAGTGTTTGCAGATGCAACATCCTGGGGTTTCACCTTTCCATGTGAGAAGCTTCCGTGGGAAGCTGGTCTCAGTTCAGCAGTTCACCAGCCCCTCTGCCCGTCGGTGTTTCCCCCCAAGGAGCCGGCACATGGAGGAGAGTCATGGCAGTGCTGGGACAGCTGAGCTGGGACAGGAACTGAGCCCAGAGGCCAGGCCAGGTCTTGGATGAGTCAGTGATGTGTGTGGGTGCCACTGGTAGTTGGGGCTCACTGGTGACACAAGCACAGTGTGAGCCAGAGGCACTGCTGTGCCACTGTCCTGGTGTCCCTCCCTGGCCTTACACACCCCATGATGGGACTGACACTGCTGTTGGCTGGCATTCTTATGCCACCAGCACTGGGGCACTGCATTCATGTGGCAAGCAAAGTGAAGACTGCATGTGGCATTTTAAGGCATTTCTTATGGTCAGGAAAGGTAAAGTCATGTGGCTGGACATGGCTGCAATATGTTTCTCTGGGAGAATGAGTAATTCATAAAATATAGAAAAGAGAATGCAGAGGGAACCATTTGAATAGCCAGCAGCCTGGTGGCTCAGATGGTCCCTAGTGGTGTGAGAGACCAAAGCTGGTGTTTCTGGTCTAAATCACACAGAGCTGAGACCTTGGTCTGGTGTCTAGGAGGGACAGCTGGCTGTTCCAGGCAAAAGTTTCATCAAACCTCTCTGGCTGACTTCTTGTTTAACCTAAGTCCACGTTCCAGTGGCACACTCTTTCCCTGCACAATGCCTGTTCATCTCTGTACTTTAGGGACACAATAGATATGACACATTCCCTGTGATGCAGCTACATGTGTTTTATGTCTATTTTTTTACTGGATGAGTATATATTTGGTGCTTTGCAGTTTATCACTAGGCAAAATTAGCCTAAAAATGTAAAAAATGTTTTGTGTGATTTAATTATTAAGCATTTTAATATTTTAACATGATAGATTATATAAATTAACTAACATTAATACTAGCATGTTAATATTTAATATTTTTAATTTCAATATTTTAAAACACCCTTATTATGTGGTGTTTTAAATGTTCTGCATGCATTTTATTTTATTTTTTAGTTGGAAGGTGTTTTTAAAATATTGTTGGTAGGAAATAGTGGGTCAGAATCTACCCAAATTGTGTCAATGTCATCCAACTAAAACTGTAACAGAATAGTGACAGAAGAGGCCTCCCAGAACTGACAAATGCAGCTGGAGTCCCATCAGCTGTGTTATCAGGAAAACAGTTAGAGATCCAAGGGTATTACATGGAAGTCTCACAACAAAATAACAATTTTAATCTGTTTGCTTTCATTGCAGTGACTAAAAATTATCACTCCAGCCCAAAATATTTGGGTTTCGTGACGTTAGGCTGAGAAGAATTGGTGTCTGCTAATTCCCAGAATTATTTGAATGAAAGAAAGGTGTTTCTTTCCAGAGGAGGGTATACTAAAACCTGGTGGATAGTGCATTTAGGAGCAGTGTGACTGTGCATTAATGCATTAGTTGGGCATTTGTTTTTTTCTCTTGTATTTGAGCTTTCCTAAAGGAGAGTGGGTGAGAGGGATACCTTTGCACTTTCCAGTATCTTTATGCTGCCTTGAAAGCCTAGGCTTACCATGGAAATTAATAACAATCACACAAGGTCTGAAAGCTAAAGGGAAGTGTTGTAGCTTTCTCAGAAATCTGTTTTGTTCCAGAAAAGTGGCATTTCCCTTGGCACAAGGGCTCCCAACCAGCTGAGGTCCTGCTTTCATCATACCAGGACCTGAGCATCACTCCAGTCCCACGAAATTATGTCCCTATTCCATGTTATCATGATTTGCCTGGCACTAGTACAGGGTACGCCCACAGGGTTTTTTCACGTTTTTTAACTGTGAGAGCTTGGAGTTGCTCAGGTGGAGGCTCTGAAACCTGTACTGGCTTGGAGTCAGTACAGGTCCTCAAGTGCAGATACTGAGTCACTGTGCAGTGACTGTCATAGCTACATTATATTTTGTTTCTGAGTGAATGAGATAAACTATATGCAAATGCCTATCCATACAATCACACTTCCCTCTCCTTTCAAGAGCTATGAGCATATCGACTCCATCTGGGAACTTCTCAAAGAATTTCTACATAGTATGTATAATAAATAATCTCTTGCAGTTTGAGTACAGAGTTTTTACTATAATTCACAGATGGATATATATTTCACAGAATATTCTTGAGTTGGAAGGGACCCACAAGGATCATCAAGTCCAACTCTTTAGTGAATGGCCTATATGAGGATCAAACCATCAAATCATTAGTAGCCCCAGTCTCAGGAACTACCAGCAGCACTTTGAGCTGTTTGGCTTAGTGAGCAGTGAAAAATAACTGAGAAAATAAAAGTAATTGAGCAGTGCCCAGTAGGTGGCTCTGAATAGAGAAGTGGACTTTCTTAATGAAGAACTTTCCAACTAAGAACTGATAATTCTTGTTTTACTGTGAATTCAGTTGTTCTGATTGAAGCCACTCGGGGCCTGGGCTGTTTCTATATATTCATTTTCTAGTGCTGGAAAGCAGGTCCTTATGGTTGTGATGTAGAGGTTTACAAGGTATCTAATATTTATATAGATACACAAATAAAAGAAACCAATTGCAAGTAATTTTCAGACCATTCACATTAAATGCTTCTCTTCAAGCCAAAAGCAAAAAGTTTTTGCTGACATTTAAAAAATTGTGCTCAGCTTTGAGTGCTACAGCTCAAAAAGAATTAAAGACCTACTGGTTTCTTTCCACTGTTTTCAGTCATCAATTAAACCGAAAACAAGGGCTATAAACTATGGTGACCTTTGGAATGACCTTTCATTTGTGGAATAGAAATGTGATGGTGTGAAAGCACTGTTAATAGTAAAATAATATATTAATAACTTCCTCAGGAACCGACTAGCAAAGTGCAAATTGCTTTCTGCTTAGTATCAAATTTTCATATAAGGTACTGTGTCATGGAAATTTTCGGTATTGTTAAAATTCAGATGACCTAAAAATAATGCTACCCCTTCGCCTCTCTACTTTTCGTCATTTCAGCTGACAAATATGATTCTTCTTGATTTAATCAACATTTTGTAATGTCTTTTACTGAAAATACAGCCTGTTGTTTTTGGCTTGTTGGCCTGTAAAATGCATAGGGAACAGTGGGTTAGTTTGTGGGACTAGGAACTTTCTAAAAATGTAGCAGCCACCAAAAGTGCACTTAGGTCTGAATAGTAGTACACAGACACACACTGTTTAATGAAATTTGCATTTTTATGGCTCCTTGAGTAGATTTTTAAAAACACTAAAGGAACTGCAGCACCAGTATAAATTTCCGACCGTAGTTCTGCAGAACAAAAATCTGCCTTGGTTCATGAGGCAACTATGTAATTATTGGCTATAGCATTTCCATGCTATTTCATGAGCCTGATTAAAATTTGCCCCACAGAATTGTCCTTTTGTTGGGAAGACGTGGCCCTTGGCTCTTCTTTGCCTCAACGATACCAAGTAACAACCACGGAAAATGTGTTGCTTTTGTGGTATTTGCATCTTTGCTAGAAATACAGTGGAGGGCAGATGGGTACCAGTCGTGTGGGGCAGGGGGCATGAAGTTCTCCACATGACTGATCTGTGCTAAATACTGGAGCATGGCCTTGAGGTGCAGAGCTTTGGGTCCTGTAGGTAATTCCCCATTTTTCTGGTTCCCACGGGATGAGAAAGTTGTTTTTATGATCACTTACAAGCCTTAGATACCAGGTGACAGTAACCTTCCACATAATCCTTGCTCATCCTTGTGTATGCAATAGCTTATACCTCATCTAATTTTGATAGAAGAAGAAAAAAGATGCCCCTCAGACTGGTTCTTTTCCATAAACTTCGCTTTTCAACTACTGATGGAAGATGGAGGGATGATCCTCAGCCTGTACCTCAACTGCTGAATTGCTTCTTTGTGAGTGAATTTTTTTCTAGGATGAAGAACTATTGACTCACTGAAGCTACCATATTTATCACAGTTCTGCTGAGCTTACTGCTTTTCAGCAGCTCACAGACTAAAGACATAAACAGCATAAGAAGCCTGAATTTTAGTATGTGTTTATCTGTCTTTTGAGCCTCCTTTAATTTGATTCTATCTGACTGAAAGATGGTGGGCAAACAGGGAAGCAGACAAACATTTCTGCTAATTGCCCATCCATGTGAGCAGTACAGAGAGAAAACGACTTTCAAACCCAGCTTCCAACTTCCTTCAGGTTTGACAAGAGGATTCAGAAGGCCCGAAGCAAGAAGCCCTTTTCTTTTTTGTATTTTAATTCCTGCTGTTGAGATGGAGCTTTACGCTGTGGATGCCAACTTTGGTGTTTGTGTGTCATTCACAGTTCCCCAAGGGGAAACTCACAGGGTGGCTGCATCCAGATGGGCCTGCCAAGTAATCCTGGCTGCTCAGCAGGGTGCCACCTTCTGTGAAGTGACAAGGACCTAAAGAGATGAAGAGGGAAAGCAGCATGAGTCCATCCCAGGAGGTGAAGATGCAAGTCCTTTTCTCTGTATAAATTGTCCTTGAAGGGAAAGTGCAGGTAAAGCTGCACCATAAAGCAGATGTTCAGATCATGGTGTCAGATGAGCACTGTGCCTTTTAAGGTCAGTTTTACCTCTTGACACTGTCCAAAGGTGCGTGTAACTGTCAGTTGTTTCTTTTAAAAACTCGTTCTGCTTTAATAAATGGGAGAAATTCCTTGTTCTAGCAAAGTCCAGAAATAACAGATGGCTCATATGTCAGGCATCAGTGAATCCTAAAGCTGTGGGCATGACCCCTGTCCATGTCCTCCTGAAAACTCTACCTGTCCCCAGGATTAGATTGCCCAAAAGTTTGGTGTTTCCTGCAATGAGTTCCACCTGCTTATAACATACTGTTGTTGGACGTAAAATCTGTCTTCCACAGAAGTAATGGGGGGTTAGTGTGGCTGCTGGTGTTCCTCATTGTGCTTTGGAGGGCATTCATGCTGAGAAGTTCTAACTTCTTGACTGTTCAGTTAATGAGGCTGGGCAAAGCTGAACTGTGTTTTCATCATCCATGCATGTGGAAGTGGTGTCACTGATTTTGGGTGACAACAGGATTAAGGGCATATGGCTTGAGGCTGCTATCTTGTCAGATTGCTATGAACTTGTGGTTTGAGTTACCGTGGAACATAGCACGGTGTTTCAATGGAAATGAAGGAGGTCCTGCAGGTATTGGGGTAAGCTGTTGTGGTCAAAAACAGGTCAGGTTTTTTTGTTGGTTTTCTCTTTAAGTGTCTGCAGCACTGTAGATCATGACCTCTTGGATGAATACCAGCATGAAACTGCACTTAGCAATAGTATTCTCACCAGCTTTCATTAAGGTTTCATGCCCATCTGGCATTTCTAAAGATAACATTACCATTGAATATGAGAGCAGGATTACTCAAGAAAGAACAATCTCTGAAGTCAAAGGGAGATTATACCTTGTGTTTATATAGCATCTTCTAACCTAGAGTGTTCCATGAGAGCTAAGGAATTTATTGAACTGTTCTGTTCACCGCTGCTTCTTCCTCATGAGTCACTCTAGCTGGTTATCTGTGCTTAGCCCCGCTGCACAGTAATCAAAGCAGGAGAATGGAGCAAGGCTTCCCATGCTGAGGATCCTTCCAGACTTTCTAGCCAATAGGGTGACTGTGAAATACGCTGACAAAGCAGACTGGGAGCAAGGTGGACTAACAGGGTTAATGCTATTGCACAGTGCTGATGGTTGAGAATTTTGTATTGCTTGTGGAGCTGTTGGCATTGCTTCTTGCAATATACATTTGTCTCACGTAAGCCCATGCTCTGACATGCTGGCTTGATGTATCCTCTCAATAATGTGGGAAGACTGGGGAAATTCAGTGAAATGGCTATATTTCAATACGGTGTCTGTCAAGGGAAGGATGGCAGTCAATCACAGGCTAGGAAAAGCAAACAATGTCTTATCACTGTGTGAGACTGAAATCCTTAATGTCTCTGTGTGCAGACCTGTGCTTCCACTTACAGGTGCTTCACCACCTTGAACAGTCACGTATTTAACCTGTGTTGGGCACAAGTGTAAATCTTGCAGTATTTCACAGTGGAAAACCCTTTCTCCATATTTCAGCAGCAAAGAGGATTTGAGGTGAAACAATAACAGAAACTTCAGTTACCTCCTGAGATCTGCTGTACCAGTGAAGCAATCCAAATCATGCCATAGCAGTTTATACACTTTTTACAAGTTTATACAAGGAATGAATTTAGGAGATTGCTGTGGCTATGAAGATTTAAAACTGATCATTTAAAAGTTTTGATTATTGGGTCTACTGATGCACCAGTTCATGAGATGACCACTCTTCTGCCAGTCAGTCAGATCACTTTCTACTTTTAAGAGATCTCAGGGACGTCCCCTTGAATTGGTTAGTCATCTGACGTAAGAAATATTTCATATTGTAGCAGTAATGGTGATTTGAAGTCATACTGATTGCAAGTGGAAATAGCAAAAAGATTTTGAGATAGACCAGCATCTGAATGTAGGTAAGCTGGTATCTTTTCTCATCTTATTTTATTCTTATTATACTTTGCACCACTGTTATCAAAACCATCATATTTATCTAGTCTAAGCAAAGAGATTAAGATTTGATCAGTAAGGCTGTTTTCATTTCTGTGGTGGCCTCATCTTGACATGGCCGGAGCACACTGACACAGCTGTGTGAGAAGACAGCAACGGTAGCATTGGTTTGCATCTATTCAAGGACTGGTAGCATCTGTTTGATGATTAGCTAAAGGATTTCAGCTGTCAGAGCTGTCAATCTGACAGTTTGATGAGCACTAAAGTAAGTCTGTGCTACCAGGAACTGTTCATTTTTTTTCATGCTTTTGATTTGCTTGACTCTTTTTGTCCTTGCTGATAACTACTAGCAAGGCTAATGCATTATAAACTCTGAAAAGTGAAGAAAGCGGCTGTCATTTTTTGCACAACAGATGTTCCTGATCAGGAATCGGACAAAGGATCTCATCGCTCTTCCTCTGAGCAATTTAATTTGTCTGTTCTATGGCACACCAGCCATCTCCTGTCTTGTGACTGATGTGCCCAAGTCCTACTTCATTTCAGGATCAGTTCCTTTAATCTTACAAAATTATTAAGGTTTTTTTCTGTGCCAGGGCAAAGAGAGTGGAAAAAAGGAAATTGCTTCGTTGCTTACGGTGTCACCAATGATGCATCATAATGAAAAGTAGCAAAGGCCTACCTCAAAAATGGGAAAGCCAAGTACTACATTTTAAGAGAACTAGAAAGTACTCTACGAGCACTTTCTTCAAGAAACAGCAATATAGATTTCATGGTGTTTCTTTAGCAGTTTTAAGGCTCAGAGGTGGGGAAAAGCAGTATGTAATCCATCAGATTCTTTTGGTCCAACATAGTCAGATGGAAAAATTGATGTATTTTTTAAAAAAAGTTGTTGCTGTGGATTCTGCTCTCCACTTCTTAATCATGCAAGTTGTCCAAAATGACTAATTACTGGGGGCTTTGCTTACTTTCCCATTTAGTTTGATAAAACTGTATCGCTCTGCTGCTGTTTTGTAGTGATGGATGGGTCCTGATGGGGATGTAAATTTATAGTTATTCTCTACTTTATTTCCCAACTATTAGTCTACCACAAGACAGTCATTTTGCCTATGCACAGCTCCTGGTTCTGACACCAGATTGATCCAGTATATACCCGAGGTGAGGCAATCACTGCTCATCCTGTGCCCTGTGTTCCTACCAGTGTCTGCCAAAAATTCGCTGGAAGGGAGAGGCAAGGGAAGTTGGCCTTATCTTGTGCTGGTGGTCAGCCCTGCACAGAGATGACCTGTCAGTCCTGATAAAGGAGAAAAGTGTATTTGAGAAGCTCGTGGTAGTCCATCATGGAGAAACCACTCATATGACCTCTTTTTTGTTTGGCAGGTTGACAGGACAGAAGTGATTCGGACCTGTATAAATCCCGTCTTCTCCAAGCTGTTCACAGTGGACTTCTATTTCGAAGAGGTGCAGCGGTTGCGGTTTGAAGTCCATGACATTAGCAGCAATCACAATGGGCTGAAGGAGGCGGATTTTCTTGGTGGCATGGAGTGCACTCTGGGACAAGTAGGTGTTACTGCCATTTCCCCCTCTCGACCCTCTTCTTTTGTATATGTATGAAATTTATTGCTTCGTTAAATGAGTAGTGGGTGAGATTTGTAATTCATGACGTAATTCTTAATCGGTGCTTTGAATGGGGTAATTAAGAACTTCTGTTGGTTTGATTTACTGCTCTGGTAGAGCTTCAAGTGAGCCAGTGCTTATAGGAAACGGAGCCTTGGACACTGCTTTGCCTTGGACAGTAAAAGCCCACGCTAATTAGACTGAAGTTGGAAAATAGGCTGACTTGGGAGAATGTTACTGTTCCTAACATTATATGGGATTTAAAGCAAGTTCCAAGTCCAAGGAACACTTAAAAATATTCACATAGGATGGTGCCTGATGATGTGGCAAATAGAGAGATAGGGTTGGATTCATTTCCCTGACTCTCAGTCATCCAAAAGTTTGGTGTCTTAGACTAAGTTACCCTTCTGATTTCAATCTTTAGTTCAGTGGAGAGAAACAGATGATTCCAAAAGTTGATTCATTCTACCTGAGACAGCCTTCACAGATTAGGATAAATTGTCTTCAGGAGATACCTGTCTTTCCTCGTTGGTTGTCAGGAGAGTTTGGACAGCTGGCTTGGGGTAGATACCTAACTTTCTAGATTACTGAGTTTAATGGTGATGAATCCTACCCATAAGATTGATATCTAGAGGTCATCAGAGGAGGTCTGTAGTGAACTCCTCCCATACTGCTGACTGGTAGCACACTACAGTGTCACAGCTATCACAACTTATTTCTAACTGGCAGAGTTTTTGTCATGAAGGGTTTCCTAACACAGATTTCTGGCTTGTCCATAATTTCAATGCCAAGGAGGGTCTCAGGTTCATTGAACTGAATGTAAATTTGCTCTCCATGCTGTGGTAGCTTGTGTGAAAAGAGCGGGCAGTGCTTTTGTTTAGATTATCCTTTGCAGTACTTCCACATAAATGTGTATTCTAAACATGGCAGCTTGTCATGGAAGGTGCTGCAAAGCTTTTGTTTCCTCTTTTCTCACCTTTTGTTGTTCCTACCTCGGCCCCACCACAAAAGAATCGCTTTGGTTTTCTTCCCAAAGCTACTGGGCCAAACATGCTGAATGAGCAAAAGCCCTCTCAGTGAGAGAAATATGAAAGACATGCATTGACTAAATTGAAAGCTCAACATGAAGATGTTGATATTTAGGATATTTACACTGCACTATAAAGTCTGGTCATTTGACAGAATTCTTGTGTCTTAATCAATGAAAATAAACTATCCTATAACACCAAAGAGAATGAGAAACAAAGAAAAATGTTATTATAATGTTCTTCTTGCTTAACTGGCTTGATAATGAGGGGAGGGAAAAATGTCATTGCTGCTGCCTGTAGCATAAATGTCTCTATAATGATTTTATCTCTATAAATAGCACACAGCTGGTTTGGTTGCAGTGTAATTTTAATGGTAACCAAGAAAAAATAATTACAGTGTGGATTCTGTCCACAGTAATGTAGCCTGGAGGACTCTGATCTCATGTTTAGACTTTTTTTTGTGGTGTCCCCTTCCCTCCTTTTCTAGTTTTTTACCTCAACATAATTCCCAGACTGATTTAAATCCCCAAAATAGTAACACTGGAATTGTCATCCAAATAAAGCCTTTGTGAGGAGTCCAACACTGAAAATGCTACAGCACAGGCTCTACATACAGAGCTTACACTCATGCTCAGCTGCTTGGTGTAGTTACAGCACTTTTTTCAGGAAGATAATAGAGCCATGTCTTTTCTTGAGATAATTTTGACATGGATTTGTTCTTCTGCATCACTTAATGCCTGAATAAGACAGGATTTTGTGTTAGAGCATGTGTGTGCCTCTCAATTCACTTTTGCAATGCAAATAGGTCTTATCTGAGGCATCCAGGAAGGCTGTAGATTTTAGGCAGAGTCTGAAAGGCTACGATTCCCTTCCCACCCCTCCATAAAAGTGCCAGCTCCTGTGCTCTCTTCTAGGTAATAGTTGATCTTTATGAGATTCACTGCTATCTGTTTGTAGATCATCACTTAGATGTGTGGGAAATCTGCATGTTTGCCCAAATCATGCAGCACTCCTACTTAAAATTAAGAGGAATGATAAATGCTGGGAAAGGCAATAGCATAGTTACACATTAAGGTGACAGAGAGGAGTGAGTTTTCTCTTCCTTCTTATCTAAATCCTACATGTATCCTACCCGATTGGTACAAGCGTGTTGGGAATTTGAGGTCTTGGATGCAAACAACGAAGAAATGCATTCATTTGGATGGTGTCAGTAATCTCTTCCCAAATGTTCAAATAAATCTGTGTTCCAAGAGAGTGATAAGGGCAGTGACTGGTAGGCTGTTAGATCCTGAACCATACACTGTCTGGTGACATCTCACTGTATTTTCAGCAAGATTTATTGTTACTGCTCCTGCCAGAACAAGTCAGTTCTGTGCCTCTGCTCATAAATACTGTGTTTAACAGCACCCTGGCATGCAGTCAGCTATACCTGGATGTGAAGAGTAAATACATTGACAGGCATGTCCTATGCCACAGCATTTAGACACAAGTGGTTGTGGATAGATACCTGCCTGGCATAATTAAGAAAACATCAGTGTCCTAAATAGAGACATCCTTAAAGTGATTTGTCTTGTCCATCATGGTCAAAGTTGCCTTTTCAAACAAAACAATGGCAGATTACCTCTTAAAGGGTTTCACAGGAGAAGGTTTAGTGCAAGGTGTTTGGGGGAAATTTTTCTGTGTGTTTTTAAGACCTACAAGTCTGTTTCTTCTACTCAGAAATGCTCTTTCTGCATTCAAGTTTCTCAGCTTCTTGAGTGTTCTGGTAATATGCAGATTAACAAATGTGTTCTGTACAGTTGGAATGACAGCCAGATCAAAAATAGCCCTAAAATATTACAGAAGGTAGTTAAGTTGAAAGTGCAAACAAATTATCCTCAGTCAATAGCACAGTCTTAAACTAATGGTCTGCAATTACATGTAGGTTGTAAAATTGAGTTTCTTAAGGAAATTTACATCAAGAAATGTACCCAGCTCCAAGTAATTAAGCTGTCCATGCTGTATTGTTTAAGTAAAATGACATTGTTAAATGGGAGGGTTAAAGTGCATAATTAAAACCTCTACATTTTAAAAATACATTATTACTTTCAATTTGCCAGTTAATTTCTAAGTAACTGTGTAAAACTAATATCTCACAATACTGGTTTTTGACAATTAACTTGTACAGCCATATGGTGGCTTTTTAAGCAAGGAAACTATACTGTGTTGTGCTTATAACCTCACAAAGATTATTCTTAATCAGAAGCATATTTGTGAAATTAGATTCATAGATACCCAGAAGGGTTTTGGTTGAAAGGGGCCTTAAAGACCATCTAATGTGTTAGCACCTTTATATGTTCTGAGCTTCTGAAGCTCTCTTTTAGGAATTTTTTGGTTTTATATTCAATAAAATTTATAGAACATTAAAATCACATCATTTAGTACAGTAAAGGCTCAAACTTTCTGATAGCCCAAGTTAACTTCTTAACCACACAGGAATGAAGTGTCAGGAGGGTGGCTTAGAAAGACTTTTTCTCTCTGCAGTTTCACCCTGAAGTTTTAGTCTATTCTTTAAGGACTCACAAAAATTATTTCAACAAATAGTCATTTTCTGATGAGAACTGAACAAACTCATGTTGCCAAGACATTCTTAATTACTGCTCATCTGCACCTGCAACATTATTAAATTATAGGAATCACTAAAGTTGTTATTTCTGAAATGCTGTGAACCATCCCAGGTTTGTGGGCTGGGTTATCCTCTGTGACAGATTCTGTGGAAATAGACTCCGTGGCTTTTCTATCAGCACCTACCATGGCTGGTCTTTGCCATTTTCAAATTTGGGATTCTCTTCCTTGTTTACTTTCTTTTAATTTACAGAAGTGTTAAAATATTGTTCTTCCCTTACTTGCTCAACTAGTAGCAGAAGAAAACTGCAGAGATGTAAATCTTTTCCTGTCGAGAACCTTTTTCAAGTATTATTTTGAGATTTAATATTACCCATACATACATTTGTGTACAAATTAGATTGAAAATCTTCATTCTCCCTAATGAGTATAATTGTTTCTTGTGTGCTTTTGATAATATATGCCATTAGCAGATTATGCACTTGAAAATGCTGGCTGATTATTAGTTCAGTTTCAGCCACTGCTAATCCCCTTGCTCTTGAATTAGAGAAAGGCTAAAAGAGCCATGATTGCACCTGAATTAATTAAACTGAAGAAGTCTGTGTGAGAGTATTTGTTTAATAGACTGTCAACTGTGCTGTGGTGCAAAAGACACAGGGCCAGTTTTTTCAAAGTATTTGAATTCCTAAATCTCATTAGGTGTCTGCATGCCTCCTTAGGCATCTAGATACCTTTAAATACTTGGCCTTTGATCTCCTCCAAATGAAGTTGCTCTATTCATTAGTGGGATGAATAATGTACTTTATTAGATGTGAATGTCATTTTCTACCAGGACTTACTCAGAGCACGAGCAAATCACAAGTGCAGCGCTCTCCCTCAATTTGCCAAAGCCTTTCAACACCTCAGTTTCCCCAGGAAACTCTTGGTTTGCCATTGCAGCATGGTCTCTGAAGCTATAAGATTTTCAGTTCTAGATGAATCTTGCCAAAGTTAATGGAATTACTTGTACAGTTTGTACTGCTTTGTTTTTGCATGCTTTATCTTTTTGTATGAATTACTGTAGCAGTCTTTAGAAAAGTAATTTAAAATTTAGTTTGCTATTATAATGAGTTATTATTATGATTAGTTCTAAAAGGACTGTTACTCCGCGTACTAATTAAATTCAAAGACTTTTTATGCTATTGATAAGCTATTTTCTGTAATAACATTATGCCTCTTGTGATAGGGATATTTTTTTTCTCAATGTTCTGTTTCAATTGACTATTTTCAGGTACAGGTCTTTCACAGAGACAGGGAGAGGTATCATTCAGCTGTAAATAGAACAGTACTATTGTGAACAAACGAAATCTTGAAGAGGGGTGAGTGTGGTACAGGAAGACTCATATATAGAGAGGGTGTTTATAGTACTAGAACTGGCTCTATCAAGAAACAAGAAATCTGTGAACAGTTAGAAGCTTCCTTCACTAGGGTCCTGTACATTTGAACTAGTTCTCTTGAGGGGATTTCTTGGTATCTGTGACTCATCCCCCAAACCTTTTTCCCATGAGAGTGAAGTATGGTCACTGGCATTACCTACTGTCTGTTCTCTCTTCGTGTTGAACTGCAGCATGCTTGATGCATCTGTGACTACCTGCCACCATTCTTGAAAAATATTTGGTGGGTTCAAAAGCAGCTGAGGGACAGATAGCAAGACAAACACAAGCACATCAGAGTTGTACAAATCTTGCTTTGTCAAAAAACAGACTAAAGATGAATATGTGAAGAATGAGAGAGTATTTACACTGTGAGCCAGAGCTACTTCAGTTCTGCTGGCTATGCTTAAATTGTTCTTCTATTATTTACCTACACAGGTGAAACATCATTAAGGTCTGACATTTTATTTGTGGGTGTTTAGAAGCTTACAGTATTTGACTTGAATGGATTATAGTAAGAATGCACTAATATTTTAATTTACAAAGCTTCAGGATTCATTTGACCTGTGATGTTTCAATAGCTATTAGTTAATTTAACAGGAGGACAACTGGTGCTGTATTACAGAAATTTGAAGAATCCACTAAAAGGAATATGTTTGTTCATTTCTCTAAACTAAGAAAAACAAAATGAAAATGTGAAAGGCTGATGTAAGGTTGAAGACTCAGTCTTGTCAGTTTGGAGTATTAAACTGAGCCTATCTTTGAGGTTTAAGGAGAGAGGAGGAAGCAGAGCTGTGGTACTGTGAAATGTGAATCATTAGATCACAGAGAAATGCAGTTTGGGTGGAATGGGCTTCCCAGCTGGCCTGAGGAACACCAGCAGAGGAATGTGCACAGGCTACTGTAAACAAAGTAGTGCCATGTTTGAAACACGATGCTGATAGCTGAGTCAAAGATGTCTAGGATAGAAGGGGAAAGTAATGCTTGTTGAGTTAGAAACCATATCAAGCCACAGAGCTGATCAGGGATCAACATCCACTGCAGCACACTTAGATGTCTAGTGAAGAATTTGCAGATTTTTGGAAGGTGTGCTGATTTTCATTGGGGTAGAGTTAATTTTTTTTCAATAGTAGTTTGAATGGGGCTCTGTTTTGGATTTGTGCTAAGGAGAGTTTTCATAATACAGGGATGTTTTTGTTATTGCTGAGCAGCATTTACACAGAATCAAGATGTTCCGTGCTTCTCATCCAACCCCACCAGGAAGTGGGCTTGGGGTGCACAGGAAGTTGTAAGAGGACACAACTGAGACAGCTGACCCCACTTACTAAAGGGATATTCCATACCATATAGAACTGGTGGAAGAAAAAGAGAGATTCAGAGTGATGGTGTTTTGTCTTCCCAAGTAACTGTTACATGTGATGGAGCTCTGCTTTTCAGGAGGTCACTAAACTAACTGCTTTACCTATTAAACTGTCTTTGTTTCAACCCTGGAGTTTTTCTCACTTTTACTCTTCTGATTATCTCTCCCATCTCATTGGGGTGGAGTAAATGAGTGACTGTGTGGGGCTTAGCTGCTGGCTGGGGTTAAACCACAACTTAAGGGTTGGTGGAAGATTCAGTAGAGACCTTTGTTTTTGGAAGAGCATGATGGCTACTTTGCTTTCCTTGATATATCCACATGGTTCTAGGGCATAGTGGTTGGTGGAAGATTGCTTCTCCAGGCACTCAAATGCATTTGATCTTGAAGATTCAGTCTGTGTAAAAGGCATTCGGATCAAGAGGAAAATGCTACTAAATGCTACTAAAATGTGCCTAGGTGCTCTTTGCACTCCTGAAGAGGTTGGCTAGAAGAAAGTTAAGCAACTGTGCAAGTCCATATAACAGAAATAATGCATATTGGAGAAGAATGAACACAGAGATACTAGGAAATGAAAGCAATTTGTCCGGCTATCCCAGCTGGCAAGGATACAAAGACTTCTTCAAGTTGTGTACTGTGGAGGGAAATTTATGCTTAATCTGGCTGTCTAAATAACCAAATCTGGGGTTCCTGTAAGAAAATCCCATGTGTAGAAGAGGTCAGTCCAAATAAAGAATTTGAGACACTTGGCCTCTGGCACTTTGCAAAGCTGAATAAATGCTGTTGAAATAACTTGGTTAAAAAGCTATGTTGAAATCTTCTTTTTAGCTTGATTTATGAACATTGGGAATTCTGTATGATATTATTGAAAGTTATCCTTACATTTGGTTAAGAAAGAACCACACAGAGAAATATATTTTAGAAGTTTCTTAAACAAGCCAGGTAAAATGGGTCATTACATTTCACAGCTCATCTTACACAGTGCTGATTAGTCACGACTCAGGCACAGGAGAGAGCAAACCTTCATCAGAGTCCTTGTCTCTGAGTGACTGCTGAGAGTGCATGGTAAACAGCTGGTGTCAGTGCCTTGGTGCTTTTATCTATAGTCTTGCATCTGTTCATACTTTTAAAATAATTTTTTAAAAAAGCATAGCATCTTTTATATATTTTAAATTGGAAATAGGATCAAATGGTGATGTGAATCCAGATTTCATTACAGCAATATTGGGCATCTCTCCAGATCTGTCCTCAACCTAAATGGGCTTGTCTGTAATAAGGCAAATTAAGTCCATCTTCAAGGGAATTTCCCACCCCCATCTTACCACAGAGCTGATAACCCTTAACACCAGAGACCAGAAAACTAGTCAAGATGATGCTCTGTTGAGAAAATTGCATATTTGATAAGCACAAATAACTTCATGTGCACATCCTCCTTCTCAGGAATAGAGCAGCAACTTTTACATTCTGTTCCTATTTCCATGTGTTGCAAACATATTCAGCATGATATGTTTTATTGGACAGGTGGCACTCTTAGACCAGAACTGGGTAGTAGTTTGTATGTGTCCCTAGCTGCAAATGAACTTCACTGGCTGGTCATGTTTCTAATAAAATGTTCATGAAAATACATGTTCTGGAAATGTAACGAGGTTTGCTAGGGCTGAACTGGCTTCTATCATTTGTGGTTTAGAGAGAAGAGAGACATTTACTTGCTGCACTTCTTCACATCAGTTTTGGACAAAACCCTGTTTCCTCTGAAGCTGAAGTTTTAAATTGCAAGTTTTTGAAATTGGAGTCAAACCAAAGACTCATGAAAAACGAGAGACCGGTGGTCAATTACCTTCTTGTAAGACATCTTGCCAGTTCAGCCATCTCGTAACTCTGAACTTTAATGCTTCCTAGCCCTTGAGTTATCATTGTTTAGGACTTGGTGTCTGACAGTCAGGGCAGAAATTGCTTTTTATAACATTCAGAAGATTGACATTGATACCTTCACAAAAAATATGATAGATAATTCAAGGGGGTTTCCATAGAAGGAGTTCTTTTAAGCAAGAGACCTGGGTTGCACAGTGCATGAACAAAAAAGGCAATTTATTGCTACGGAAAAGAGATTCCTTGATAGTCATAGCAATTACAATTTAAGGAAACAATGTTGGCACATTGTTGCCAGATGGAGGATTCATTTTACTGGCCAATTAATTAACAACTGGTAAACGGTTGCACCCAAATACACATATTTACATATGCAAAGTGCTTACGGTGTCACAATGATGCTAATGGCTTAGAGAGCCAGTGTTATTAATGCAGTGTACTAATGAGAATGTCAGAATAAATTATCTTCCCTGGAAGTGCAAGCCATCTATCTGCCACCTGCATAGGAGTTCCCGAGGCTCAGGTGTCTGTCTGCACGATGCCGCTTGAAAGCTGTGACCCTTTGGAAAGCTGCAACAGGAGATGTAAAAATTTGGATAGTTTAGCCCGGGAAATCCTGCTAAAGGAGGCTGGCTGAAGGACAGGCTCCTATCTAAGTTCTCTCTCATACCATGGCTATGTATATGTAAGAGATCTGAAAAGGTTTCTGGTAGGCAATACCCACAGCTTTCAGTGGAAAAGCTTAATGTATTTTACAAAGTTGTCTGTGCATCTCGGGGAAGGAGGAGAGGTCATGGAGAGGAACAGGCCCTGCTCCTCAGCAGACATAATTCATTGTCTGGTTGGTACAAACCCCGTAGTTTAATAATATATTAAAAATAATCTGTCATATTTCTGTATTACTTGCCATCTGAGAATCTCAAACAAGTTTGTTTTTTTTTTTTAATTGCACCTCACTGCTTACAGGAGTGCAATGATTTGTACTTGAACTTGTTTAGCTGGCAAGAAAATGGATGTGTGGTTAACTTAAGGGTTCACAGCAAACAGAATTTCCAGGATGCTAAGGAAGAAAAGGGAATTCTGAATCCTAGCAGTACTGGTCATCTCACTTGCATTCCTGTCTGTTGGTACCACTGATCAACACTAGTGTTGAAATCCAGAAGTTAATCTGGAAAACTGAGTGATATGATGGCAGCAAACTGCTTTATGGAAGGCAGTCCAAAAAGGAGTGTTAAATTATTCACTTAAGTAATAACCAGATGTAAAAATGCAGGGTAAGAAACAGCTGGCAATCCGAAATGATCATAAAATGAATGTTAGTTAACAGTATCATAGTGTTCTTGAAATAAGTAAAATGCAGTTCTGGAGTGTATCAGCCTTGCAATGAGAAGCTGTTCTTGCCTAGAAAGAACCAGGACTATTATGCCAAATATTGAGCATTACTCTAGGAGTGTCTATGGACCAATCCACAGAGAATAGAGAGAATGATAGGAAGGCTAGAAAATTTGGTTAAAAAGGAAAGAGAGGACAAACTCAGGTTTTGTAGTAAAGAAGACTATGGAGAATCTTCCGATATAAAGATTACCTGAAAGATAAAGGGGAAAAGATTGTTTTGCCTATTCATGGTGCATTAGACAGAAATAATGGACTTAAACTGCAGAGAATTGGATTAGCTGTTAGGAAAATATATTAACAGTAAGTATAATGAACACAGGAATGAATTTCCAGGAGAGGGTGTTTGCCTCTGCCTCTGGTTATCTTTAGAAATTAGACTCACGCTATGAAGTCGTCCAAGTAATGCTGGATGTGGAAAAGACTGTTTCTAATATAAAAACCACTTTCAAGGGGCTAGGGTTTTTCGTAGGACACAATCAGTCTTTGCTCAGTATCTGCACAGCACAATTCTAGTATCGTTTTGTCACATTGAAAATAATATTGTGATTTCTAAGCTGTGTTTCGAGTTACCTTTATATCTGTCTACATTTTCAAGCTTTCCAATTAAAAAATAATAAATTAAAACATTAACATAATTAAAAATTATTTCATAATTAAATATATTAATACAGCATACAGAGAAGATGGACATAGTATGCTGAGACATCACTGTAGCTTACCAATTATGCTACTATAGTTTTACTGATCTACTTTTAAATGTTTCAAAATTGTAAGGAAATGATGTTTACTATTGATATGGCAAATAACATCTTTTGTCAGTGTCGCTCTGATAACATTTATTTGAAAAATATTTATAATTTGGTTAATGAACAACTTCCTTTGTAATGACGATTTCTGTGGGAGGTCTGGTGCCTTGTAAGCAAAGAAGACAATTTTGAAACTAAAAATGGGGTGGATTGCTTGCTTTTGTCCTGAATTTAGAGCTGCTGATATTTTGAAATAACATAAATGAGTTTTGGAGGTATCTCTGATAGATTTGCTGTGTACAGCTTCCTTCTTATCTTTTAAGTCCATTTAAAGCTTCTGTTCTCTGTCACCATCATTGCAATCCTTGAGGAAAACCTGTGATGTGTTTTTCACTATTCTGTGAAATTCAGTGAATTGTCTTCTCCTCATTCTGCTTGACCCCAACTGCTTGTTTTTGCCTTCCATTGCATCCTGTCTGCATCTTCCTGGGGAACCTTTCTTCTCTGTCCTGGTCTTACCGTGTTAACTCTGATTGTGAATTGAGATACAAAAGAAAAAAATGAAATCACAACAAACCATGTATTTACTACAGATTCTAATTATTTTTCCCTTTGTTTTTGTGCAGATTGTTTCTCAGAGGAAACTCTCCAAGTCCTTACTCAAACATGGCAACACAGCAGGAAAGTCATCTATAACAGTAAGTCAGTCTTAAATATACTCTTGTTTTCCTGTTATTTAAAAATATCTAATGTGACTAATTCTCCCTAAAAGCATCCTGCTAAGTCACCAGAACAACCTCTGATTGAGAAATGTATTTCAATTGTTTATTTGATTACTTGTACTGTTTCTGACAAAGGCTTGCTGTAAGGAAATGTCAACAAATAATGTATGGTTTGTACAAAAGCCACAATATTTACTACTAGTACTACTTTTAAGGTACCTGGATGACAGCAAGGAATTTGTGCTACTTGAATACTTTAAGCTGAACAACTATAACATCCAGAAATTCATTTTGACCTGCTTTGACACGTGAGGGAGCCTCATGTTTCTTTTCCCTTGGGCTTTTTCCAGTGTCTTAGGAAAAATAAAAAAACAAAGTCAGAAAGTACACACACACACACCCAGCAACTCCAAAGTTTGATGAGATTAGTTTTAGCTGCATTGCAATGCAATTATGGACTGTATTGTTATAGCCCCATGTGTATCTTGAAATCTGCAGATCGGTGAATTACCTCTCTTTCATCTTTCCCTGTGCTGGCTTGTTTGGGAGATCAGTCTTGCCTGCACTGAACCTCGCATGCTTGTGATATTTGCAGCTCTGCATTAAGACAAAGACTATAATAAAATATTCTGCTTTGGGGATCCCTGCTCTGTTACTTCATGGGATTGAGAAGGATTTTTTTTCCTTGATGTGCAATTAGCCAGATGGGTTTCTCTTGGCTTGATTGTTTGGATTTTTTTTCTGCCTTCAGCCACAGAAGAGACAGCAGACTGTGAGAAATAATGCTTTCAGGGAGCCCATGGACTTTGATTTCTCAGATGTCTTCCTTGATGCTTGGATGGAAGTGGATTTGCTGAAATGCATACAGTAAACTCATTTTTGGTCTGGGGTTGGAAAGGAATTCCCCCACTCTTCTGGCTGAATAAAACCAGGAGACAGTTTTGCTCCTTAAATAACTTGGTGTCGTTTGCCTGCTGGGATTATCTGGGCATTCTTAATCTTGTCCATCCCTCTGGACGCCCCTCCTGTTCTTTGAGGAACACAAAGGAGTTTAGTCTTGTAAAACCGCAAACGCTCTAGTACAACTGTAATCATTAGGCTTGTTAGTGGAGTGTTCTGGCAAAAATTAAATCACCGTGATAAAGGGAAAATGAGAGAAAATTAGTTAATAGTCCCTGCTGGCCTAATACTGGATGATAACCATGAAATATGGACCTTGGCTTCTGGCCAGCAGTATGAAAGAGCAAGTTGACTTCACACAAATGGGAGAAAACTGAACTGAACGGGACAAAAATATAAAAGTTTGGTTTGCTATCTCAACAGAATAAGGAAAACCTGGTTATTTATCATTATTTCTGGACCTGGGAACATACCAGCTGTCTGTCAAGTATGGAATTTACAAATACTATCTTCCTAACTTTTACAGCATGCTGAATTAGGAGTTTTTCATAGGATTTTGCAAGTTCCTGTCTTGGCATGTTTTGCTGAAATTTTATTAGCCCTTTGACTGTGTAATATCTCATCCACACAGTTTTATAATATGGCTGTGGGATGCAAACAGAACATTGTTGAACTTCTGCAGTTGGAAGTCTGTCAAACGTTTTAAGAGTGGGTTCATTCTTTTTGGTTAAAAGTATTTGTAAAACTTGGTGTGCAAATCCCAGAACACTGTTGGTCACACACAGCCTAACCACATCTTTTAAACTGTCAGACTACATGGAAGAGAAATGTTTCAGACTCTGTGGGCCAGATTTCCAGCCAGCTCACATTTGCTGGGAAGATGTGACAAATCACATATGTATGTGCCTGTGTGATGGTACTTCAATGCCCCTCCATGGCTGCATGTGAATATTCTGCATGGAGAAACACCACCGCTCACTGCTGTGTGGTGTCAGAGCTGGAACAGTCTCTACTGAGGGAGTTTTACTTAATTTAATTAATTGCCAATCAACATAAATGTTTGCTGATTTGGGTACTGAGAAACAAATAAGAAAAAAAAGAAAAAAACCTCTTAGGGAAAATATATTTCCTTCCCTTCCCTGTGCTCAAGTTCAGACAAGTCTCCACCCCCTTTGCCTTCACTGCATGTTGTGCTTAGTCCCTTTGGTGAGGTGATGGGTGGCACAGGTCAGGATCAGAAAACAGTGATTTTTTATTTTTTTTTCGATTTTTTTTTTTGTCTTTGTTTTTACTGATTTTCTCAGCTCTGCTCTTGTGTTACACACAGGACACTGTCCTTTCAGGGTTGTATCTGCTCCAGCATAGGCTTACCCGTGGGAGTACACCCTCAGAGGTGCCTCTTCCAGCACGGACCACCTCCTCCAAGAGTGCATCTTCAGCTGTGTTCCCAACAGCATCCCTTTCTCCATGGCTCCTCCTGGATCTCCTTTACGGTGGCCTCACAGGCCTCTGGCCTCTCCTTCCTTTGTGTCTCTTGCCTCTGGCAGCTGCTGCCCTTCCTGAAATGTGTTCACATAGAGATGCTGTCTGCACCTCTGATGGGTTGATGTTTTGGGGTGCTGCTGCCAAGCTGGTTTGAAGAACAGTTGGGATGTCCCAGTGGTTCCCTAAGGACGTTCAGTCCTTGCAGTGGAGACAGCCAAAGCCTGGCTGGGGACCTGACATGACTGCCAAGTGTGTGGCCATGGACATGAAACACCCAGAAAATAGGTTTTTTGGGGAGATTTAATTTATGGGGAGAATATAACAGGGAAAAGGTTTTATAGCTGTCAAATAGAATATAATGTGCTCTGTTTCAAAGAACATTTTTCAGTGAAGTATCCCGGGTTTGGTTAATACCTTCTCTCCCCTGAAGGATTTTAATGTCTTATTCAGGAAGGCTGTTATGGTTGGATTGGGGTTGCTTTGGTTTTTAACATTGCACCATTAACTGCATAGCCTACACCATCTGAAAGAATCACACTATATTATTTTAGTATTCTTTTTTTCTGACTTAGACTACTGTAAATGGTTTTGCCAATGTGGCTATGGCAGAGAAACTATACCAGAGCTCTCCTGCTGTAGATGTGGCTTTCGTGGCAATGAAGGACAGGTGCCTTTCCTCCTTTTTCCATTTAGCTTGACAAATGATGCTGAAGCAGCAAAAAAATTATTGGGCTTTATACCCATAAAATACAAGACTTGTATAGAGTTTTTGTCGCCCTGGACACTGTGAGACTGTGGAACTCCCCAGTGTCCAATTCAAGAAGAAGTACTTGGTCAGAGGAACACAAAGTGGTTCAGGTTTATCGACTTAACAAGGTGACACCCCATCAGCTGAGTGTGGGATTCACTGAAATCTCTCAGCCCTTCCTGATGGCAAAGAGAAACATATTAACTTGTACCACTCTTCAGTTTGCTAAATGAGGTCTCCAGGCTTCTCACTGAAAACTGGCCTCTTTCTCCCCTTCCATTACACCATGCAAAACTCAAATGTATCTTTCCATTTAGGTGATCGCTGAGGAATTGTCTGGCAATGATGATTACGTTGAACTTTCATTCAGTGCACGGAAACTGGATGACAAGGTAGGCTGCTTGATATTAACCTTACTGAAAGATAGAAGAATGCCTGCAAATATAATTTGATGAGATTGTCCCTGGCGGATATTTTTTGCCTTATGTTATTAAACACATCAGGGTTTTCAGATGAATGTTCACAACGAGGCTTTCCTTAAGTTGCAAAGTAATTAAAAAAAAAAACCAAACCTCAAGGGAATCTAATTAAAAGCAAGACAAGTTAATTAAACTACAACAAAGACAATTTAATTATGTAAAATGCCACAGATCAGAAGTGCTTAGAAAAGTGAACTTTCTATATGTAGTCTAAGATGATATCGTCAAAGTGTCCTAAAATAAAGTTAGAAAACTTCACACAAGCTCAGTCACTACAGACATTTTGTTCACCAAAATGTAGCTTGAGTATGAGAAATAGATACTTGTGTATTTGTTACAAACTTTTCCCCTCTTCAAAAAGAAAATTCTCCACTGACTCAAACACTACTCATGATTATAATGAGTACCTCTTTCTGAAAATTTCTTTTGTTGTTTAGCAATTTATTTATAATAAGTGTCTCAAGCAACCCACAGCCCTAGAAATACAGGTGACTGCTTGTAAGCTACACTGTTATTTCAGTGTAATAGCAGACGTGCAATTATTTGAGGTATATAGTCCCTTATATAAGAAGGTGCTTCTAGTTAGAAGAATATGGTAACACTATAGAAAAGCTTAGGATTGGGATGCTCCAAGTGTGTTCTTGGAAACATTTGGCATGTGAGTAGCTTAAAATCCACCAGTGAGACTATTTTTGGATACATACATCAGATTTTCAAGATCAGGGTGAAACCTATGAAAAATAGTTTTAGTTTAAAGTACTGGAAAATCTCAGGCAAGCAGAAAGTACTCAGAAAGATTAATAGTACCAGAATTGATTTAGAACACACAGGTAAATAACTTTACTGTGTTCAGGATCATTGGCAATCATAAATGATCAGGACCTGAATTCGCTTCTTGTCTGAAAGATGAATTACCTTCTTCTTTCAGACTTGCTGGAGTCTTAGTGGTTTTGAATTCCATGATTTATTTAGGCATCAAAATATAGATTTAGCAACCTCTTCTTAGATAGGCATCTTTAGAGGTGATTTCCAAACTCGTACACAAGTTTATTCCTGTTCCACATGCTGTCACATCTAGAAAAAAAGGAAAGTACATCTACAATATAAGACTCCAGTTGGTCAGTGCTTATCCACAAATGTAAACTGTAATCTGTTCTAAATATTATGATTGCTTATGATTCTTGTTGGTATAAATTAAGAGGATACTGCCAGAAGGCAATTCTGAGCCGGGTCAGTGTTGTTTGGGCAACAGTTTTAGAGAATGATTAAAAAAAACACTTTATGGGGATAAGTTGAGAAGGATCGTTCTGAAATATTGCAACAATATTGTTGTTGCCATTTTAACATGCCCAGTCAAGGTGGGCTTCATCTAATAGCAATTCCTGGGTGTTGCAGTATGCCACTCCAGCAATGACTCGTTGTGTGTTACCTGAATCAAAACTCCTGTCTTCAGCTGATGAAAGTCACTGAAAGCCTGTGGCAGTTGGAAGAAGTCTTTCAATCTCCTCCAGCTGGAGATGTAGCTCTAAGCCTGGCTGAGCACTAGCTTACCTCTTCTATAAGAAAGCTTTTGGTCCAGCTTAAAATGAACTTTGACATCAGTAGATGGAAGGCATTATTAGTAATTATTGTTATTAAGGTTTGAAATTGTATAAATCGCATGGTTCAGGCATGGATGAAAAGAATGAGTGCTCTGATGTTACATAAAGGTCAAAACAAACCAAAAAGCAAATCAAAGAATTGAGAAGAGCCCATTTTGTAAAATACTAAGCATGGGTTTGCATGCCTTTCCCTAATCAGAGAAGTGAAGACCTGAGTAGAGATGTAACATCAGATAAACAGACTGAGGGCTGCAAAGGGCCTTTGGAGTCTCCTGAAAGACAGAGGAAGCCTCTGGAAGTCATTCATGCTCTGCTAGAGGGTCACCTTTGTAAGCCATGGGGTTCCTCCATTGGTAGCTGTGGGAGTGGCAGAAGAAAAGTGGAATCCTAATGTTTTACAACTTGTGAATGTCATGTATGTGCTTTCAGGATAAAAAGAAAAATACTTTCCATCCATTACCATCAGTGGTATCTTGAACGGACAGGAATTTTCTTCCTGCATCCTTTAAAGGAGAGCTCCTTGAAAGAGGATCCAGATTGTGATCCTTAAATGTATGCATTTCCTCCACTAAGGAAAAATATGTGAACAACACATTTTTCTTAAGATTTAACAAAATTTGTTGACATAATTTAACAGGCAGGATATGTTTGTTGTGGGTTTTTTACTCTCTCCTCATAAAACTGCAAGAATTTTAGAGAAGCTACAAAACAAGTAAAGCCACCTCAGTTTTTCCTGAGGGACGTCTAAAACATTCAGTGGAAAATTATAGAAAAGTGACAGTTATGAAAGTTGCCTTTAGTTAACTGACTTTGCAGAGATAAAGGTTATATTTTTCATTGCAGTGCTTGTTTGGAAGGTCTTAACTGCGTTTTCATGTTTAATTGAAGCCCTGTCAGCTCAGCTGGCACATCTTTGTTTCAAGAGATCCACTGAGAACACTTCACGGTGGAGCGATAACTTTTGGAAAGGTTGTATTGCATTAATAGCTGTGTCACAATTACCATAACAAGCAGCTATGTTTTTTATGATAGCTATAATAAATTATGAGCAGTGAGGCAGGCAAACTGCTTTTCCTGTTCTGGGAGAGGTAGTTATCATTGTTTTGGAAAGATTTCCCAGCAAATGTCTGCAAAATACAAGCTAATATTGCTTTTTTTATGTAGTTCCCTAGTATTAAACTACTAGAAGAAAATAGTCCTCAAATGTCCTGTCTTGCTGCTGAAGAATTTTCAAAATTATAGTCTTTTAGCTACTTCAGCCCTTTTTTTTAGGCACCTTTGATTTAATCCCCAAACCTGAATTCTAAACCAAGTCATGCTCTGAAAATTAATCTACTAAAAGATGTGTCAAACTAGGTGCTTAGAAACACAGGTAGATAAATTTTTAAAGGTTAAGCCGTGTACTTGTGTTATTACTGTGTAACTGCTCCACATACTGAAAGAATGATGGGCATTATACGACTAGCAAATGAATTACATTAATCATTTAAATATTACTAAAATAACACAACATTATATTGGTGCTATTCTCCTTTCAGAGGACATTCTTGTGAGATAATGCAAAGCTGTTAGATGCAGCATAACAACCAAAAAGCTTTGAAAATGTTAATAGCTATGAAAGCAGGTGTTTCTTCAGCTCGTCATTTTTTACTTATCACAAAGCATCTGAAATATAGAAAGATTTTTTTGTTTGTACCTTAATTCTGAAAGGAATTAGGCTTTGTTTTTGCATTGAACGGGGAGTGATATAAGCCATCATCCAGCATTAAAATCTCTACCTTTATGTGATATTACCTTAGTAGTTAAAACCAGATATTAAAAATTCCTTCCCTTGTGCTTATTTGTTGTTTCAACTTTATGATACTCAGCTAGGAATGATACTATATTTTGACTCTTACATGAAATCTTCATTTTCCTTTCTGAATCCTTCTGCACTCCAGGGTGTATTCTTTCGATGTATCATTTATCATTTTGAGGTCTTTTCTTTCAAATAGCTTATCAGATTCCTGTTTGGTAAAAGACCTGTTAACATTAAGCTTTTACTGGGCTTTAATCAGTATACCTAGGTGTGAGAAGAGGCAGTTCAGTCTTTTTTAACCCAATGCACTCTGGATTTTGGTGTCACTATGATTAAACCAGCACCCTCACTCTCTGCTTATTCTCCTCTCTGTGCATTGGTAATCTGGCAGGAACCCATCTATGTACTGCCAGTTTCAAGTGCTGAGTAGAGGCCAGATACCAAATCTATACCATGGCCTTGAGACAAACTCTGGAGTTACTGACCTTGTTGGGTTTTGCGTTGGTTCTACAGACTTTTACATAAAATGTCCTGTTTACCATGTAATTGGAACCAGTAGGCAAAAATACAGTTTTGCTGTTTCGTGCTCCCCATGACAGGCTTTAACAGATGCATATTTGTGTGCTTTGCATCAGTTTCTGAACATGACAGTAACTTTTCTTTAGGAGGTAAAGAAACACCCCATTGACAGATCAGCACTCTGAACACAACATTATGTCATTTTTAGGATATGACAGAACTTTAGTTTGCTAGCATCTTATTCAAAGCTCTTCCCATCCCAATGGCTATCCAGCTAGTCAAAAATGAGCATGGTGGACTTTTGGTGAGGAGAAATTTGTAGAACCGCACACATTTCGGTAATTTTTACACCAACACTATTATAGAAACACTTGGAGAGCAATCAGAACTTTTTGCTTCCCCAAATTGACATGGAGGTCCATGTTTCACAGAGGCCTATAGAGAAAAATAATATTCATATGCACCAAGTTCATTGTGTGGCTCTTTTGAAAAGGAAAATGAAGAAAGGAGTGGAAACTCCAGGAAATGGGGTTAGTCCATTTAAATCCTGCTCTTTCAGCATTGCGCAGTTAGAAGTTTGACGCTTCCTGCTCCAGCTGTGGGGGGTTAACTCCCAGCTACTCTTCTGCCTCCACAGCCAGCACAAATAAGAATAAAGGAGAGGTTGAAACAAGAGTGTGTAGCCAAACTGCAGCAGCACTATAGAAAGCAACTTGATTTAGGTTTGTATAAGAAAGTTCAGGGTTGTTAGCTGAATGCAAGAGTAGAGAAAGGTGTTCTGCAGTGCAGTGAATATATGAATGTGAACCTCAGTTTCTGCCACACATTTGCTTGTACTTAGAGATATCAAGTTATTTGCTTCATTCTCCCTCTCTGTTTGTCATCTTAGCGTGGGCCATGTTACCACATCCTAAAAAGGACTTACCTCCTTAACCATCTCTATCCATCCTCATGGTTGGTTGGCCACTTCTGTTTTGAGAGGGTAGGTGAATGGTGGGAAATTCAACCCCACTGTAGAATATACTTCAAAGTGCAAAGCATGATAAAACTGATGTCAAAAAAACCAAACAGATATGGAGACAGAAAGAAACAAGCTAGGTGGATGAATGTGCTAAAGCTCAGGAATCTGGACTGGGTGTAAGAAGGGGAAAAGGCATTTTACAGTTCTGCATGCCATGATTAAATAGTCAAGTTGAGAACAACAGTAGGGCCACAGGAATCCTTGTGGGACAAGGACAAGAATAAAATATTGCTGAGAGACACCAAGAGGTCTCTCTAAAACTGTGCTGGCTCTCCTTTTTCATTAGCAGTCAGGGAAGCACCACTGCATTGTGCCTGAAAAGCTCAAAGAAAGAGAAGCCTCAAGAGTAACCTGTCCTATATTTTATTTTAGGATTTTTTCAGCAAATCTGATCCTTTTCTGGAGATTTTTCGGGTGAATGATGATGCAACCCAACAACTTGTTCACAGGACTGAGGTAAGGGTTGGAGTTGCATTTACTTTCAAAAGACACAGATGGGATGTCCGCAGGAATAGTTTGTGCCTCCCATGTCACAAATGGTATTGCAAACACTCACATTTAAAAACACTTTCTAGTGTTACACTCTAGTGTAATTGTTAACTAATGGGTGTCAGGCCTTGACTTAAGCACCTTTACAGTAAAGGAAGGTGATACTGAAGCCAAAGATCTAAATTTTATTAAACTGGCAGATACTCTGTTTGAAGGTCAGAAGTTACAGATATTATATTTAGCTGAAACAATTCGACTGACAGCATCATAATGTTCCACTAATACTATGATGCATCTTCTCCACCTCCTCCCAGGTTGCTGGTGCTGAAGAGATTTGTAATCTGGGTGCTTTACATCTGTTTCTTGTGTCCCAGTGACATTACTGCTCCCATGGTAATAACTGGCACTGTCTTAAAAAGTAGCATTTAGGTGTACAGGGTGGAACTGTGGCAGGTATGCAGGTTTATAAACCTGGATTCCATAAAGTCTTCCTAGCAAGGCAAACCATGTGGATCCCACGTTGTTCTGAAAACTCCAGCTGAGCTCTGCTTTCTTTCTCTTTCTGGTGAACATATTGTATTCAAAATTGTGGCTGTTGTTAGCACTCTTGCTTGGAAAGGAGGAAAGGTTGATGGTTCCCTTTTTTCTTTTCATTCACAGGTTGTGATGAATAACTTAAATCCAGCGTGGAAGACCTTTAAGGTGTCTGTAAATTCTCTGTGCAGTGGAGACCAGGACCGCAAGCTAAAGGTCAGAAGTCATTCCTACGTTTTTAATAGTTTTACTCATAGAAAACAAAAGTTTTTCTCCCTTTTCCAGCTGTAGATTGGTATTCTGCACTTCACTCTTCTTTGATGGAAAAGATGATCACACAGCTGCTTTGTGATTGCCATAATCAAATTAAGGATGAAGAGAAGTGGTAATCCACTCTAATCAGTAGATTATGCTTTATATTTCTTGCAGTAACCTCAAAACATGATGGGGCTGTTTTTCTCAATCAGCTGAATAATTAGAATCCAGCATCATTTTACTGGTGAAAGAATACCAAGGGAAGTGGCAGCCCTACCACAATTGTAGCTAGTATTTCCTCACTTCTGTACCTGGAGACCTCCTGTAAAAGAAACACTGAAATATGAGATCTGTCTATTTGAAGAATAGGGTGACCACAGAAAGACATATGCCATAGTAATGGAAGCGTTACTAGTCAGTGGAAAGATGGATGGTTTGAAACTTGGAGCTTTGTGTAGAAAAGTTCTTTTTGTTAATTTAGGTTCAATCAAGGCTGTATCCCATTGTTTATGTCTTCTAATCAGGTTTAAGGCTAATAATTAAAAAACATCAAACAAATAGCACTGGTCCCCAGTGTCTATTCAGCCTCTTGGACCTGGTAAAAGAACATTGGACTCCAAAGAATGGCTTTCCCCTCCGCTGAAGAAGTAGTATTGTCATTTTTCACTCATTCCATACTGAAGGATGTACTTAACTACAAAAATAAAATGCTGGTGTGGATATGTTACAATGCGTGTCACAAATGGGTGCAAAGGGTGAAAAGGAGTCTTGCAAATGCTTGTATTATGATTTCTAACTTCACAAAATTAAAGTGCAGGCAAAAGTAACAATATTGGCTAAAGAGGATTTCTAATGCAAAAGAAAAAATGTAGAGGAGTTATTTATTGTAGTAGGTGTAGGAGAACAGTAATGTGAAATGTTAGGATAATGACTTTGTTATCCTGGGAGGCTGCCATTTTATAAATTTCCTGGGCAGATTAAATACCTGTATGTTAGTCACCTGAAACACAGAAGACAATCACATTACTTGGTGTTGTATAAGCAATGTAGACCTCCAGGAAAGGAAAATGGTGGGGTGGGGGAAGAGCAGTTACCATCCAGAGGTAGTAGTATGACCAAGTCAAAGGACAGTCAAAGCTAAGGAACACTGCCATGGTGCTCCATTGGCACCTCTCATGCCTGGGCTGCTGTTTTATGATAAAATGGAAACACTGGAAAAAGCGCAGATGGTACATTTTTGGACAGTGAGTTCACAGCACAGCTCAGGCAGCACTGGGAGCGGAGGCTTTGCTTTTGAAAGGAGTGTGCTATGAAAAGCTTGCAAAGGGAGGGTGAGCAGTTCTTTGATGTCTTAGAGAAGGGCATGCCACAGATAGACAGAGGTGACATGGTTAAAGCGTGTGGGAGGGCTGTAGCTGCTGCAGCAGAGGTGGAAGGGAGCTGTGGGGGGCAATGCTTTTGAACATGGTATATTCAAACTATGAAATGCTGAGAGGCTGAAGAGGAGATGTAATGTGACAGATTACCTGTGTTATGCAGCCACTCTGAGCTGCATGCAAGCCACATCTTACACAACCAGATGCAGAAGGTTGTAACCTGTCTCTTCCTTGTCACAAGGTCCCAAATCACCTAATCCAGCTTATATCTGACAGTCATTTGGAGCCATCGGTTGTGCCTGTCCTTAGAGGATCTGCTTCTTGAGGGAGCTTAAATTGAAATGAGTAACATCTCAGTAATGTGACTTTGTAGGTTTGAGACAAGACATGGATCAGATTCCTGCCACTGAAATGAAAAGCAGAATTAGTACAGCAGTGCCTTCACCACATTGTGCACGTGTGGCCTTTAAATCACTTTGATGAGAAAACCTAGGAAGAGAAGCAAACAAAGGGTGAAGCTTAGAATGTCAGTGGCAAGTCCATAAGGGTAGAGGAATGCGGGTCTGAGGGAGAAACATGCTTTCATCTCTTTGAAGCTGAGGTGAGAAGGTATGAGAAAGTCTGGGATTTCAACTTGGGCAGAAGGACAGATCTGGGAATAAAGGTGGTCTTTGAGCTAGAAGCAGAATGACAGTACTCAAAATGGTGTGCACAGATGATGCTTCCAGAAGAGAGGCTGAAAAGGGAGGAGTGAAGAGGAACAAAAATTGTCCTTTAGGACTGCCTGTAGACAAGATGAGGGGAAAGTCAAAGAAAGCATGACTAAAGAAGAAAACCAGGGCAAAACAGATCTTAAAAACCTATTGATAATTTTCCAGATAGACTTTTTCCCTGTTTTTGAGAAAATACATGTTTTTATTAGTGTATCAAGTATATTAGTGTATCTGAGTATTTGCCTGAGGCTGCCGTTCAGTCATTTGCAGGAAAGCTAGAAGTACTAAGATTGACACCATATCATTCATGAGTGCAGGAATATTTTAAAGTTAGTTATGGCTTTAAAATAAGAAAAAAGTGTGACATTTCAAATTCAGGCCCTTTATAACTTTTGTTGGGTGTAAGATGAGGCTATTATAGTAGAGCAGTCCCCAAAATCACTTGTATTTGACAGATAGCATATAGCACTTGTCACATGATTATTTGCTTCCTTTCTATATGGTCTGCAACCTAGGATTTGGATAGCAGTGAGGACAGAAGAGTGGAAATTATAAGAATTAGAGAGATGAAGTGTCTATGACTGTATGAATGTTTATATTTTGATTTACACTGACTAAGCAGTCCACTCTTCATGCTCCCATATTTTGGAACATTTGACTTTAGCTGCTTTGTTTCACTTCATAAAGTATATAGCAATATGTTACTGCTAAGTGTTGGAAGAATTCCCTGTACCATATTTAATGTGGGGGAGATTTAGTGTATTCCAGCTGCCTTGCTGAGCATCAGCTTCTTGCCAAGATTGCTTGATCAATAGGGGCAGTAATTGTGTAAGGCTGGGTACTTTTGTATCCATACCTGCTGTTAGTTTTTTACGCACTCTGGAAAGCATAATCTAAATTAAGGCTTAAATAGGCAACAGCACTTCTTAGAGGGAAATATCAACTCGTGGAAATACTGCAAGACTTCTTAACTGCAGACACGCCCTACAACAGTCACTACCTTTGGCTTGCCTCTGTAGGCTGTTGGTAGCACTGAAGTGTTGGCCCTTCATCTCTGCCACTGAAATCACATGGGTGTGGAGATTAGTGCTTAGATTTGTGTTCTGAGCAATGGGGACTAATGGAAAAAGTACAGTAAGATAACTTGGTTCAACTTACAGAAGTTTGATCTTCATAACTCTTGCACCCAAAGTAGTCTTTACACTGTCTGGGCATTTGAAACTTCCTGGTTTAAATGTCTGTTTAGACAGATAAGATAAAGAAGGTCACTAAAATCAAAGCAACCAATAATTAGGGTCTGCTTCAGAAGTATTTTGCTAGCATCCTTTACGAAGTCTGTTAATTCAAATTCCTTATGGGCTTTTTAAAAAACCCTAATTTTGCTGTATTTAGGTGTGGTACACAGAACAGTGAGTATTTTATTCCTCTCAGGACGCCTTGTAAAACTTTATTGCAATTATTGCTGCTCTAGGTTTTATTATTTGAAGGATATATTAGATTTATGAGCCTACTGAGCTTTTCTTCCCAGACATTGAAACCATCTGAGAAGTCTGGTCACACTTCAGTGCCAGTCATACCTCCTTTTAATACTAATAGGACAGACAATTTGTGTATGCATTGAAGTGAACAAAATACCTCGCAGATCCAAAAGTAGTGCCTTGCTTTGCTAATATATACAGAGTTTCAATTCACAACAGTAATTACTGACAAATCTGAGTGAGGGTTATAAGCCTTCTGAGGGCAGTTTTTATCCTAGTCTGTTGTGCTGAAGGTCCTGTAAATTCTGGAACTTTGGCATTCAAGTTTGGTTTCAGCATGTGAGGTGTGTTGCCCTCAAAGGTTTATCTGAAATACAGGCTTGTATGGTGGGTATTTTTTGGTGGGAATCATTTGCTGCCCACTCATTGTAGTTGCAGGGTTCCTATTTTTTCTAGAGGAGTGCTGGGAATGTACACAGAAAAATAATCTCTTTTTGTTTTGGTATTAGATACTGTAATACTTGGGAAATAGACACCTAACAAGGTGCTTGTTATGACCAGGCCAAACAGAGCACATGGCGTAGAGTACTGATATCTTCTGCTGAGGCTGTATGGAAAACCTCACCAAAAGAAATTATGTTCATAAGGAAAAGTATAAAAAGAGTTAAAAAAAACTGGAATAAAAACCATGTTGAGGTGAAATGATAAGCTGCAAGGAGAGGGGGAAGCACATGTCATATCTGTATAGAAAGTCCTTTCCATCTTTCACCACATAAGGAAAATTTTCAAAAGAAGAATGTCCATTAGATACTTTTCTACCTTTCAAAACTCTGTAGTACGTTGCAGCTATATCACTGCTGTCAGGTTTTTTACTGTTTCATCCCTGCCTAACCCAGGTTACAGATGATGATCCAAGTGAAATTTGTGCATGTTCAGATATGAGTGGGACCCACAGCCATGATTACCAGGTTTGTTCCATACATCAGGTCATAAGGCCTGTGAATGCATGAGCAGCTCTTTGCAGCATGAAGCCCTGAGACAGTGCTCTGGCTTACTTTTGGGTAACCAAGGGAAAGTTGCCTCTTCCTGTGTGCTTCTACTGAGGTTAAAACCTGGTTCTGCCGTTCTTCTCTTATGTCCAGTTGACTTCCCTGGCTCTGTCCAAACAATCTACTGCAGTAGCTGTGTCTTGGCACATGAATTCTATGTTTGGTTTTCTGCTGAGGGGTCTATTTGCAAAGGCCTGTAAGCCCCAGTGTATCTATGATTCTCTTAGGACTAATGAGGTACATTCAGAAGTTCAGATGTGATTTTCAATTAATTTCTGCACTAAGACCTTGATAAATAGCCATATGTGGCCCTTTCCAGAGTGAGTTTCCATAGGCCATGAATTTTATACCTTTTTTTCCCTTTTTTTGGTAGGTCTTTGTTAATAAGATCATCTCGAGAGAACTGCACTTTACTTGAATTAATAATCTATGCAATGGCTCTTCTGCCTGGTTGATACTATTATATAATGTCATCCTTGCTTACAATATTAATAGAAGAAGCTCCACAGCCTACAAGAAAGATTTGGACATTATTGTGGATGGAAATAACGAATAACTTTAATTTTATTAATTAAAATAATTACATTACAAAATTGCTATTAATATAACAATCTCTTCCCCAGTGCCTGTTACGGCATTTTTGGGGTGAAATGTTGGGTTTTCTTTGGATAATTGTAACCTTCTGTTTCCACCTGATTTCTTAAAAGTGTTGATTCCGTCATGCAAAATATTGGATCATTAAGGGGAAAACCCATTTCTTATAGGTCTGTAAATGTATTGTCTGTTCCATTCTGAGTTAAGGAAAAGCAAATAGTAGTGGTTATTTTGATATTCCCTGAGTTATTACTGCAGTGTTCTCTAGATCAATAAGCTTTCAGTGACCTTTAATACTTGACTGCAGCTCTGCTTATACTATAAACTGGTATATTATAAAGTGTAATCCTTCAATAAACCCTCAGTATGTCTGAAAGTTGCTGGTGAAAGTAAGAGAGCAGCACCTGTGAAGAAGGCGAAGTAAAGCTTAAGATACAAGGAATAAGTAATACATTTAGACAAATCCATTAGTGTTGTTATTCTTTCACAGTTTAGCTGTCAGAGTGTTTGAAGCACTAATGTGGAAAGATACAGTTTATGATCAACAGCAATAATTTGTGCAGGACTTTAAAAAGCATGTGGCACGAAAGGTAATTCAAACTGTGTCAAATGATGATTAGAAAGGCATGAACTGAACGATTTCACACTGTTCCATAAGAGAAGACTTGTTTGTTATTGCTGTTTTCTTTGGGCTTTTAATTCCAGGTAGAAAGAGACTGCCACCAAGAACAAATTACAGCATAGGCTAGACTTGCTGGTTATTTGCTTGATTGGGTGATTTCAGTCATAGCTGATTAACTAAGCAGTTCTACATTTTCCCTTCAATTTACTCACCAAATTAATGCCAGTGGAGCCAATCATTCCCTACTTGCTTACCCTGATGTTGCTGAAGAGGTATTTGCATATGGAGTCCTTCTTGTAGGAAGTCTTCAAACACAAGGAGACTCAGCCTTTACATGTGTTTAATATGGATCATAAGATGCTTTCAAATTACTTTTTCAGTAAGTCATTTCTTTCTCATTAGGTCAGGGCATTTTCCTGGAACCTGTAGAATAATTGCCTTGCTCTTGGAGAGTACAGATCTTTCTTTATCGTCTGAATAATATTTATTAATTAGCCATTTTAAGGATGGTATCATGATGTGAATTTTCAGCAAAGTTCTTCTAAATCTAGCTGTGCAGCTGATAATTTTAGATAATAGAAAGTTCCTTCTTGGTGGTCAAAAGAAACAAAAAAAAAATACTTTAATATTGGGGAAAGGTGTATATTTAGTAAGCTAAGAGAAATATTTGTATAAGTGCATACTGCTTAATGAGCACAGGAGTTCTAATACAGTCTTGAAGAATGATCCATTATTTTGAGGATTATTATAAAACTAAAGTAAATAACACACTGTGAAAGCTAGTTTCTGAGACCTCCTTGCATAAATACCATCAGACCTACTTTTCTAGTAAATGTTTCTTTCCCTTTCTCTCGTGTTCCCCATGTTCTCTCTATCTGCCCATGGTAACAGGCACCACTCTGACTATTAAAAACTCAAGATGCCTGTTTCGTAAGGTCTACAGTGACCGTGGGGAATTTGCTGCAACCCATCACCCTGTTTGTCAGTTCGGGTTAATCTACAATTTAGCAATGAGTTTATAATATGAGTGCCTCCTGAATTCACTAATCTCAGCATTGTGTTTGGACCCTGATTTATCTGAGCATGTCAAGGACTGACCTGATCAAACTTCATAAACTCTGTGCAGGTGGGGTGCAAAGCTTAAAACGAAAGTGATTAACTCCATGTATGTGTGATCTCAGTTTACACATTCCTTTTTACTCTCACCTTTCCTTGGCTGTATTCTTGATAAAGCAGTTGAAGATGCTGGGGAAGAAAGTACCAGATTGCAGTTAAGATTTAGGAGGGAGAGATAGACTCAGGAAGTGTTCTTGATCCCACATTTCTTAGAGTCAAGTGAACTAATTCTGATGACTTTAATAGGCACTAGTTTGTTCTCCATTATGGTAACTGCTGGATATATAGGAAATTAATTGTCAGATTAATTAATCTAGATTTGGGTTAATTGATGTTTGTGAAGTGCTTTGAAGATGAAGGAGCTATCTAAATGACAGATGTCACAACAATTAAGGGTCCAAGTGGATTTCACAAAGCAAGATCTTTTGATATACAGTGGTTAAAAAAAGCTGATATTCACATATCCAAGGGCTCAGGCTGCTGATGAAGACAGTGGTAGAAGACTAAAGAGCTGCTACATTTAAACAAAAGGGGCAAGGTAATGAGCGATAGCAATCTTCAATCCATTGGATGACTCTGACAGACCAGCTTTCAGAGTTCACCCTTTAAAAGCAGGTTTTTACTTTCCATTCTTTACTAGAACCCCCAGTTCCATGAGCTCTTGGGCAGAAATGAAGAAATTTCCCCCTGACATTGCAAGAAACGTAGTCTGAAAAAAGAGAGAGGACAAAACCAAGCAAAAATGTTGTGTATGAATATGTTTGTCTGGATTAGGGATCCAAGGAGTGTTTTCTCTGTTTCTCTTTTGCAAATTAATGAGGATTGCCTGTGAATAATTTGTACATTGCATTTATTGTAAGCTTCTTTCAATTGCTTACTGCCTCCATGGTTCCATCCCCAGACAAATAAATACAGCCTTCCACAGCTTTGCTCTGCAAGTCATCAGCATGAGAAATGTTTTGAAGGGCTCTCTCTCGCCTCTCTTGAGCTGTCTTGGAAACTGAGTTTTAATCCCCTGAAATGAAACAGAGGCTCCTATGAGTGCTGCTGACTGTGATCCAAATCAGAGGTGTCTGGTTCCTTCACAGGGCAATAGCTGATAAAGTAGTAAATCCCATCCCTAGGACCATTTAAAATGAAACAAAGCACAGCCATGGCAATGAGGATCAGTTCCACACTGGAAGGTGGGCATGTTGGATGCCAGTTAATTGAATGACCTCTACATTCTTCCTGATTTTCATATCCCTGTGTTGATAGTGCACTGTAGAAGTTTAGAAACCAGTTTTGAATTAAAATAATAGAATGAAGCTCTGCTTTCACTAAACCAGATCAGGATTAGGCTTAGCTGTAACCTTGTAAAGCAGCTGAATGCTGTAGTGGAAGAATTTTCAGTGTTGATATCTTAAAGAAAATCCATCAGTTTCATAGCTTTCTGTCTACAGGACATTTTGCTGTGTGACTTACAATATCTGGAGATATTAAAAATGAAAAAAAAAATGAAAGTCTAACCAGTGGTTCATACTCTTTCTTCATTTCTTTCTGTAGAGACTGAAAAGAATAGGCAAGGCAATTTCCAGACAATCTCATTTCAGTCTCTCATAAAGTAGCAAAGCCTTACCTTGGCTGACATGTAACCAACTTATAAAGGCCCTTGGTTTCTTTTCAGATATCTTTTTTACTGTGTAAATTGAAAATTACACACTCAAGGAAATTCTCTTGTTAAATCTTGTAATAAATGTATTCCTTGCTAGGAACTATGTACTTAAACAGAAAGCTTACCTTAAAATTTTGTTCATAAATTGTATTTTATAGTTTATACACTAATATACTGCCATACAAAAAGGCCTGCATGCTGCAGATAATAAAATATGTGTATTTTAGATTGTAGTATTCTCTGGGAACATAGCGGAGTCAAATTTAAGGCAAAATAATACATTTGTTTTTAAAAAAATCACAGTAAGTATCTTCATGGACCTAATTATAAATTAATGTTTGTGATATTCTCAGCAGCATTAGGGCAGAAATAGCTATTAAGTGCATCTAAACTTAAATATTTTAGAAGATGTCTCATTACAGTGTGGTCACTTGGAAAGTGTGAACTTTGTCTCACACTGAAAATATGTATTTAGTCCTCCCATATACAGTGACTTCACCTAACACGCATTCTGTTAGAATTTAGATCTGCATTTTTCATTTGCCAAAAACGTATTTCCTCCCAGTCAGATAATATACACATTTTGTAATGTGTGTGATGTGTATGCACCTTCCATAATGGAGTTATGTTTTGTAATAAAAATGTTTTATCTGCCTTACCAAATCTAAATTAAGCATCCTGTTGTGTATGTTGGTTCTCCAAATAATTTTGGAAATGCTTGATAGCTGTGCTCTACAGGACTCCAGGAAGAAAGCATTTAGCTGATCACTGCCCTCCTGGTGGTAATAGTAGAAGAATTCAAGGCTCTTGGGATCAGGGACTTCAGTGTGCTTGTGGTCGTTGTTCTGTTTGTGTGTTAGAGATGCTAAATCATGTCAGGGAAGCTTTGCCATAGTGTTTGCCGCCACTACCTCAGAGCTGTCAGTGGCATTTGGTTAGGATAAAACTTGTTTGTGACACCTTCATCCCAGTCCCCCTCAGACATGGAGAAATGAAGAGCCGCTTGTTCACTAGGGACGGTGGAGTTATTTTAATGGATGCCTGGGAGGAGGGTGTTGTGTTCTCTTGTCCCCCCTCTGCTCTGAGCTGCCACTGCTGCAGCCCTTCATGATTCTTTCCTTTCCATTCCTTTCCATGTGGCTATTTCCACCATTGTATTCATAGAAGTTTTGCGCAACAGAATTGTTCAAAGCTTAGTGTATTCAGTTCGTTGCTGCCACTGAACACCTCGAAGCACGTGCAAGCTGTTTTGAGGGTAAGATTTCTCTATGACCTTAGAGTGATTCGTGTACTGAGCATGACAGCCATTGTGTCTGCCTTGCCTGAGATTAAGAGTGATGGTGTTTCCTTTCACAAACAGACTAATCCTTCCCCTTCTGAAAGTGCATGGATTGTCCAGACATCCTTAAGTGAAAGAGAAGGCGAGCAATGTTGGAAATCATTTCTCAGTAGTACCAGTATTACAGACTGTCGAGTCTTTTAGTCTGCTTTTAGAAGAGATGATAAAAAAGGCTATGGCTGGCCTGCCCCACACACTCTAAATTGCCTTGCTCTGAAGTTACAATATAGGAACAGCAACAGCATCAGCAGCTGATCTCTTAGTCAAAACTTTAGATATCAAATGCCTAAGGTTTGTTCAGATCCACTAATCACCTCTTACATTATTGGCCATTGCATTACTAGCCTAAGTTCCTGTTGAGTCTCCTTATTTATCTAATTTCTGAGAAATTTCAGGATTTACTGATAGCAGTTTCTTTTCTATGCTAGGAAAAGATAACCTTAAAGAGGTAACTCTGAAGTCATTAATGACTTGGTTTGACTATGTGTCCTCTGGGTACATAAACTTGGAAATCACTATGGCCAGGCACAAAGGAAGTTCTCTTTCTACACAACACAGTTCAGTGATGGGATAGGGATGTGTTGTCAAAGGATATTGAGAGGACAAAATCTGTAAATATGCTAAAAGTGCAACTACACAAATTCATGAATGGTTATTGCATTCTGGCTGGCTTTTAACAGCTCTCTCTAGCTGCAGGAGAATGTAGAATTGTTGACTGCCAGCAACTGGGAGGATGTGGTGAAGTAAAGATGAAGGTACCTTTCCTTGTCTTATGTAGTCTTTCTCTAGGTATTTGCTAGCATCTGACAGAAGGATGAGACTGGTACCATGTACTTCTAATATTTTCTTTTGATGAATTACTTTCAAAATGAAATTTAGGTGTTGATTTTTCATTTGAAAAAGCTCTAATTGGTCAGGGATTCATTATTTGAGAAATTGGGCATATTCATAACAAGGTGTTGTACATCCTGCTGGTGGGTCACGCTGCAAGGTTTCTTCTGCACCAGGAAAATGTCATGAAAAGGTGAAACGTAAATGGGTTATTTAGAGCTGAAGTGTGTCTAGTTTGCTGCATATAAACACATAGAAATGCCAGTCTAGTTCTTCACTATCCTGTAGCAGCTGCAGTAGAGCAGAGGCAATTCTGTGTATGCCTTCAAATACTCATCCTGACCCTGGTTACACATGCACAGCCCTCTACTGCCTTTCTGTCTTGTATAGATCAGCTTATACATTTTTCATAAAAATACTGCCCTTCAACAGAATCCCTGTTTGATATCAGCTATTTTGGGTTTTTTTTAATGAGTCCATTTCTAGTTGCAAGAAAAACATCTGAAAATCTGATGAATAGATGTTTGGAAATGCAGAGTTGTTTTTACTAATTAAGAAGTAGGCTACTCACATTAGGGAGTCACGACTCTTCTCTTAGGCAGAGAAAAGTGTTTCAGGCTCTTGCACTTCAGAATATTGAAAAAATACTGATTTAGAGTTGTGCCAAAAATGAGTCTCTGACTCATGACCAGGCTAAAATATGGGAGTAAAAAATTTTCCTATTGTCAGATTCCAAGAATATTTTCCTCATAATACCAGGAGCAACTACTCATGAATAAAAGGGAACTTGGGGGGATGTGTGTGTGTGTATATGAATATTGCTGCAGACTGATGATTAAAATTATTAAGAAGTGAGTTATGTTGATCAAAGCAGTGCTAAAAGTTATCACTGAAGCATTTTATGATATTGTCACTAAGAAAGAAAGGTAACAGGACGCAACCAGATTATCTGACAGAGGTACCTGTGGAGAAGGTCTCTCCTTCCTCCCTGGGTGTCTGCTCCCCAGTCTGGGCTGCCTGGGAACACTCAGGATCAGGCTGTGGGGGACTTCACCTTGTGCTTGTCTTGGGCATGGTAAGAAACCCTATATGCCTTCCCTCTTTCTTCTGAGTGTGGGATCCCTCTGCTGCAGTTCATACCTCCTCCATCCCTGGCCTCTCTGCTCAGAGGCTGGCTGAGGTGGGAAGCAGGAGCATGGCTTGGCTCTGTGTATTCCCCATGCCACTGTAGATATGAGGAATTCATGCAGATTAAAGCTTACCAGCCCTGGGGAGGGCAGAGGTGAAGCAGAGTGGATGGGCCAGAGCTGGGCAACAGGAGGTGCCACATGTGTTAGAACTGTGGTAGTGTCGGTCCCTGGTGACACTGTGGACATGTGAAACTGTGAGTCTGCTGCAGTGTCATGTCCTGTCCCTGAAACCTTGGCTCATGCCACACTGAAGCTGTGCTAAGAGTGTGAGATAATGGTATTCCTCATCGGAATGCAGTGTGCTGCTCCAAGCAGACTTATGAATATGCAAAATTTTCACAGAATAATTAAAAATCACTAACTCATGCTCATAATCATCTCATGCACATTTTGAAATTTAGAACTGTGATTTCAGTCGCTTAAATTTGTTTGTTCACAGCACTTGAACCCTTAATCTCCTTAAGAGCTTTGAATCCTCAAGGCCACATAGTTTTAAGGGAACCTGTAAAAGTAAAATACAGGTAATCCTGGTAATGTAATGGTCACTGCATGCTCTCCTAGTCTGACTTGCTCCCATTTTGCTGGCTGTTTGGATCATTAAGCATGTACTTGTAAAGCTGTTGACATTTGAGTTCATTCCTTCGATCTTTAATGATACAGAAGTAAAAGCCTGATCTGTCTTCTATGCAGCTTCTGGTGCTGATTTCTTTGGTTGTTCATTTCCTTCTCTTCTACAGAAGGCAGCACATCCTTCTGATCACCACTTTGTCACTGTCAGTGCCCTGTGCCCAGGGACAGACCTGCCACCGAGTTTAAGATCAAGATTAGTTGTAGGATACATACTCAGAGGAGCTCAGGAGATAAAAGCAAAGTTTGGGGGAAAGGACTAAGGCAAAGAAAGATACTTGTTTGTTTAGTCATGTATAGATGAGCATTTCTTAATAGGCAAATAGCTGAGATTTTTTGTAAAACCAAGTGTTTTCTCTAGAAGATATTACTTTTAAACACTCATCTTAAAAGGCATGCAGAGGTTTGCCTGTGTTTTTTTGGGAGTTTGTTTTTTTGTTTGTTTGGTTTTTTTAATATTTGTATTTCAAGGACTACAGCATTAGTAGAGATCAATACAGCAATCAGTTCTGCTTGTGGTATTTTGATATATGTCCCCCAACTGCAGGTACAGTGATTCTTCACACCCCAAACACTAAAGTTTCCAGTAAATTCTACAAAACATAGGAATATGACAGTTTTACCAGACTGTTAATCAAAAGAAGTCCTCCCAAAACAAAATGTATTTATATTTTGGTACTCAAGATAACATTTAATAGATAAATTTTCTTCTCTTACTTTAAATTTTAAAACCAGGAATTAAAGCCCATGACTCTTTTTTTTAAAAATTATTATTATTTTTTCTTTTTTTACGGCTTTGCATCAAACAGGGAAATGCTGTGAAATACATCTTGCAACTTGCAGTAAAGATAGCATTTCACATGGTTCTGTTGCTGTGCCAGGAGACTGGATGGTGTTGAGCTCAGAGTGAGGTTCCTGGGGAGCAGTCAGAACTAAGTCAACATCTCTGCTGTCCACGTGCCTGATTGCAGCCCCCTCATGGTCTGCAGGAAACCATAATTTGGAGGAATACATTTCATATTAATAAGATCTGCATTTCCCAGCTGTCGTGTATAAAAAGGGACCGCCGATAAGTAATTTTAATTTTCTAGCTGGTATGTTTTGTAAATGAAGTATCTTGAGTGTATTCTGGGAATCTTAAATTACCATGTAAATTCGGCATATTACTTGAGATGTTACACTGCCATTGGCTTTGTGATAAAATACTGTTTTCATCTACAGGAGGCAGCATTACTAACATGAATGTTACAGCACTGCAAGGAGCAATGGCATGTTGCATTTACCTTCTTTTCTTACAACTGAGAAATATAACCATATTTGAGCATGAATGCTTTTATTTAATGAACATGAACAGACTGGTATATTGAAATTAATTGTGCTTGGAGTCTATAAAACCAGCTTAATAGATGACTTCTTTTATGCTCTTTTAACTTTGGTTTTGTAAAGGCTAAACAAGCTGACTGAAACTTCTCCTCCCTGAAAATCAATTTTTTATGTGGTATTGCCATGCTAGTAATAAGTCCTTAATTCCTTTTCCTGTTCCAGACTTGAGTGATTTTATCTACAAATAAGAGGTAGTAGTAGCTGGGAAAAAAAAAAAAAAAAACAAACCAGCAAGCTATCAACTTGTTTTCTTTCATTCCTCTCTGCCCCAATTTTAAAAAATGCTCTGAATTAGAATGGTCACTAGCTTTTCTTTCTTCTTTCTTTCTCCGTTATGACCCATCTCCAGTGCATTGCAATTAATGAAAAGTAGTTCTCATTGACTCCAGCATCTTAGAGGCAGATATTTATTTCAGAACTCAGGAGTGTTTCTGATTAAGCCTTGGGTTTGGGCTTTTTGAAACAGAAAATGTGTGAAGTCCTGTCACTCTGAACACAGCAGTCAAGCAGCAGGCAGTTTCCTGAAATAATCTTCAAGTTATTTTCTGCTTAACCAAAACTATTTTACTACTTTGTTTTTGATTTTCCACTCCTTTTTAGCTCACTTCCCCCTCTGCTATCTCTACTTAACTCACAGAGAGACAGAAATAGAGACATTTCAGTGAGACTCCTTTTTTTCAAGTTTTTTGGGTTTTGGGGTTTTTTTTTGAGCGATGATATGACCTCCTTTTTCTTTGGAGTCCCCATTGCTTCTTAGTGATCTCCAAAAAGCTGTTAATTGTTTCCTACATCTCTCAGTTGTTGACAATGGCTATTACATCTCAGTTAATGAAAGACAAGTAGATCCCAGTCTGACAAGAAGTATTTGATTTTAATATCTGACCTTATTCCTATGTTACCTTGAATTTTGTATCAAACCAGATTCAAAGTAAATATGTGTTTGAGCACCGTTCCTTTGCTGTTCTATTTTTTCTGTCCACTGATAACTGAAGAAGGACAATCACATATCCAAATGGGATAATATATTGTAACATTCAGGAATGGTACATTAACTTTTTTTCTAGCCATTTCTTGTTTGGTTCTGACATCCTGGTTAGCCAAAGTAATATCTGCACTTCTAAAGTGTATTTTTTTCCTATGGATTTTATTAATCTTACGTTTACTTCCAAAGCCCTCTCAGAAGTCCTTAGATATTTTACTACATCCACTGTATTAAAAGCATAAATAAAGCATGTCAGTGTAGTGACTTGCACTGTGGAAAGGCTTTCTGAGCTGGCACGAGCTGTTCTTCAGGCCTGAATTTGTACTGAGCCATGGGATCACAGACCTCCCTGAGTTTCAGCAGTCCTCCCCTGACAAAAATGAGAGTAATTACACAGTGTTCTGCTAGTGTTTTGGATCTGGATACCCACAGATGGATACAAAATTGTAGAATAATTCAGCCTGGAAGGGACCTTAAGACTTTGAATTCAAAAGACCTTGTTACCAGTATTTCTCTTAGATGAATATGTAGAACTAGAGAATAAATATGAAAGAAGTTTTTATCTTCAAGCCCTGTCCCTAAACTGGAAGTAAACCGAAACCCTGTGACATAAGTCTGACTCAAATGCTTTTAACTGAAATACACTGGAGATTCTTGGCTGGCATTGGAAAAAAAATACCAATTATTTTTGTACACCTAACCTGAGGCAGTCCAGGAAGATGTGACTTTTCAAAGGGGTATGTTCTCAGCACTTTTCTCTGAAAAATCTCTTGAAGAGTCTTAAGCTGGAGGAACTGAAATCACAAGTCTCCAATGAAAAATGTTGGGGTTTGAAGTTATTTCTGTATCTCATCTTTATTATTTGATATGTCTTTATTATATAGATATACATCTAGGCCCCTTCTGAACTAAACTCTCTGTTAAAATGATTGACATGTCATATTTTACAAAACAGCACCAGGACTCATTTTTCCTGGTGGGGGCCAGTTAAGTTTCATGTTTTATGAATTCCTCTAGTATTTTTGAGCTCCTCTGAAAGACAGGATCTTCTAACACAGTGAAGAGCACATCACTAAAAGACAGTGTTCCTAACTGCATTTGATTTTGTAACTTCAGCCAGTGTGTTGAGGTAATAAATAGCCATTTTTATGTAAGTGAATAAAAGATTATAGTCATAACCTTTGAAAGAAGCTATTCCTTTTCTTTCCTTCTTTCTTGTGCATTCATTAAATACATTATTTCAGTGTTTCAATGTGTGGAACTAATGTATCTTTTCTTAACACATTTCCTTAATAGACTTAATATTTGGCATTTATGCAGAGCATTTCCTTCAATGATTTTGAAATACTTTACAATTAATTATTTTATATGCTTGTGGCATTGAAGCTGGTTAATAATACAACCACCCTGGAGAGAACTAGAGAAAGTAAAGCCTGGACCCTACCATTACCTCAGGTAATACTGCAAAGCACCATTGTTCAAAATAATGAATCAAATTTCAGCAAGTTACGGAATTAAAACAAAAGCATAGCATTTTTAAATATTATTCCTTGCCTTTTGTGCAGGTTTTAAAATTGTTTTATATCTACAAAGACTCGCTTGTTTTTATAAGAAGTTGAGATGCAGTCATGGAACTGCAGGAGGTTGAGCTCAAAAATGTTACAATACTTGGGACAAGTCACGGCACACTTTTTTGTTTAATGTGGGGACACCATCACACAGGTAAAAATATCCAAGAAATTCTGCACCTTAAGCCCGTATTTTTCCTAGTTCTGGTGTATGGAAAGAGTGATAATGTGTGCAGAAATAATTTGATAGAGTTCTCATCAGTGTTAGAACCAGGTCACACTGCCACTTGCTCCTGACAGTGGGCACTGGTGTGAGATGGCTGCTTAAGCATCCACAGATGTTTTCCACAGATTAAAAGCATTTTACCAGAAAAGACTCATTTAACTGTATCTGAAAAATTCATGGAAAAGCAGTTGTTTGGACATAAATTTTCCTCATGAAATATTTTAAGCAGAATGGGAAATTCTGGTTAGAATGACAGAGAGAAAGAAAGTAAGCAATTAGCACTGCAAGAGCCCCTGGCCCAGAACAGCTGGAGTAGCCATTTGAATATGAGTCATTTGGTTATTGACTAATTGCAAGCTGACTTTCCCAGTCTTTTCTATTGAAGCAGATCCACATTGTGTAATTAAAGGGGGGGAGTGAACAAGAGAAAGGCTTATGCTATCATCCCATAGTTAAATGCTTCTCTTTGAAGTGGGAAACTCAGGTTCAAAACCTTGCCTTAATAAATATTTAAACAATTATGCAAAGCAAAGCTTCAACACAGAAGAACAAGAGAGAGGCACCAAGCAGAAGCCCAGAGTAGCTTCAATATCAGTGTAAGTGGGTAAAGCCCACCCTTGAAAAGTGGGGAAAATGATGAGCAAGAAGTCAAAATGAAAAAAGCCCTTTCCGACAGGGCAAAAACACTGTCTTCTATTCCTTTCCTCCGTCCCTAAGAGAAATAGGAACTGTCTTGGGTTTGTTCTGATACAGAAGGAGGGAATCTTGTGAAATCCTGAAAAACCTCCAGGGAGAGGAAAACATTTTCCCCATGCTCTCATTAGTGAAGGATTTGTTATTTACAAATGCTATGGAGGACAGGTGTAGCAGGCGGGATCTTAGAGATATGCGGAAAAACCAGGCTGTTCACTTAGGACAGGAATTACAATATATCTAGAGGAGCCAACAAGACTTAATAAAAATTAACCCCTTTAAGAGGAACAACAGCTCCTGCTTGGAGACTTCTTCATTAACATATCTGGAAAAAGTACTTAGCCAGCCTGATTATTGTTACCTCCTTTTAACTGATGAGTGAAAAAAAAAGTCCACAGAAGTTAACTCCTGGCCCCAAATTATTCTAGGAGTTTCAGACACTGAATGTTGTGCTTAGGTACATACAGGTCAGTTTCAGAATATGCAGCATTTTGTACATATGTTTCACAACTGAATGCAGCAGTATGATGGTGAGGATTTAATGGCATGTAAGAAGTTGACATCTTTCTGCAAATGTCATAGTTTATTTCTGCTCACACTTGCATAGTGCAAATCCATTTTCCAGTCCAGGATTCATTTTCAGTGATTTGAATTTTCATTAAGGACCATGCCAGCTCTTTCTACACTACTGGAATTAGGCCTAACACTACTCTGTGGGCAGTCAGAAAGCAAAATGTATGACAAATGGTGAAGAAAATTCTGTCCTGTTTGATGTTATTGTCTGGATTACAGGTTTCTCTGAGACTTGAGTGCTCTCAGACCTTTTCATATAAAAGGTTATTTACCTATTTCTCTTTATATTTCCTGAGACATTCCTCCCTGTATTGCATCTTTCCACTTGTGAATCCCCAGTGACTACCCAGCCCAGCCTTAGTGTCTTGACTACTAACTGACTGACTGCTAAGCAAGAGTATTTTTCCTGCATCCAAAGGAGGTCTCCCTGGGACAGTTCATGTGTCTTTGGAATAATTGATCAAACTGGTAGGTGGGGACTAGTTTACAGGGAGATTGACAGCTCTTGCTGACTTAAAAACTCTTCCCGATGGTGCTGCAGAAACCAGAAAGACAGTGAAGCTGCTTGCTGACCTGCTGGTGCACATCTGGTGGAAGTGAATGCTCTGGTGGGCTGGACACCTTGCATGTCTCCTTGCTAGCAAGACGTACCTCTTTTGAGTGCTCCACAGAAATCTCCTGGGAATCAGTGTTTCTGTACACAGCAGACTCATCACAAATTGGAAATATTTCTCTGTGTGCATGTGAAAGGCAGAGGAAAGTCTGTGCTGGCCATAGAGCTTCCACGGTCAGAGTGCTACATTGAGTGATTTTGGTTTAGAGACGGGTGTAGCATATTTTTCACATATATCATAGCACAAAATAAGGTAAGTGGTGTTACTAGTTACCTCTCTTTCCAAGCAGTTCTGCAAAGCCAGCCTCCTGTTCCTGCCAGGTCCACCACAACCTTCTTGTTATCTCTACATAGGATAGAGCCAGCTTTTAGGAGGATGGGAGTTGTGTCCAAGATGGGTTCCTGGTACACTGCTTACTCCTTGTGTAAAACATGACTATAGTTATTTATACCATTTCATCAGTAGCATGACAGCAATGTTGTCATTTCAGTAACATTCCTGAAAATAGCACAGCTTGATTTTTTCACTATTGTATCTGCTCTTCATTTCATCCCAATGCATAGCAGAATTAACTGCAGTATGGCATCTGCTTTGCTCCTGACCAGCTTCTTTAGAGTTCTCACACTATTGTAATTGCAGGGGTTTTTTTTTCTTCAAGTGTTTCTTCTGAGGGCCCCATTTAAAGGCCATTGAAGGTCAATGGGACCTTCTCAGCTGGTGTAAATTATACAGCTCGGTTTACTTCAGCTAATGTTGACAGTTTGCATCAAATGATACCTCCTAATCTTTGCCTCAGAGGGAATTGTTTTTCCTATATATATATGACTAGTATTAGATTGCATACTTTATATTCATAGAGTACTTCACTAAGTAGGTTAGAGTCCTCTGTTCTGCCTACTTGTCTCAGGAATAATCTTGTTCCAACATTTCATAATGGCATAATGGTGCCACCTGCAGTCCAGAGCCTTATACAAGTGGTTTCAGATAATGTGGCTCACAGTAATAAAACACTGAACACAGAAACAGGAAGAATAACAATAATCAGTTATTTGTAGAAGTCACTACATTTTAAGAAGAGATGCTTTATTTCAGTTACTGTAATAAGACCTTAAATTTCTTATTATTTTCTTTGAAAATGAAGTCACTGAAACCAAAATCATTGCACTGGTGACTTCTCAGAGGTATCCAATAAAGCTCAGTAACATTATTCTCTGTAACTCTTTATGATACCAAGTGCTCTGGAACCTGCTAAGACACTTCATCACAAATGTCAGTCCCTGTGCACATTTCACAAATAAAGAAAGCTCATACCCTGTAAAATGTGTTTGAACCTGAGAGATATTTTTCTTTTTATTAGCAGAGGAAAATCAGAATGATTAACTGATTAATATAGTTCTTTCATGTCTTTCTTATCTGTCCTGTGGGGTTTTCTCTACTAGTTTTTTTATAGGGAAACCTGTTTCATTGTGCAGAAGGATGCCAAACTCCCAAGTATTATGCTATGAAGTCTTTATTATTACTATTATTTTTAATATGTGGATTTTGACATGTTTTTCAGAGCTTTCTCTTCCACCTCCTTTTCACAGTTGTTTCAGATAGATGCATTTGTGCTTTACATAAATGCATGAAAATATATTTATAAAAAGTGGCAACATGCACAGAGCCAATGTGCAAATGTATCACATGATCTGGGAACCTGGAAAAAAGAACATGATGAAATAGGGAAGATATTAGAAAATTCTATTAGTTTTACTTGCAGTTGTTTCATAGTATGAACTTGGTATTTGTGACTAGGATCTTTTTTCAATTACTTTTCTTTGTGGGTAGTCTTCAGAGAATATCTGCTGGCCAGCTATAGAATAACCACTTCCTTCTGCCCTGAACATTCTTCTCTGCGTAGGGTCTCTTTTTCACTGAGAGGTGATCGTTGTTTAATAGCTGGCGTATTGATACAGGCACGTGTTTTACTCTGCTTCCTTTAACAGAAGTGAGATAAATCACCCACATTAGTAGGAAATAGGGTTTATAGTTACATTGAATTAAATGTTTGGTTCTCCTTCTTCTTCCATTGGTAATTATTTTAATGACAGCTTCGTAATTCACCTCGCAGAGTAATGAAAGAATGTCCGCACCTACATGATCTTCCTGAACACAAAGGAAATTGCACATTAATCTGACAAAATGTTGACATTAGTGAATGAATGATCAGCTCACTTTTAGCCAGGCCTCTTTTTATTCACCTTCTGTTATTTTTGGCATAATTTGGATATTTATGCAACCTGAGTACCTGATTGCATATTCAGAGAAGGTACTTAGATACCTGAGTACTGTTACTTCCTTCTGTTTATCTGGAGTCCAAACACAGAGATGAGCTATAAAGTCTGGTTTTGGAGTACTAGCTCCACTTACTATGGAAGTCCTCATTCTTCCAAAATGCTGTATTTGCTAAACTTGGTGGTAACAGGCACTGCTGCTTTCTTCCAAAACTGTTTGCTGAGTTTATATGTTATAAAGTACTGCAGGTATGGAAACCATACTATTTTCTTGTATTCTTTGCCTGGGCCGTGTTAGTGGGTGGTTGTAATTTGAGAGCAGGCAGAGCGAAATGTACAGGGTTCATTTTTACAGGAACTTCTCATGCAATTGGCCATTTTCTTTCATTTATTTGCATTGCTCCTGTACACTCTGAAAACGGATTTGAAGTGCAGAGAAGGAAACTGAAAAAGGGCAGATACATACAAATGTTTTCATTTTATCCATTTATGCTGTTATGCCATGAAAGTGTAAGCATTTCAAGTTGCTCTTCACATCTTAGTCATATTCAATAACAAAAAAGAGCTAGACCTCTATTTTCGTCAGCTGATGAGAGACTATGGTGGAACGATGAGCAGTGAAGGTCTGAGCTCTTAATTGCTTTCAGGACAGTAATTGCAAAGTCTTGCACATGAGCAGGGCTTCACCCTCTGCTGTTAGACAGCCAGCTCTGGAGGAGAGCTGTGGCAACTCTTCAAGAGCAGGCGTAAACACTGCGACACTTCAGGGCAGGAAGCAGCAAATAACACCGTGCCAGTCTGAGCTGCAGGGGTGGTTGAGATGGCAGAAATTTAATTGCTTGTGCTGGAATCAGGCCAGTAAACAGGGTCAGCTCTCCTGTCCTTTGAAGAAGTATTCTGGCACAGCACAGATGTAGCAGCAGCACTTGGAGTTGCAGTGGAAAATTTTTTCAGCAAGCTTTGGTCCCACGCTAAATGTAGAGGATCTCTCTGCTGAAAAACCCACCCTGTAAGCCTGCTACCCAAGGATTCACTCAAATAAAGGCATTGCCAGCCACAGTCCAGCTCAGAGTGTCTCCCTTCACTAAGATCTTGGGCTAAAATCTTGTCTCTTTGGGCTGGGGTGAAGGTGTATCTCTGGCATGTCATTCACATGCCACTAATGGTAGCTCTATATTGGTTTCTTTGCTTGGCATTAGCCTTTATTTGCTTATTTTGAAGGAAGGAAAGGTGGTTGGGTACAGGATTGTTTTCAAAACTGCGAAGTATCTGTTAGAAATTTGATATTCACTGGAAACAGAGAAATCCCAAAGATAAACTTGATATTAAAAAACGTTACCTCTTATTGTCACTGGAAAACATGCCAAGAAACAGAATTTGAATAGGTATTTCCTCCCTGAAAATCTTTATGTTGGGCTTCTTGCCACTGACTCTGGGCATTGTGGGCTCTTAATTTTGCTGTGTTGTGAATATGTCAAAATTTTGTTGAGGTTATTTAGTACCAAGATTTGAACCTTCACTTAAATCACAACAAATTGCTCTCAAGTGAGAAACAGAATAGACACAGCAACTCTTCAAAATGAATATATGATTTTACAAAAATCATCATGTTTTTAGATGGTTCAGAAGAGGGAAGGAGTCAAAATTAATAAACTACATTACTCTTTGCACATACTTTGCTTTGCATATTTGTCAAAATAAAGTCATAATAGTGATTTAAAGCAGCTACTTTCTGGAGCATTCTGTGTGCAGCAGACTATTTGTCTCGTAGTAATATTGTTCCACTCACAGAAAGCTGTCAGATTCCTTCTTTTAGTTCCAGTATATGAAGCTGAGTTTCCTTATGAGTCAATATTTACACAACATCTTGTTTCTCTGCTAAAGAAGCAGGGAAGGATTCATATAAAGCAAGATTAAGATACTATTTTAATTGTTGATTTTGAATGTGTATATATTATAATATGTGTATACTATGTATTCTATATTTTAGAAATTAAATCTATATTGTGTCATTGATATAGAATTGTATTATGCTACTTTATAATACACATGTATATGTCACAGTGTCTCATCTTCTTCTTAGGGGAAGAATTTGGCCTCCCTCGATGCTACAGCAAAGCGCTCAATTACCTCATTAGGCTTTTTTTTCTGGATCGCTTCACCCGTATGGAAACCTCAGTGGTTCTATCTTCCACAGCAGATTTTCTACTACTTGTTCCTCCTTTCTTTCCATGCCCCTCTCTTTATATTCCTGAATATTCCTTCTGAAGAGACTGCTGTGTTCATGTATGCCCATACATTCAGGATTGCCTGTCACCCAGAGTAACCAGGGTGCTGAGCACCTTGGGTTTACAGTCTCTTTCTTCCTGAGGGGTTGGACAGAAGCCTGAAATAGGGAGTTTGTATAGATTTAGACAGGTAGTTAAAGTATTATTTTTAAGTCTAATTGTCTACTCAGTACAAGAACAAAAACTAGAAAGTAGGTTACTGTACGTGTGCAAAAAAAACCCCACAAATATTTGAGCAGTTGCATAAAAAATATGGCATCTGTCAAAAGTGTTACTGTTTCACAGTTTTAGCAGGTTTGTGAGCTCCCAAGAAACAGGAAAATATCTTCTTTTTTGAAATATCCAGACACCATGTCATGATCTGAATTTAACTCTTTACTGGAAATCTTCAGTGATATGTTACCAGGGGAGCTTGTGGCAGTGGAAGGTTTTAGATTCTTCATGGAGATGCTTTCAGTGTCCACATGGGAGATGAATTCAACACTAAACACAGTATAGGAGATAGAATAAAACTCTGGCCAGAAAACCAACTTAAAAGCAGTGCTGAAAAAAGCTGGAGGTTTTGTTTCTAAGTATGTAACCTGTGCACTAATTGAGAGCAGATCTGTGGAGGGTTCATCTCGAAGCAACAGTGCATCTGTGAAAGCACTAACTGAAGCAGAGAACATCAGAAAAACAAACAAACCATCCCAGAAATGAGGTATTTACCCCCAGTGATGACTGTTATAACAAGTGCAAAATATTCAGTAGAAATTTCACAAGGATTTGAAAAATCAAATATGTAATTATGAGATCAGGAACTGTGACCTTCATTCTCAGACCTTTACCTTTAAATTAAGCTCAGGTTTATCCTTTAACATTGACCTCTTACGTTAGTTTAACCATTTCTGTTTTAATCGCCTATGCACTGTCTCTTCTTGTATCTCTTCATATTCCATGGGAAACATGGTTTAGAATATTATTTTAATAAGCATTTACAATTGCTTCATATTCCTTAATTGATTTCTTGTCTGTTTGATACTAAAAACTTTCTACGTTTGAAACTTCTGCTGGTCTTAGTTTTAGGAATGACCCATAATTGGGAAGACCCACCTTCACTGATATTTATGTTGTGTTATCACCCACTGAATAGTGACCAGTTCAGGGCCATTAAACCCAATGCTGTTTGCCAGGTTATTGATATCCAAGAGATGTGTAATTAACTCCCCCACTGACTGACAGCAGAAAGAACAGTGTAATCAGTTACTTTGCATAAACACTCATCATTATTACAAGTGGTGTTTGGGGACAGATTCGTGCTGCTCTGGGAGGGAGGCGCATTTTGTACTCTTTCTGTTAAGTATCATCATCATCCTTTCCTCCTGACAGACAAGGCGATGGCTGATTTTTATCTGCTGACTTCCAGAGTGCAAGATAAAGCTAACTTGAGCTTTTTTTAGGAACTGAAAGGAGATAGTGGAAACTGGATGGAGTCTTGTTCTGTCTGAGAGCTTTTTGATACACATTCATGAGTTATGCTAAATTTCACTGCTGTGCTTGCACCTTCTGCATTAGGTACAGCAGAGAGGCCTGCCAAGGAGCAGTGCCTATTTTTGCTATGTAGGGAATTGTTAGTTACTTAGACAAGTAGAAATCTCAGATATATCTAACGAGAGGAGGCACTACTGGGTCAGTACACCAGTTTGTCACCTCTCTCAAAAGTTTTGGAAGACAAATTCTTTTGCATAGGGACAGAACATAGTGTGAACTAAAAGAAGGGAAACTCATGGAGGAAACTGCCAGAGACATAGTGATAATCTCACAACAAGAGCCTTAAGGGTAGTCTTTGCAGAAGTTTTTGCTGTTACTATATTTTACTGTTGGTTTATCATGTCATGTGAAAAAAATTGTGCATTATAGACTTTGAAACCAAAGATAGTCTCAAAAACTTGAATCTCATTGATTGAGACAGAAAGTCACCATTTTATGTGTACTTGAAAAATACTCCAACCTGCTCTCTTTTTTGGACAACTAAGTCTTCATGATGACAAGCAGAATACTTGACCCATTTCTCTGTTGCATATTGCTAGGGGTGCTTTCGATGGGAAAGACCCAAAAAAAATTCTGTTATTAACATGGAGTTCTTTGCCCTTAACACAAAGAAAGTGTAATTTATATTAAATTTATAGGCATACATTACAACTACATGGACCTCTATTTTAGGCCATTGCAGAAACGGGAGTTTGCATCCATGTCCGTGCTGAACCTGATTAGTAATTGTTGCTTGTATGTAAACTGAGGATGCTGTTACATAAACCTAACTGTGACTGTAAAGTAGAAGCTAATTTATCTTTTCACCATGAAAAACCTAGAGAGTCATTGAAAATCCAGTTATAAGTTGTCCCTCACTTGATGTAACTTATTATAGCATGTTTCTCTGTTTCAGAGGAATATCTGTGGGCCTCACTTGTCAGCACTGAAAGATCTGTGCTTGAAGCTCCTAGGCACCCTTGTAATACAAATCAGGGTAATCAACAAGCTGTGGTTTTAAGTAATTGGGTTTGAAATGACCCTGATGATTCTTACATGCTGTGAGCTGTCAAGAAGGGGCAACATCCAACTGTGAGGATTCCCGTCATTGCTGAGCCACTGCTGGTGTACTCAGCTCTCTGTTGGTGGTGTAGAGAGACTGGCTTGGTGAAAGTGCTTCTGTAAACAGTCCCTGTTTCCACTTGTCAAGAACTGAAACAGGGTGGTGTCAAATCACAGCTGTCAATAAAAATTACTCACTGGCTTTGGCCTGCCCCTTTTTGGAAAAAAAACAAGAATTCTCCTTCCCTTCACTCTTCTCTCCAGGCAGATAATTTTAAAATCAAATTTCCCTTGTGTTTATATTCACAGGCAGATTTTTTTATTTTGTGTTTTGAGCCTGTCTTGGCTGCTATAATTACTGCAGCATGTGAAAGGGAATGGTGAATCACTTGCCATTAACCAAGAGGAAGCTCTCAGTGCATATCTATCTCCAGTCTCCTTCAACAGGCAAAGGATCCAAGTCCAGTACAACCCTATCAACTCCTAACTTATCAATTACCACCATCTATGTGCAGGAGGCACAAAGGTATTAGGAAAATCCTGGCACTTGTTGAAGTTCCTATGAAAAGTCTCACTGCCTGCAATGGAGTCTATTTCACCTAATGTTTAAGGAGCAAACTCAGCTGTGCTGCTGAACTGGTATCAGCCCATTCCAATTCAGCAGAACAGAAGACGGAGTTCTCAAAAAGAGTGTGGCTCTGTAGTCAAAAAGAAAACTTTGAAAGTTGCTTCTACTTTAGCTTCACATAAGCTGCACAAAGCCTAAAAGCATAGGGTATGAGCTCTTCCTCCTCCGTTAGCTCAGGGGTCTTTGAGAAGTTTAGTTTGGAGAATTGAGTTAATCTCTCTGAGAATAAAAAGTTCAAATACATTATCTACAGTGCTCTGAAGAAGGCTTTACTTCAACCAGTGAGAGGCTTGCAAGGAACATTGGTTCCTTTCAGCTGCTTTATTCTCACTGGAGGCCAACTTCGGAGAAAATCTGCAGTGAGATATAAAAAGTCTGGTTTCACTTTTTGGAGAAGCACAGCTACTGAAAATAGAAATGATGACCAGCTTGGATGAAAAGTGAAGAATTTCATATACATCAGAAAAGATGAAATTTCTCTACTGTGATGTTTATGATGTAGAGTTTGGCTTTGGAACATCATGATTACAGAAACAGGCTAACTTGAAGGATTTCTCTTTTACACTGAAGGATTTGCATAGTTTTCCTGATACCCAAGTGGAGAGAATGGGTAGGTAGTGCATGAAGGCTTTCCTATAAAAAGACATTCTTTGAAGTATTCCAAGTGGGGTACATATACTTTAGGGAGGTACAGTAGGATATGTGCTTCATTATCAAGTAATAATAACCCTGATGAGAGACAGACTGCTCCAGAAAAATCACTTTGATGATCAAGTAAATTTTTTTTCCAGGATTTTTTTCGTCTTCTCTGGTTTTCTGAGTTTAAATGGGACGGGTTGTTGTGGAGTGGTTTTTGTTTCCTTTCTTTGTTTTGCTAAAGTTGTCCCTGATCCTAGAGGATGAACCAAAGTAGGATTTCTGTTTGTAGCCTTTTGTCACTTCACACCACCTGCAGCTCAGAGTGATACTAGAAGTAGAGCAGGTCACCAACATTTGCCTCAAGACTTCATTTCTTTGAGATAGTAAGTGCCATATAAACTCTATCTGTAAAAATTATTGTGGTGCTATTATTGTTTACTGTTAACTTTTAAGAATTTTGTGACTGACTGGGCTGTAATTCAAGTGCAACAATGAGTGTTCTCCTTCTTACTTAGCCACAAGGTGTCTTGTTCGACAAAAATGCAATGAAAAACCATTCAAGACAATTTCTGCTCAGAATTTAAGCTGCTTTTGATCAGTATCTAATATCTATCTAAGTACTACAGGCAATTAATTGACAAAGATAGTTCTCTTCCTTCAAAGGTATCTACTCCAGTCCTTATTGAGTGTCAGGGGATTCATACTGAACAGCACAGAGAGAAATCTCCTTTTGAATGCAACATATGAACCTGGATCTGCCCTGGGTCAGAGCCAGACCAGAGTAGGGAGCCTCCTGTTCAAGGGATGGGACTGGCTGCTCGAGCCTGCTGCCTTTCTGGCTATTGGGTGCTTTTGCTCCATGGAGCAGCTGGAGGGTGGACCAAGGATTTGGTTTGCTCTCCCAGCCAAGCCAGTATCTTTTGGTCACAAGTTGGTGAGGTGTTGTCAGGAGGGCTGTCCAACTCTACCTCTCCAAGCAAGTGGCAAGTTAGTACTAGCAGAAGCTGTACTAACATTTCATAGCTGGACTTTGAGCATACACAGAGATGGAGAAACTGAGGCTGGCAAGACTGGGAATTTTCTATTTTTTACTGGCTTTGTGCGTGCTATAATCTGCAGTGTCTGGCCAGCTGAGGTGAACTTAAGTGGATTGTTTTCATGGTCTGGCTGTCAGCTGCCTCCTGATAGCATTTAGTCAGAAGACTGCCTTTTAGAAGAGCAACCTGCAAAGCATGTTTTGGGCTGGCTCATAAATTGCCAGGTCAAGTTCCAAGTTTCTCCATTACCCATGCCCAAGTTGCTGGATGTAATAATTCTCTCATGGTGAAAACCTACTGGGGACAAAACCCTTGAAGCATTTCTCTGAAGGTATATAGGGAAAATAATCTCAGTACCTGCAGACACCCACACACAAACTCATACTTAAAGTAGCCAGTCTTATCTTGATTCTCTTGGTGGTTATAGATAGATAGGATGGTGACTATGGGAAGGATCATTTTATGGCAATTGTACTAGAATTTTGCTGGTTCTTATATTGAGACTTGAAACACCAATTTCTTGTCTCAAGTCAGATCACAGAAATTAAAATTTGAAAAGATAATGTTTGATTTTGGATCACATAATAGGTAGCAATACTTGTTGAATTATCAAACAGGAAAATTGCCTGACTCCATGGAAGATACTGGATAGAGAAATTGGTTTATTTCTTATCTAGGCATCATCACATCACTGAACATCAGTATTGGCTGGGGCTGGATTATGGTTCAGGTTATATTTTTGTGAAATATAATTAAAATCAGAAATGGTGCAAGGGAGTTTTTGCTCACACAGAGGTAGCAAGATTAATCTAGCTGTCATGTTCTGGGAAGAATTATGAAAATCAGCCACAGAAACCCGTGCTGTTGTAGCTCCAGAGCCTAAGTAATTTTTCTTGAATGCCCTTTGTAGTGAGAGTACTGGCAAAATCTAATCTCGGTGAAAAAATTGAAATAAAACCAGGGAAAATTTCCATCTGCATCCACCTGAAATATCTTTTTCTTTTTAAAATGGACCTTTCTGCCTCCTTTTTCCAGCAAAAGGTTCAATTTCAGCCAGGAAGGAAATCTTTCATTTTGCGATATTTACGAGGAAAGCTGAAGGAATGATGAGGATACCCAGAAGTGATCCCCTGATATCATCTCAACTCAGTCTTCTGGTTAGCTCTGTCAGGCATAGTGCCTTTCCCTGAGATGGCCTGAAGCTGCATTCCCTCTTCTTGTAGTTCAGCAGCTATTTTGGAGAGGAAGGTAGAATCATGCAGGGGTGAAAGATGTTCTCCATCATTCCAGTCATCGCTATTCCATCACCATGCAGCATTGGGACCAGGTTTTATATCTGAACACTGATTTACCAGTATTTAAAATTAAATGGATGGACAGCCTCCTTAATTTAATGAGGCTTTTAATAGAGTGTAGGTATACTGTTAATCATCTGCTTCAGCAACCTCTAAGAGTTTGGACCCAAAGAACACATTAAGGTTTGCCTGAAGATAAAGGATGACTTATGGAGGATTTGATTTGAAATACTACTTTGGTTATCACTTCTGGTCTTTACCTGGTTCTGGATTATTTGCAAAGATCCCTCCCTGCTTATTTTATCTGTCTGAGTGCGTTTTTATAAAAATGTCTGGACTCCAGTATTTATATGTTTCAGAAATACTTTTCATAGACATTTGAAATGCAGAATTATTCCAGTGTACAATGTTTTTCAGACAGTAACAATTAATTTCTCTGGCCAGATGTGAAACTCTGGGATAAAAAAAGAAGTCATAATGGATGTGCTTGCAGAAATCCCCTTTCTCCCTTAGCTGTAATTGAGCAAATGGCACTGAGATAATTCTGTAATTGTTGGCCTTTTCCATGAAGCCAATATGAAGATTAAAGTACCATCTGGCTTTCTGAAAACTAAAGTTAGAAAACCTCTAGCTTGAAAGAAAAAGCAGTTGGATCCCCGTTGAGTGGACATTTTATATGTAATTTAACTTTGCTCATGTCCACTTAAAATTCTAACCACAAATCAGCACTCAGAGCTTTCACCCCTTCATAAGAGTCAGCTCTCTAATAGAATTTTTTCAAAGTACCTTTTCCTGGAGGTCTTTGATAACCTTGGGTCTGATCTTGTATTTATGCTTCAGCTGATTTTAAAGACTAAACCTGAAAATTAAATCTGGCTGGAAAACTTCATAATAAGGGTTCTCTTTTTTTTTTTTTCCCTTGTGAATTAGTAATTTTTCCAAAAACATTGTTTTAAAATTTGACAGCATGACTAAAACTACCCTTTTTGCAAATTTATAACAATTTTGCTATGACATTTTGACAAATCTTTTTACTTAGTATTACTTTGAGGGTCTTAAATAATTTTCACAACCATTACAGAAAAAGAAAACCGTTTTAAGTCATGCTTCATCTGTGAAATCCATTTTTTCATGCAATATTTAAAAAGTAATTTCAATAAAAGATGACCAGTTTATATTAGAAAGAAATTCCACAGAAAAATGAAATGAAGCTGTTTCAAGCTCTATGAGACAAAAAAATATTCAGGGATTTTTTCATTAATCAAATTAGTTTTTCTTGGAATATTTTGTTGGGGGTTTTTTTCTGTTACCAGCTCATCTAAAAATTGCAGTTGATAATCAGCATAGAGTGATTATTAATGAAGATTTCATCATAAAGAATACTCCAGGGCTGTTAGCATTGAAAATACTATCTAGTTTTCTCTCAGGCAGCATTACCACTCTCAGAATGAGAAACCCTCTCTCATTTGATTACTCTTGTATAAAATTTAGCCTATAAATAAACACACATGGGAACTGCCCCCCTTTTCCCTCTACCTTCCATTCACTCCTTCAATGTCAAAGATGCTGGAAAGTATCTCCAAGTCTTAAGCCAAAATATTTTCACATTTTGTTCTGGAGATCTTTCTTTAGTCTGGGTTCCCTGCATTAAAAAGAATAAGGTAAAATTGCAAGTGGTAGGATGGAAAAGTAACAGGGGGCTTCCTACCTATCCTTCAAGTACATACTTCAAGGGCCTCACATGGACATACATTTGTGTGGAAGAGGTTATTTATTAGCTTAGGGCTGTGGCAAGAGGATGTTGGGTGGGTTCAGACAGTCTTTCTCTTGAAACTCTTTTTGTCCTTTTGTTCTCATAAGAATTCAGTCATTTTGTCCAAATCTCAAGCTTTCTGCAGAGTCCCTTCCCCTGCCCTCAAAGGGGATTGGCCATAGCGCTCACATACCGCTTTGACTGGGTTATTCGGGCTGGTTAGAAAGCACAGCTGGTGGATGGGAAAGTCTCTTTCAATGAAGTGCTTTTTTTGAAATATTTAAAACTCAAAATCCAGTCGAGATCTAATGATTTCAGTGCCCCTTTGGACCAAGCAAACTTCATATGGCTTGAGGAGTCTTTGAGGAGCAAACCTTGCTCTTCCTCTTGTATTGCCTAGGTCAAGAGCTCTGAGCCTTATTGAGACAAAGCAGCCTGATGAAACCCGCTGTTGTTAAGCTTGTTAATACTGCTCCACCACCTCCAGTTTTGTTTAATTCCTCTCTTTTTCAGCAGGCAGCTCCTCTGCTACTCCCACCAGTCAAGTTCTCACCCCACACCCATGCACAGATCTGTAAGAGGGAGTTGAAGTTGCCCTCAAAACCATCCGACAGCTAGGTGTCAGTGCATGCCCCATGTGACAGTGCAGAAGGCTTTGAGCGTTTCTACTTTGAAAAAAATACCTAAGAAAAGAGATATTTTGTAGCAGGATTTTTTCAATCAGGGCCTTCTGATTCAGGCAACTTATGTGACCTTTATCTCAAGAGAACACCAGGCTGAATTTGGGATTTTGTTCTGTAAAGTTGTGAGCCCCTTTGTTGTCTTTGGACCAGTTTTAAAATTATAATTTAACTAAGCCTGTAGTTATTGCTGTGTGCATCTGTCTTTGCTGGCTGAATTGTATTTAGCAAAATCTGTAAAATAAAATTCTCACAGCTCAGACTCATTGAGATATTCATCTTTATGCATGAATTTAGGAGAGACTACCAGTGATGTTTGGTTTGCATAGTCACTGTTGAGCAACATGGGGAAGCAGCCGAGACATGGACACCAAGCACTGCTGTGTATCGTTTCAAAGCCATTTCAGAAAATGATCTCTGTCACTATTGTCTCACCTTCACGGACTGTAAAAATGACAACAGTACTGTTTGCCCAAAGCAACTAGGGGTTTAAATATTAATTTATATTTGTAAAGCCCAACGAGGTAAGCCAGGACACCATTTGACCATGAACACGCAAATACACACAATGCTGTATTTTTACACCTGGCAAAAAGATGTAGACAAGAAATTCTTTCTTTCTGAAATACAGGAACTTTCTTTCATTAGGCCAATTCCAGAATACACAACTGTTAACAGCAAGCTGGGCTGAGATTCCACTTGTCATTTTATTTTGATCAATACAAGAATATGGTTTTAATGTGTCTTGTGATTTCCTTTTAGGTAAAACACCCCATGTATATCATAGTTTCTCCTGTAGTTTTTTTCAATAAAACCTCTTTTCTGTCTGAAGAAATATGTTCTCTTTTGTTCTTTTCTCCTTTGTCTCCCCAGTGCATAGTTTGGGACTGGGATTCCAATGGAAAGCATGACTTCATTGGAGAGTTTAGCTCAACTTTCAAGGAAATGCGAGGAGCTATGGAAGGAAGACAGGTAAGTGCAAACCACCCAAGGAATCTCAGTATGCAGGCTCTGTAGAGCAGTGTTCCTCAGACAGTCCTGTAATAAAGCAGGTGGCATTGCCTCATCTTCTCTCAGAAGGGAATTCTTGTGCTGATCTCTCCCCTAGGTTTTACAGTTAGCTGGATAATCTGAAAATGCAACAAAGCATTTCCTGTATCCCCATGCCTGAAATACTTGAGGTCTTTTTCTAGTTCCCGTTCTATAGACATTTCTTTCCATAAGCTTTGTTTCCTTTGAGCCCAAGCACATTGTTTCTGTGAGGTGCTGTGCTGCCGTGGCAAAACAGTCTTGGGAGTCAAAGCATTTCCCTGCTGGCCTAAAGGCCTTTTTTGGGTGAGGGTCATCTCAATCTTTCTCTATTTCTCATGTACTGCCTTAGTTTCTGCCAGCTTTAACTTGAACCTGTCATGATGAAACTAATTGGTTTTATAAATATTTCATGATTTACAGTCCTAAGGGAAAATGAAATTGTTAGTTTATTAATAATTTCACTTCTTCATGTCAGCTTGGTCTTTTCAAATTGAAGTTGATGGTAATTATTGAATATGATAAATGATTTGGCATATCTAATTCCAAAAATTGTCACTTTCTATTATTGCTTACTTCTAAAGGTGTTATTATTGATAAATTCTCTGAGGGGAAGTTAAAAATGTTGAATCTGCAGATAATTTATATTCACTGTTGCATGGTGATGTCAAAACCCAACACAAATGCCTAATAAGCTTTATTTGGGCTTTATATTAAGGTTCTGATTATAATATGTTAATTGTTAATGGAAAGCTCACACAGAGTCAGAAGGTGTTCGATAAATAGTAAGAAGTCAGGCAATGCCATAGGTCAAGAAACTTTTACTGGGAAGAAATGTCAAGAAACATTCTTTTCTTTAAGTTCTTGGAACACACTGAAGTTTGGCAAATATTGCTCATAGGTGTAAAATACTGTTCATATATATCAGTGATATATTACTCCATTATAAATAACTTCCGAACAGAACCTGAGTGAAAATGAAACCCTGTTTTGCTCTCTCAAATTAAGTCAGAGGATTAAAACTTTAACCAAATGGAATTTGAATGGGATTAAGAGGTAAGCAGAATGAGTAACATTAACAAGGCCAGTGATGTGTCAGCACTGATTTTGTATAGAAATACCTTTGACTGGGGAAGGGACTGTGTGAAAATGGTAAAGGTTGTGTATTTGCAATGTCTTCAAAAAACCATCATGGTCCTTCCCAAAGAGACAGCTTGTTGACCAAGACAAGAGACCTGTAGTCCAGAGTGCCAGCACTGGCTCTGAGGGATAAACTATATATTCTTTATTATGATGGAGAAAGTGCTTTTTTCATCCCCAGCTGGCAAAAAGGATGATTACTCTTTCAGAGGCATATGAAGTTAGTACAGCCATTTGTCAGTTCTGTTCTAGGCCAACACTGCAGTGCTACCCAGGAACGTTTTAATGTTGCACTATGCTTTCAGTGCCTGAACCTTTGTCTTGCTAAGGGCCTGCCATTTGGTAGGTTGCCTTTCACCTCTAGCATTGCAATCTTCCTCAACACATTTAAGAAGCTGTGCCATTATTTCTCCCTTGTTCCCCTCATGCTGTTGTCACTGTGCAGTTATTTTTTCCCCTTGTACCTGCAAACCCTGAAACTGCTGTTATAGCTGGTTCTCATGGGACACAATTACCACTGATGTGAGAATCAGTCTCCCTTCTCATATTTTCTATTCCTTATTTTGTAGTCTACTCTAGATGAAAACAAGATTTAGTGGATAAGATAGTAAGCCTTAGTCTTTCAAATGGCTGATAAACAGTGGCCCAAAAATACACATGCCCATGCTAGATGGCTCTTGCACTTGATGGAAGCCAACTTTGATGAGCACTAATCGCATAATAGACAGGAACTAGCAGTAGGGAGTTTGAGCAGATCCTGGTGAAAATGACAGAGTCGTTATGGAAAAAATATAGTGATCACTTGTCGTACAGGAGAGGTCACTCACATTGGAAGTCATGTCACTTGGCTGGAGCCAGAAAGCAATTTTCTTTTCTCTCTCTGTCCCTTTCTCATCCTATCTCATTTTTCTCTATTCTACAGAAAGAACTGTTGCTGTTAAAGGCAAAATATGCCATTATCTGTGGACCCTATAAAAACATCTTAGTGCATAGTTTATGTCAACATCCTTTATGCAACATTAAGTAATGTGATTAACATTTGTCAATTCTTTTCTTTAGTTTTAATCTCCCTAAAGGAAAAACACATGCAGTGGAGTGTTTGCTTTGAATAAAGGGGTTATAGTAAATCTTGAGGGAATGACAGAGGAGAAAGAAGCTGTTTTGCCTTCAAGTGGATGTGTTGCTAGGTATTCCTTATAAGGAAGTCCACATAAGAAAAGTGTAATTATACATAGGTGAGAAGATGAGTAGGTTAGACATAGTTCTTTTTTCCTAGAAGAGACCTTTTCATAGCCTGAGACCAAAAAATATTGCTTTCCATGTAGTACTCTTTTCACTCAGAGGAATCAAACTACGAGCTGCATCCTTCAGCCCCTGGCATTAAACACTCTTTCACATAGTGTCACGACAGTGAGTGTCGAAAATGAGGACCAAAATCTGGAATTTCATCTCAGATGCTGTGGAAGCCAAGTGTAAAGAGCAGAGCTCAGGTCTGACATCCCTATTTGAGTTGCTAAGGAGACACAATGGAACTACTTCTTCTGGTTATATTTTCTTTTATGCAGTAGACTTCGCAGTCAGCTACGGGACATTGCTGTAGTTCTGTTAAAAGATAATCAAAACACCCTAGTTACAACCAGGGTTTTTCACTTTCCAAGGCAACTGGAGAGAATAGAACATTCAGCACTGACAGGGAATCCAGGAACTTTTCTTAAGCATCAGCTGCAAACCTGTGCAGTCTTAAAGGCAGCTACACCAATGGCACAGCTCTCCCCATCAGCAATGTCTGTATTGGTTTGTATCAGCACCACAAGTTGTCATGAACGCGTTAAGCAGGAAGAGTGGGAGTACCATGGTTTGTGCTGGGAGCATGAAGGACTGTGTGTCACCTGTGAACTGCTAGTACTGATCAGCTCAACTCGTCTCTGGAGGAGTTGACAAGGATCTTGAAGTCGCCTTTTAACTGTATGTAGTTCTCCCTCTAGAAAACACGGAGCATTCTGACCCATTCTTCAATCTCCCTCTCTAAAAGTAAAGATATTTCTGTCTTGTAGCCCATCTGTCAACTGCTGCAGAACCACCTGACATGGTCAGAATGGATATGTGTCACCTACTTGCTTACAGGCAGTGATGGTGCTTCTAAGACTGTTTCAGTTCCATCCCTGAGCCAGGTACTGACTATCCCAAGTGGTACAGATGAAATCAATTCATTCTGTTTTAAGAAAACTCCCTGATCATGAACAACTTCATGATAATAATTTGGTGTGTGTTTCTGCTCTATAAAAATTACCTCATGGACACAGACTGTTATATTCTGACACTAGCCTGTTTTCACACTGACCACCATAAAAAATGACCAAAGACATCCTGTTGTTCAAATGCAGATCTGAAGCAATCATTGCATAAATGAGAGGTTAGTGGTGAATTTAGTGGTGGTGGTTTAATGGTTGGACTCAATGATCTTAGAGGTCTTTTCCAACCTTAGTGATTCTATGATTTCTAAACCTTCTGTTAACACGTTCCACAATTCCAAAATTCATTATTTACTCCTTCACCATAATCTTGACACAAGAAAGCACAGTTAGAGTAAGTCCATCCCTATCTGTTGCATTTTTTTAAGTGAAATACTAATAAATACTTTGAGTTTATCGTATCTTAGGATTTTTTCCAAATGTATGTATAATATATATTTTAATATGTGTGTACAGTGGCAGTTTGATATAAGGTGTTCTAATGTTAATCTATCAAATATATTTGAACAAGGCTAGAAAAAGCTTGAGATTATAAAAATGTAAATATTATTAAAGGTTATCATAGTTGAAGGGAAAAATGAGAAAAAGTCGCTTTTTTTTTTTTTTTAATGGAGGCAATAAAGCCAGAGGGATTTGGGGGAAGAAAAAGTCAGAGAAATCATCTGGATCCCCATGCAGCACAAGAGTTATGTAAGGAAAAAATCTGTTCCTGAATTACATAAAAAATGGATGCGTGTGTATGTGCACACACACGAAAGGAAAGAGGAGGGAGAAACCCTGCTGTGTTTACCATCTCCACTACATTCCCACAGGTTCAGGGTGTTTTTAGGGGGGTGAGGAGAGCTGCTGAAGTGCCCAAGGTTGGACAGCATCTCGAGGGGATCTGGGCTGGGTTCCCCCCTTTGCCCAGGTATCTGTCTGTGACCCTCACTCAGGGCCTTTGCATCAGGTAGCTCTTCAGATAACCGTGAGACTTTTAAGGCTTTGGTAATGGGCCAAGGAGACACTGATGGACAATTACATGCCTCATTTTACCAGGAGACAGCCAAGTTCTCCCAGGGCTGCCTGCAACATCAGCAGCTGCTGCTGGCCCCAAACCTGCCAAATCCCTGTGACGAGACAACCAGTAGTACAGCCTCAGGAGAGTGGGTGAGGATGGGACTTTGGCTGGGGAAACAAGAAAGGCTTTAATTTTCACTTCATTCCCCAGGGGCAAGTTTCCAGAGGAAACCTCTGATAGTGATTAAAGGCAGCTCTTCTCCCATGGTGGATGTATTTCTGGGACAAGAGGAGAAAAAAAACCCCATCCTGTTCTCTTGCCTAGAGGGATGGCTGGAACGAACTAGCCTTTCAGGCAGGAGGAGATGCAGTTCACTTAAAAGTGACTTGTTTTTCTTGAGGCATCAGAAAGGGACAGTGCAGGATATAATGCTGCCTGATGGGTTTTTTTTTGCCCCATCCATTGGACTGTGGTGCCTCCTTTGTCATTCATAAATGATGCAATTTTGTGCAGCAGCTGTACAGGAAGGAAGAAGAGCAAAACAAAGGAATTGCAGGGCAGGCCAGAGAACATGCCAGTGCTAACCCAAGCTTTGCCACAGGTCTCTTGCCCTTTCCTCACAGCACTGCCCTGTGTCCTGTGTGCAAGCACAGTGTCCCAGAGAAAGCAACTGCTCTTGACTTGGGGTACATGAAATTGTCCTGGCACCCTCAGTTCTTTCTCTGAAGAGCTTGTGCCAGTGGTAGCCACATACTGTCCAACTTCTGGTTTTATAATGATTGTCTTCATTTAGTCACCTCCACTTCCCTTTGCTGGTGTGTGGCACGAGCGCTTGCACCGTTTGCTTTCCTCTCTCTTCTAAAGGTTTGGAAAGAGAAGGAGTAAGGACGTGTGGAAAGGCATCGTCCTTCACTGCAGAGAGGAACAGCTCTGTTGAGGGATCTGTGCCTCCTCATCACGGCCACAAGAGGATTAGGACCTTCCAAGTGTCAGAATTTGTTTACTGACTCTAAAGAATAGCTGAATGCAGTTTGTTTTCCACTCAGAAATTCTCCACATGGTGGTTTAAATTTCAGGGTATAAAAGAAACACCAACACAGTATAGCCTTGGGATTTCATTACCAACATTGCTTAAATTAACAGGAGAGACAGGTCTAAAGCAGGTTGCTTTCTGTTTCAGATTCACTGTGTTTGACAGGGAAAGAGCTCGCATAGCCCAGAGCTGTCAGGCATTTGGAGGAAATGCTAAGTGACTTTCAAATTGAAGAATCCAAACTTCACAATGTTTACCATTAGTGTCAGATTGCAGACTCTTGCATTAGTTTCCTCTCAGCTGAAAACTTAATTTAAGAGCAAAAATGAATCGATAAAAAACAGTGTCAGATACCAAATCAATACTGGGAATGTAGGAACAGACTGGAAATTGAGGTTGGTCTCACAGTGCAAGCAAAATATTTGAGAATTGTTTCTTGTTATTACTTACCTGCTTAGAGCTGTATTCTGAACTCTGTTTTCCTTAGAAAAGTTGGAGATATAGAAAGACCTGTATAGGGAATTTCCTTCAAATGATGCTTGTCACATCTTTATCTTGAACTGCAGGAATTGCCAAGGTCAGAACTGGATCTTGGTGGGTGAGGATTGAGTTTTGTGTAAAACAGTCTTATTGGCTTTTTTTTTAAGCCTATGGACTGGGAAATGTCTTCTCCCCCTTTTCTTCTTTCTTTCTTTCCTTTCTTTATGCTTTCATGAACAGATTTAATAGGTGCAAAATTGTTCTTTCTTTCTGTTTTCCTACTTACTAGAATTTTCTAATCTGATCTTTGCTTTATTATCTACATCAGCCAATGATGTTAGTGACTTGCACATAGAATATTTTGATGAGGTTTAGATAGTTGCAGAGAATGGTTATTCATACATCTCAAAATGCATTGCAGGGTAGGAGAACATTCATAATTGCATTTTACAGTTAGCAAAGGGAACCTGAGAGGCTGGCCACAGGAACAGACTTTTTCTCCCCTGAAGTAATGTTTTGTGTCATTTTCATCCTTATGTATTGTAAACTTCTTCCATATACCAATACCATGAACATAATGTTTGTCAGGCTTAAATAAACCTTCTCCCAGTGAGAGAAATTCTGCATAGTATATGGCTTCATATAGGTCAGGCCTCGTTTAAACATGCATATTGAAAAGTATTCATGTTGGAGGACGGTAAAATTAAGGAGGTGCACCTTGGATATTCAGGAGGAAGCAACGAGAACTCTCCAGTGTATCTCAGTGTCAAAGGGAGGAGCACAAATCCTGTTTCTTGCTTTTTCTTCCTATTTGATATATTACAGTTGATTTATAATTTACAGACAACACAATTTGTCTGTAGGAAAGCTTCCAGTAGGTGTGGAGACAACTGTGTGTTAAACCATTTTGCCCAACAGCAGCATATCAGGATGCCAGTGGGCAGTGTTTTTGCCGTGCTATCAGATTGCTTTCCCAAACATGAGCTTGTTGCACTCCGGTGTTGTGTCACAGAGTACTCTCTTTGCTTGCAGAGAAGAGCTTTCATTTCTTGAGCCTGACTGCTCCTCTTGAGCAGAGAAAAAGTGTTTATGGAGGATTCCCCTGAACATGAGGGCCTGTGTCTGCCTGTCTTCTCAGCTGGAAAATTCATTTCACAAGACAAACAATTGAGCTGTAGGCTAGCTGGGAGAGCAAGCAGATGTGCTTCCTGCAGCTGGAACTGTTTTTTTGTCTATTCCCATTCTTCACTCTGTCACCTGTCTCTGCTTTACTATGATGAAAATACTCCTCCTCCCCTGTGCAGAAATGGTCTCATATTGCTTCAAAGCCATGCGGTTTGCCTTTTTTTTTTTATGTTTGACAAAATCTCTAAGGCTGAAATACTTCAGGCGTCCAAATAATTACTCTTAGGCAATGGTTTGAAGCTCCATGAAACAGCCATGGCTGTTCATAAGATACAAATAGTTTTACTTGCTCAAGCACTTTGCTAAGATATATCACGTATGAACTTCACTATAGACAAAGTACTGTAACACTTATGAAGGCTTTCATTATAGGAAAAACATTGTAACACTTAAAACATATATTTGTTTCATTTCAAAATGTCACAATAGGGATTTTTAGATAATAGATCGTCCTGGTTCCTTGGGGAGTTCTATTCTTTATGTTACCCAGTATAACATGTTTTCTCCCAACACTTAGAAACACCTCCCGGTAAGAAAATAGTAATGTTATTAACCAGATTTAGTACATGATACCAATAAAAATCTGTGTGTACAAATGCCAGTGTACATTTTATTCCTGCAGTAAGAGGCATGAATAATACTGTAGACATTAGAGGTGATGTTCTGAAAGCTTGAACCTAATCAATCTGCCTGAAACCAGAGGAAGGCAGAATACTTGAAATGATTAAGAACCTGAGAGATGTTATGAGGAGAACAAGACAATGTATTTTAGTAACAAGGTAGGACTATTTTGCTACAAAACTGACTACTTATAAATAAAACCATGAGAAAATTTTCAAAAAGGGATTTTACTATATCCTTAGGAAAATTTTCAAACTGATCAATAATTAGTTAACTGCAACTTTGTGCACTTTTTAGTGATTTTCCTAACTTTTCATTTTGCTGTCAGATTTATAGGAGAAACTGTTGCTCTCTTGCAAAAGAAAGTGAGATGATAGCTGATCAGAATTTCTCCAATCTTAACATCAATGTTACTGCACCAGTCGTTTTTTAGTTAATACAATGCATCAGGTTGCTCCCCTCAGAATTTTCATCTGTATTAAGTTACTTCTTTTTTTCTCCTCTTAAATGATCTCAAAAGATCCTCAATCTTGCTTATGTAACACCTGAACATACAAGACTGGAAGATGACAACAAATGAATCTGGATATCTCTCTTAGTGCCATGTCCACCTCTACAGACACAAAGACTGATATTTGCCCTGGGTGTTTTTCTATTAAGATCATTCTCTGCATAGTTAATAATTTTCATTTCTTCCTCTCTGTACACCATTATTTGTTATGATTTAGTCAACTGTAGGAATCAGACAGTGCAATTTTTGTTAATTATTCAATTTGTACATAAATTTTCCTTCAAAGAGTGACTGCTGTTTTTCACAGGTACAATGGGAATGCATCAACCCCAAGTACAAAGCAAAGAAGAAGAATTACAAGAACTCAGGCATTGTCATCCTTAACCAGTGCAAGGTAAATATATATTTTGCTCTTTGGCAGTTTCTTTACTAAGCTCTCAGTGATATATTTTAATGGTGGTTGGAAACATGGAAACAAAGTGGAACTGCCTGTAGAATAGCAATGGAAACTGATACCCCACAAAAAGTAAAGACAAGGACTTGCATCTCAAAAGGAAGCTGACTGTCCCCAACTCTCCTGTTCCATTTCTCTTGTCCTGCCCCCGTTGTTGTGCAATGGAGAAGGCAGTACTAAACTCTCACAGCTGAACACTTGTCAGCTTTGTGTATTTCCCTTTTAATCCTTCTACCATTTCTTCAAAATTGCTCTTGTTCCTCCTAAACCAACAGAAAAATTTCCACTGACTTCTCACTGAAAAGAACTTGGTTCTGCCTTTGATGTAAATTTTCCTTGCTTTAGAATTTTAATATTTTCTCTGTTTATATTTTTGTTTTTCTAACTGTATTTAATGATTTCTTCTTTTACCTTATTTTTGCTCAGTCTCTCTCATCTTCTAATTTATTGTTTTTTCAAGCAGCTCTCTGATGTTTTATCAGCACACAACTAAGTTGAATGTCTTGCTTTCTTGTCTGCAGATCCACAAGATGCATTCTTTCTTAGATTATATCATGGGAGGCTGCCAAATACAGTTTACCGTAAGTGACTTCTCTAATTTATATTTTTTTAAAGAATGGAATCCCCTTAGATACCAGTTCATTACTTTCATGGAGAAATGATTCTTACATGCCACTCCTCACTCTTCCCTTCCAGAATGAGTCCTCCCTTGAAGCAGGTTGTTTCCCCTCAAATGGGGCCATACAGAAAGTCACACCCAGAGAGATAGTCCTGGTAGTCTCTGTTAACCTGGGGTAGATGCTGGAGTTTCATACCTCACCCATAGCTACCAACAGTAAGAGGGCACTGCAGGACCACACAGCTGTAATTTAGACCAAACTCAGAAGCTTTCAGTTCAAGGAACAGGGAATAAAATGATTTACAGAGCTCTCCATAAACAGAAATACAATATTTTGCACTTCCAATGAATAATTTTGAGAAGTATTTAATGCTGTGTTGTTTTGATTTTTGATTTTTTTTTAATTTTTATTCTGAAAAAGAATATAATGAATATATCAGTATTTCCCATAGCATAGGAATACAGATTGTGCCTCAATTCCAGCCTTCTTTATGTGACTTCTAATTCCTGCCAGCTACAGGGCTAAAATCTATTGCACCAAGGTTGTGTTCTTCATGTTCTTCTTCTGGAGATCTTTTCTCTTCCTGTAGCATCCTTCCCTGTTTTTGCTCCCACTTATCAAGTATCAGACTGTGGATGCTGCTGAAATGTTCTATTTCACTTTTTCCAGACAAACCTTCATTTCCCAAAAAGATTTGGCAAAAAACAGAAAGATTTTTTTATTTGTCCCAACAGAAAGTTCCAGCCACAGGAGCAGGTATTGTAGTGGGTTGTCTTCTCATTTACGGATCAGCTTTTTGAGGTGTAAAACATGCACTTTGCACATCACAAACTCATTGGACAACACCTAGAACTGAGGACCCTGTTTCTGGTTTTGAAGGAAATACCTACTGTAGCGGACAAAGATCTTTATAGTTGTCTTTTCTCAAGTAAAGCATCCAGTGTAATTACCTCTCTGCCTTACCTGGCTACTTCTTCTTTTATCCCCACTTGCCTGCAATGCACATTTCTCCTCCAAATCTGAAACTTGCCAGTGCCGGGAAACCCCTTTAATTTATCTTTCCTGACATTTCCCCTCTAATAATATGACTGGAAGAACTCAGTCACCAGTGTTTTCAAGGTCATTAGCAGAAAGACATTTATGTCTTCAAGTAATACTTGAAAGGTTTTTCTAATAAGAACATGTGCTTAGGCACACGCAAAGACCAGTTAATATGCATTTCCCACAACTCTAGCTCAAGCACAGGGACACTGCAACCATTAGAAAGTGTCAAGGGATTTATGTATTGTTAAGTTACAGCTGTGCTTTTCAAACTCTTTTTGATTCCTCCTAAATGCTTTCCAATGGAAGAGCAAGTTCTCACACAGCGCACTGGAGGGTTGTGGCAATTTGCTTGCCTTTTATTTATTTGTCACAGATTTCCTATTATTAGGCTGTGAAAACCAGTTTAAAAGTGGTGGGGTAAGTGGGTTAAAGTGGTAGTGTTGCTTCTCCTGCGTTTTACGGTATTTCATTTTGCTGAAATGAGATGAAACAATTGGTAATAGGCAACTAGGTAAACTCATCTGCAAGTGTGGGCAGTGAGGGCATAAAGGAAATGAAAGATTCATTATGCTGTGAACCACAGAGATCCCTGAGTTACTGTTGCCCTCAATGGTAAATCCACCAGCTCCACTATTGTATAAACTCATCACTATTAGTTTTCAATCTACACAGACTCAGGGGAAGCTGCTGTGAGATCTCTGTGCCTGGAGCTCTCCACATGCATAACCGAGTGGTTCTGTGTAAAGATCATCACAGACTGACTCTGTGTTTTCCTTCCTCCTGTGCCAGTCCTCAGCAGCATTGCACAGGCTGGTTGTGAGGTGTGCTGCTGTTTCCAGACATGTGTCAGGGGCTCTCCTGTGGTCGCTGAAGCAAAAGGGTGCAGCCCACAGGGGAGATATTCCATGCTCCCTTGCTTTCTGCACACAGCATATAATCTTCTTTTCACATAGTGCTAACCTGATTAATTCAGACCACTGAAACAGAGGAGACCTATTCCTTCCACTTTGCCAGACTTCCACTATTTTTTTAACCAGAATGGAACTGGGATTGTTTGAATCTCTCCTGGTATACGTATTGTTGTTGTCATTGTCTTAATATTAATGACATTTCTCTTGAGCTCATGCTGTGTGCAGGCAGTGCAATACAACTGTGATTTGAAAGGGCACTTGCTGAGGGAGGGAAACTTGGATGCTAAACACACATTTGATAACAAAAAGCTGTAGTATGATGTACCTGCTAATTTAAGGCACTAATGAAAGCTTTGGTAACGTCATGCTGCATGTTCTTGGGATACTTTGTACATGTATTGTAGGAACATGGTTTGTAGTTAGCAAGACTGTCTCTGAAAAACCAAAGTAAACTTTTCCTTCACTTTAAAACCGGTTATTAAGAAGCTTTCATCTATAGAGATCAATAGTGCTGATTGCAGTCCTCTATTTTTATGCCCTGCTTATTGCCAAACCCTGTATCTCTTATCAGACAGTGTTCCCTGCTGCAGAAGAAACGTTCAGGAGTTGGCAGTGCAAATGGGTCTGTAGTCAGAAGACATTTTCATCACTTTAGGAAATACAGCAGAAAGGATGTGTAACCTCCATAAAAGGAGCTGTAATAGAAAGATATATTGGACAGATGCTCTCTCAGGCAGGTCACAGTACTGGGCGGGCTGATTTGTTGCTGACAGATCTAGCAGGAGGTCCCAGCTATGGAGGATGTTTTTAGTGTGATGAAAATCACCCTTTTACAAGGCTGAGGAAAAAAGTTCCCAGTACTAAGAGTGTAGCTATTGCCATGTTATGCTCTTGTTTAGCTGTGGGAAGATGGCACATTAGAACTGATACATTAAAGATACACTGATAAAAATCAAATGTGTGCACTGTAAGAAAGATTCCTACTTTGCTGCCCAAAAGATAAGTTCAGTTGTAAGATTAATATAATTTCTGTGATATGTTAACTTACTTTTACAAATCCTCATCCTATGTATTTACACAAGACCTTGGTACTGTTGGGTAATGCTAAGAGAGTAGAGCTCTGTGTTGTTATTTTGGAATTGTGGCAAGTCACAGCAGTGGTCATCTTTCTTAAAAGTCCTCCCCTTGGGAGCCAAACAGGGATTTGGATCAAATTCAAACACACTGCATCCAAGTACAAACATTCATAAATGCTTCATCATAGGAAATGAGGATGTTTTATTACTTATCAGCAGGCCTCTATTGCAAGGACCATTTCCAAAAGGAAGCTTGTTCTAGGAAGTGTTTTTCTCTTTCCCAAACACAGGCTTTTTTCCAAGGTCATGAAACCCACTCCTTATTCCTACACTGTGCTCCTGTTTTCATTTCCAAAGCATGTAGCCATGGCTAAGAGCCATGAAGGAAGACTTGCCCAGTTCTGTTTCATGTGTCACTCAAGTCTTGCTAATGTGTTTCAGTGTTTTGAGATTATCAGTAAAAACACCTGCTTTTAACAATTTTACAGGAATACCCTTTGTTCATACTGTGACATTTTTGCACCTTCTGTAATCAAAATTAAGCTTTAATTAATATTAGAGAAAATACACATATTTTTACAAAAATATGCATAACTTGACTAAGATTTTTTACAGATAAGTACCCCAAAACTAAGCTAGTCCATCCATGGATTTACCTGAGGTTTCACAACCCACTAGTGTTTCTTTCTTCCTCAGCTACGCATGAGTAGTGTTCCTCAGTTAAGTACACTTACAAGTGAAGGCGTGAGAAGTTTCCCATTGATTTATTCAAGTTAAATCAAGATACCATTTTTGGAAAAAGACCTATGTGGAAAACAAACTCAGTGCACCAGTGTGTGAGCAGTGACAGGAAGCAGAGGTGAAAGATTACTTTATTTGCAAGCCAAAAAGCTCCTCTCTCCTGACTAAATGTGGTCGGGGCTGGGGGTTCATAGTTAGGCTAGGCAACAGAGGGATTTCCAAGCTTACTACAGGCCGGTTTCTTCAGAGATAGAGGCAGAAAATCAGAAACAGTGGGGGAAAACGATGTTGGTTCACCTAGTATGTTTCCCTTTTACTTTTTGGCAACAAAAAAATAAGCTTCAGGAGGACTGTGTAATTTTTTTAAGACAGAGCGAAAATGTCATGTTTCATTGTCATTTTAGAACTGCATAAAATAGTGTTCCCTGTGCCAAGCAGAGGCTGCAGCTGGGGAAGCTGCACATTTGCAAAGGCAAGCTGGGCATTCACAGTTCTTTTTGCAGACTCCAGCAAGACCCTTTCTTGCCTTTCAGCTACACTGTAAAACTGAAAACTGAACTCTATGCCTTTGTCTACTGAATGAATATTCAGGTGTCATGGGTTTTTACAGGAATAGGTTATTAGACAAAACCACAAGGAAATTTTGCAAATTGCTTTGATCCCTCTACGAGACACTTTGGGATTCTTGTTGCTCCATTTAGGAATTCCTATAAAGCAGCACCACAGATTCAACAGGGGACTTTCTGATCCATGACAGTCATACCACAGGAAGATGCATGCCAGAGTACCTCTTCAGTGAGAAGCATAAAGTGCATTTTAAAAGAGAGAAATTAATTTTGAGAGGATTCATTAATATTTGCTTATTCCCATGATCTTCTCTAAGCTTTTTCAAAAAAAACCAAAAAAGAAACAAAAAGAAACAAAACAAACAAAAAAAAACCACTATGCAGGATTCAATCTTTGTTTTTACCCTGCAGCTCACATTTAATCTTGCTATCAGCTGTGAAATTGGGAGGGTTAATTATTTAATGTTTAGATGTTCTGAAGACAAAAAATACCAGACAGGCAATATCTCCTACTACAGCCACAGTAAGGATTTAAATAGCTAAGAAATGTCCCTAAGTGAAGTTTTAATTTATTGTTTTAGCAGGACTCCTAACTCTCTAGGGACATTTTTGCTGCAAAGCTTTGATGTACTGAGCATCACCTGAGCTGGAATAATTTAGTTAAGGATGAGAACCTAGAGATAATTAATTTGATTCATCTGTATTAGAACATATATTTCCTCACAGAATAGCAACGCAGGTAACTTTTTTCCTAATTATGCCATTTTAGTTTTATTAACTCTTATTTTATAAACTGTCATTTGCTTCTAAATGTATTTATCAGTACTCTCCTAATTCAAATTTGATTAAGTACACTGTCAAATGACCTTTGCTTTAAGGCTGCAGCCTCTGCAGCAACCAGCAGATATCTGGTAAAGATATCTGTTTGATGTGGCTATCCCCAGCAGAGCTGTGCCACACACGGACTTTCCTTCTTTCCCAGGTAGCTATCGATTTCACTGCGTCCAATGGCGATCCCAGGAACAGCTGCTCCCTGCACTACATCCACCCCTACCAACCCAACGAGTACTTGAAAGCACTGGTAGCTGTTGGGGAGATCTGCCAAGACTATGACAGGTAAATAACCACATCTGATTACAGAGCTGTCTTTGGGAAGTGTTTTCACAGTGGGAAGCCAATGACTGCTGTGGCTGGCTGCAGAAGCTCCCTGTTTAGGCACTTAAGAGGAATGACTGCACATCACAAAGATTAGTCTAGCTTAACCTGCTTTTGGGAGTGACAGTGGGCTTAGATTAGCTTCATGATAAAGAAAGGCACAGTTCTTGGCTGTTTGGCTGATTTGTTGTTAAGTTTCAGGTTTGTATCCACATGCTAAAATTACATGTTTGAGTGGATTTTTTGTGTGTTCAGGTGTAACAATTTGAAGCCTGTTTTGCAGCTGCTGGCAGCATCCTTTCTGGTACAGCTGGGACTCTGTGTCTGGTCCTACAAAGAGTTCCTGAGAAGTTGGGTTTGAAACTGAATTTGAAGTTGCCTAACCTGCTTACTGACCATGTCTGTTCTTAGAAATAAACACAGGTTCTTTCTCAGTGTTCTCCTGGCATGTTGGATATTACGCTCTCTTCTAAAATAAGTATTTAAAGATAGTGATAATGTGTGTACACAACGTGCCTTTAAATAAATAAACAAATGCAGGTAATTGGACCAAATATGCTTTGATTATATTATGTACTTCTTTTGCTTTCAAATAGGCTGCCTGCTTCTGTCAAACTAATTGCCCATTAATAATCTAATTACGAAATGCATTTCCTTTAAATGTTCTCTCTCTGGTGGTGAGGCACAGTATCTTACACAACTTTCTAATCTTTGCACATGTAATAGATATCCACCCACCACTTTGCCATATGTAAATACTGGATCTCAAGAAAACAATGGTATTTGCAGTCAAATTTGAATTATACTTCCTGTATAAACTGTGGAGTGACTTCAGACTGTGGTTTACATGCCACCTGTGGCATATACCAATTAGCCTGCTCAGAGGCGCTTCCATTTGCATGGTAATGAAATGTCTTCTCAAAGAATAATAAGGAAAATACTACCCTGATACAATTTTTTCTAGGAATTTGGTGGTCAAACTTAGTAAATGAATCTGAGAAAATTAATATTTTGTTGTAAGTGAGCTGATAATTTCTCAGTAACTATCCACTAATGTAATAATTATTAGCAGTAATTCAGAGGATTAATATAGTTCAAAAATGGAAAGGAATGAAAAGAGCTGGTTTATGCTCAAAGAATTTTATATTTTATCACTTAAGTTGTATTTCTTAGTTAATGGTTAAGTGGCACAGTCCCTCCCATACAGTAATATTAACTCCAAATCAGGATTCTCTTCTCAATGTGTTTCGATCAGTACAAAAAAACACTAGCCAGTCATTTTTCCAATGAAACCATCAGCACCATTCTGTTCTCTTGTGCTGCAGCAAATGCCTGGTGATGCTAAGGTTGTGTGAGCTATGGACTAGGGCTGAACAAAAGGCAGAAGTTCTTTCCTTGGGGAAATGTCACATTTCTGGCATGTGTTTGACCTGTACACGTTCTCAAGTTGTGACATTATTATAAATATATTCCCAGGGATAAGTCAATTCAACATGGTCAGTGCTTTCTGATCAAAATGCCAAGTAAAGTCCTTTTTTTTTTATACTTGCACATTTTGAATCCAGCAAATTGGAAATGAGAACTTAAAATTTTTGAAAAGGAAAGAAATTAGGAGGAACAAACCTTCATACAAAACGATCTACAAGTTCTATATAGGACTTCATTGTGTTGAGTTACAGCCTTGAGAGGCATGAACAAATTTGACCTACGAACCAAATCTTTTACATATACATTTAAAAAAAAAAAAATAGGAACAATTGGGAATGTGACACAGATCTGTAGCTGCACCACTGAGTCCAGTGGTGCTTCAAATAATGGAGCGGATTAAGATCAGCCAGAGGTGAAAAGAGAGGGACTTGCTGAAAATAAGGGCTATTTAGAGCAAGAGTGCAATCATTTCCATGATAGGGCATGTCTTTAGTAAGATTAAAATATAAGACCATGCAGATGACAGTGCCCTTACCTGAAGTTTTATACTTTGTACCCATCAATTACCTCCAAGAGGTGGAACTGGATGTTTTCAATCCAAACCAAGGAAAATAGAGTAGTTTTCACTGGGTCTCAGGATTAATATATTTGAATAAAGTGAAAAAATAGTAGAAACCTGTTATTTGCAATGCTTTTTGCATTCCAACAGCACAACTGTAGAATGCTAAGTACTTTAGTACTTTTGCTGCTTGTTTACCAACAGACTGCTTTTTTAATTTTTTTTTTTAAAAGAAGAGGGGCTGTGATTAATAATTAAAACATTTCTTTGATTAGAAACATTCAAATTTATTTGTATTTTGGGAGGAATTGGATTGGCAAGTAATACTCAATATTCAAAATGCAAAATTTTCCTTTATATAACGTAGTTAGTTCTGTCAATCAAGCTGAGTCTTCTCATAATTTATATTTCTATACATATCAGCCTAACACAATGTATCTGTAGGTAATTAATGCCCCAAATGAAATGCTGCCTCACATCCCTTGATAGAGTGGAATAGGCCCTGCTCATCCAAGAGCCCGTTTATCCGTATGGTTCAGAGATTCCTGACACAGGGAAATGAACAGCGCCGTTTTGCATAGTTAAGCGTGAAAGAATAAGATTCATTCTTTTATCAGCAATATTCAGAGGATGAGAAAGAGACGGTGATTATACCCTGATTGTAGAAATACTGCAGTCTTGTAGGAATAGGCCAAGCTGATAATGGTATGGGAAATGGAAGAGCTATTCACCTGCACAAATCCTTAATACTTTATCTATATGGTGGAATTGTTTCAGGCTATAACAACATTTTTCATAAAAGAGAAGATAAAGTGGGTAGGTGATATAATCAGTGGCTAAGCAACAGCAGCAATGGATCATAAGGGAAGGAGAAACAGTCATTAGTTTAAAGGAATTAGGTTCTAACGTGTAGTTCGAAATACCGGAAAGGGGAAAACACATTAAAAACTTATTATTGCAAATACTTGGTAAAATAAGCAGACAGCTTCACAAAGAAGAATATATTTTTAGATAAATGACTCATGAATGTTTAAAGATGACCTCATGAAGCAGTGAGTGAGAAATACATATTTCTGTTTAAACACTTTCAGAAGCTTTCTTTTATATTAAGAGTTATATCACTGGTATAATTTTGCCTTCAAATTGTGCAAGTCTGGTCCACCTTTTTCTAGCAACAGGTGAAAATTATGAAAATCATTAGGCACTGAAGTGTTTAATATTAAAAGGATCAGCTTCTGTATCATTTAATATTTATTTTTTACCTCAGTAATTTCTGTATTGAGTGCTGTGGATCAGAAGTACAATCAAATGATTTCTGATACCCAGCAATATCAGCCTAGCCAGGATCCTGAAAAATCAGCTGATAACTACTGAATATGTGTATATTCACTCTACATGTTTTGAACAATGAGTTAGCAAGTGTTCTTAAAGCAGATGAGGTTACACCCAGCTCTGTGTGCTGGCTTGGTGTTTCTGACCATCTACAGCTCTCAACAAGGGTTTTATTTTGGAGCCTGGTGGAGACCCCTTCAAAAGAATGCTGTTTTCAAAGGGTGGATGGCATGCATCTTTACTGGTTGAATACTCAGATACAGGGAAAGGCAAACTCATTCCTTAGTTAAAACAAAGAATCCGTTACTTATACAATCTTATAAAAGCCATGAAACTCTCTAAATTGTACAATAATAATTTTGAATGTGTCCTGTTCTCTGTGGCAGCTCTTCCCCAAATACTTTCCCTTGATATCACAAAACTGTCCCCTGCTCAGCATGGAACACAACATCATGTTGTAAGCCAGAGAAGCCGATGACTAAACCGGGGAATCAGGGACCATTTGCTTTCCCCTGTGTCCCACACTAAGGCCTGGCTGCAAGTCAGGACCTGACCTATCTCTTTGTACATACAGCTAGAGTTCTACTGTGTATTAATATACAGGTATGCATATAACATATAGCCACTATATATACCTATATGTGTATAATATCTATTGTTAACACCAAACCATTCAGTAAAAAAAAAATTACTTCTCTTTTGTGCTGTTCTATACCTTCTCTCTCTGCAGAGCAAAGCAGCAAAGCCATGAGTCTCAATAACAACGGTGCACACCATTTATTGAAATGGCTGGTCCTTTGATCTTAAGGATTTGTTTTACCAGGGCCGGAATACAAGCAACTAGCCAGAAGTGTAGCTCATCTTTCATTCTGCAGCAATTGCTGTTTCTGTCAAAGGAAAAAGGGCTGGAATGGGACTGTAAATAGCTTGTTTGTAAGGATAAATGCTTTATGTGTACACAATGCTAAAGGCTGAAATGCTTCCTAAATGATCTTACATTATTACAGGTTTTAATAATGATATTATGGGTGAAGCCCATGGCAGGACTTGCAAATCTGCTCTTCACTTTGAAATCTGATTTCTGCAGTTGGTAGTTTTCCTTTTGCTTGTGCTTATTAAGAATCTCATTTTATTGCATTAAATATTTATCTTTGCATTAAAACTTCTGTTCTGATTCATAAAGACACTAGAGCTTATTATCTAATCCCATTGAATTAAGTTTGACTCAAGCAAACACTGAGGTATTATGCAAAATATAGATGGCACTAACATGCCATAAGAGTTTACTGAATTTGACCTTTATTGTTAATTGTTTACCCCACACCCAAATGTTCAGTGCCTCCCATTTACCTGGATGATTTTTTTCTATATACTTTTATGTTTGTGCGTACATTCAGAGTTCCTCATTGGATTAATGAAAACCATTCACAAACATATGTGAGAATCAGCTTTTGTGCAGTCAAATAAGATTCATACCTTGAAAAAGACAATAGTTGTATGTATTTTATCAAATGCTTTTAAGTATTTACTGCATTGGATATCTGTGTAGCTTCCCATTCTCGATAGGCCATCCCCCTTCTGATCTAATCACTCAACTCACTATTCCAAATATTTGACCACATAATTTTGTAAAATCGTATCAATGAACTGGTCACCTTATTTGTATTCAAAATCTATTTAAAAAGTTAGTTCTTAATTATTTAAAATTTCTATGATTCTTTAATTCCCTCTTAAAGATACTGCAGATTTTTCTTCAGTTTCAAGGGCCCTTGAAACACATGGAAGATACATTCTGTTTCCTGACACTAATGTTTGGGTTTTTTTCATTTAGGCAAATAGCCTCCTTTACGCTAAATCCTCAAGTAGCTCCTTGAAACTGACATTCACACTGAGATCGTATGTTAACAAATGAACTGTTTGTGTAAAACACATCTGGCTAGCAACCTCCCCAAAGGCCACTAATGAGAAAAGTGGACATTATTCCTGCAAAGGGCAGAAGTTATTTATGGGTAGGGTTCTACAAAATGCTCAAGAGTGAAAATTTAGAAACTGGGCCACATCCCACAAAAGATATGAAGATCCCAAAGTCAATCTGAGTTGCAACATCAACTTCTGCAAACAGTGAACTGCAGCAGTTGCTGAATATGCAAAAATTGCTCTTAAGGATTTCTTCATATTTTAGGCCAGAGCAAGTAAGTTCACTCTGATTGAAAACTGCATGTAGGACTTTCCTTCCATTGTGCAGTCAAGTGCCCTTGAAAGTTTAGGAGGGAAAAAATGAAAGGAGAAAATAAAAGGGCCAGCATCCCCAGTCCAATGTCCCTTTCAGTGTAGATGCGATGAAAGGTCCAGCTGTCCCAGAAACACATTCCCTGAGGTACCAGCAGAGGGCAGTTAGGGAGGAGAAAGAGGACAAGGTATGTGAAATGCAGTAGGCTATGGAAGTCATGTATAAATCAGTGCAATTAGTCCCAAATACAAATATCACTCCATACTTAAATGGTGTGATTTCAATTAAGGCTGTAAGTGGAACGAGATCCCAGAGTTTACAGCTTGCTATGCGCTTTACTAATCACACCCTCATCCACAGGAATGACTTAAGGGGGCATTTCATCCTGGAGTTCTCTCTGGGTTTGTGGATGAAGACTCAGAAAGTTCCCTTGGCTGGAAGGATCTCTATTAAATATTTTGACATAATTTTTCCCAATTCAAGGAGAAAAGCAGAAACTTGCTTCGATTTAGATAGTATAATAGTAGTCCATTAAAAGTGGGGCCAGAGAATGATGTCTAGAATAACTGGCACTGTATGTGACATAAAATACTTCATGAAATCCCTACATAGAGCTACAGATGTTAAAATTTTACCTACTCATGCAGATCAGTAAATAAATAAATAAATAAACATGCTTAATTATTAAGCATCTTTTTTTAGCACTTTAATTACAGAAACAACCTTTCTGGAGGCTGTTAAGCAAAAAAGCTGATTAGCATATCTAAACAAGTTTAAAAACCTTGAGGGAAAAGACATGAATCTTTCTATTTAGTGTTTTAATAGGTCCAAATTTGTATAGACATACAATAGAATAAAAATAGAAAAACAGTAATCTATACAGAACAACCTGTAGCCTGTGTTTATCAATAAACTCCGGTGTGGCTAAACACATTCTCAAGTGTTTGGATAACCCAGGACTAGAACTGCACTGGCAAAAAGGAATTGCTAATACGTTCAGTCATCAAACTGGACTGATGGCTGAGGACTAAGACTGGCACAATTACATAATATATACAACTACACATTCAGTATTTGCCTTTTAAAACCTGTATTTGCAGATTATTGCCACACAGGGGTTTCTGCAACCACGACTTTTATACCAAGAACCAATACTGGAGAGTTAGTCTCATACACCAGCTGTGTTGGGGAGAGGACTTCATAACAGTTTCTTTTGCATATGTGTGTGTGTGTATATACATATTTATCTGCAGGCCCTTTATCTGGGCAGATACTGTCAGTTCTTACAGGTCTGCCTTTTCCATTATGAAGTTTTCATCTTTGTGTCTTCTTTACACTGCCTCTTCTTCCAGGAACTCAGTTCCTATGGCAGTGCACCAGTCACGAGCAGTCCCTCCCCAGTTTCTTTGGCTAAGGAACAGCTTAGCTGCAGTTTCCTCCAAATGCCTTTCAGAGACCTCCACTGCATTCTGGCAGCTGGTAGTTACACTAAAATCTGAACCTTCTACATGGCTTTTCTATGCAGTCTTTACTATTTCTCAATTCAACTTGAAATCTCCTCTGAGGAAGAGCAGTGATCTGTGCACTGCTTGACAGTTTTCTAAACTGTGCAGACTGCTACTGTTGGGATTTCTCTGTCAAAATTCCTCTCTGAAGAAAATTATGTGAAGTACAAAACCCTGCAAAAATTGCATTTCACCTACTCCTGTAGAGACTAGACATCTGTGCAAATAATAAGTAGATATACATAAATAAAGGAGCAATTTCTCTTGTCATTTTAACTGATGCCATTTGATACTGATCTAGCACATCTTTAGTCAATGCAATCGTTTCCACAATTTCAGGAGTGTGAGTTTCCGCCTTGCGTTGTTAAGGGTGTAACTATTCTAGCCACCCACTCCATTATATTAGTATATAGCTGAAAAGCAAATTATTCACATCTGGAAACCCATCTGGGGAGTAAATGAACATCATGTTCTCAGTCTTCTCGTGCAAGTTTTCTCCTTTACGGAAAGCAAACACCTTTTGCCTGTCAGGTTTGTGAGTGCGATTGGTCTCAGCTAGTCTTGTGAATTAGATTCCATTTACTATCTTGTTATCCCCTCCACATTGTTGTGAAATTAGCCTTGATCAGAGATTCCAAATTACCAGATCAACAGAGGATAGTAGCCCATTTCCTTCTGCACATCCAGTGATGCCTAGCTAAATGTTTAGTCATCAGTGTATTTCACTTATGGTATTACTCTGAAGTGTTTTGCTATTGTTCTTCATTTTAACGTAATGTCATTGCTATTTTGTTAAAATTACATCAACAGCTCATTTGATCACAGATTTAATCACAGTATAATCTCTATAATGGTTTCATCCTGCTTATCCTAGAAAGCTCCTGTGTATCTTGAGAGCATTTGATGAGAAATTCCTCTCCCAGCAACTCTGTATATGTATGCCAATGCAGTTCTGTGTTCCTCTCTTCTAAGCACACCCTTTAAAAATAGGTATTTCCTGATAGAAAATTGTTGCAGAGGGAGGTCTCTGTAATTTGTAAAAGGGGACAAAATTATGTGCCTACACGGCAAAGCTTTTGGTCTTGTGGTTGCTCAGTGCAGTACACACTGTAAGCCACACTTGTGTTTCAGGAGGGCAGGGCCCCCTCCCTGTTCAGTTTGAGGTTCTTCATGATCTGTACCTCATGTGATGGAATTCAGCCTGCTGCCTGCAGTGTTGTCCTCAGGACATCTGAGATTACAGTTTGTGTGAGAATGACCTTTTCAGTGATGGTACAGTTTTCCATGTATGATCCCACAGATAAGCCAGTCTCTATATAGTTAGGAGTTTTGGAAGGTACCAGGACATATGTGCAACCCCTTAAAATACAGAAGAATGTCTGAAAACTGCCTGGTTTGGGAAGTTAAATATATTACTGTAGCCTCTTACAGCATCCCCTTTCCTAGTTTATTTACAGTTATAAAGTCTCATTAGTTTTTCAAGATACATTTTACTGAATTGGGTCATTCATGTAGGCATAAATCAGGTTATTGCAATTTATTTGTCATCTTGCAGGGAAGGTTGACATTTTGTCTCACCTTCCTGAGTATGTCATTTTATTAGGCTATCCTTCTGGCAAGTGATAGATCTTGCTGCCATTTCCTTTTGCTTAACCTACTCCTCCCTCAAGCTCTGATGACTTTTTTTTTTTCCTGTGGCTATTTACTTTTCCCCAGCCTAGGAAATTCTGAGTTCACTTGATATTTTTACTCTGCAGAGCTTCTTTTGCAATACTTTTAATGTTAACAAAGGGAAGTTTAAATCCATTGTACCTGGATTTGGCTTTGTTAGTTATTTCATGAGTTGATGCCTTTTGGTGGTTAGCTTCAGGGAATTTGTATTCCCCTGCTTCATTAACTATATCCCTCATAGGTGACACAGACATTCCCTCATATTTTTGAAACCCAATTACATGACGGTATCTGTTTCTCAGTATTCAGCAGATTCCAGCTCCCCTAAGGTGCCAGAGAGCTGTAATTAAAGATAGTGAGTGAATTTTAATGTCAGGATTTTGCACATGATTATGTAGCATCTCTGTGACAGACCAGACAATGTAGCTGTTGCAGTGATTTCCCACTGATTTGCAAGCTCCCGGCTCCCTTTTGTGACTAAGTTGTACGATAATCACCTCATTCTTGCTGCTCTATTTAAAAATCACTTTGCATTATGGACTGAATGCCAAGCCGTGTTGGGTACAGAGCAAGTTTGATTAAACCCACGGTAACCTGGCCAAGCCCAAAAGTGTGCTTGTATCAAACCAGGCATAACCACACAGTGAGTATGTGGTGACAGAACAGTGATCCCCCAGGGAAGGATACAGCTTAGAGGGTGACAACACTGCTGCTGCTGAGCCCTTGTGTTCTTTCTGACTGACTGGGGCAAGCAGAGAACTGACCACAGCCTGGCTCTACCTCCGACCCATCCAGGAGGAGCACAAGGCTGCAAGTGGTGAAGTGGAGGGGCTCTGGTCCCTTCCACTGAATTGGTTTTATTTAGCCCCGTTTGATCACAGAATCGTAGAATAGCTTGGGTTGCAGGAGACCTTAAAGATCATTTAGTTGCAAACCCCCTGCCATGGTACGGATCATGTCTGTTATTTACCTAGCTCTGCTTGCAAAGCAGGAACTGAAAATGTTTAAATATTTCAAATGATTTCTGTATTTTCTTTGGAACTGCTGTTAATCCCTGTAAGCTGTTATGATTCAGAATTTGCTGGCAGCTAGCCCTTCTCAGAGAAGTACTAAGTAATACACTCAGAAACATGATTCATTCATATGCTTTAGAAAAGAAACACTTAATTCAGCTCGTATTCTTCCAGCTCACTCCCTGAACATTAAAGATTACAATTTTAATTGAGTTTAGAGATGGCTCTATCTTGGTTTTGGCATTGGCTTTTCCCTTTCGTCTCTGTTCTCTCTCTCTTCCTCTTGCTGAGCTCCTCCCCTCTTCTTCTCGCCTTCCTCACATTCACACTTTTTTCATTTACATGTGTAATACACATTTCCCTTTTATTTTGTCAATTTGAAATTCTTTTCTAATAGAGGAAAATTATCTGATTTCATCATGGGAGAAATATGTCAAGCAGAGGAGATCCACAGTTTGTTCCTTTAAGACTGAAATTGAAAATGAAAGGCATAATAATTGATTTCTCTGCATCGAGCATAGTACTTTTAAAATATTTCCCTGGTACTTCTGATCTGACCCAAAACAAAAATTACAAGTGACAACTTAATATCCAGGGATTACAGTCAGGTATTTTCCTTGCAAGAATTTCAAAGAGGTGTAAATTTAATATTCTCAGACATTTGCAACTCAAACCAGGTTCTTAGTGTTTCTTTCTCCTCACTCCATGTTCTTGCCCCATCCACTGGATCATTAGTGCTGCTGTGTTGCTCTCACATAAAGTGAGCTGGTTTTCATGCTGATGGTCTCCAAAGACAGTTAAGTAGCATCCATACAAATCATTGCCTTGACTTCAGGAGGATAAAGGTAAGCACAGCCGTAGCTACATCCCGAAGGGTATCACTAGCCCCAGTTAAAATGAGTCCCAAGCAGCTTGTGTAACTGGCTAGCTAGAAGTTTATCTTTCAGAATGAATTAATGGCATGTAGAATGACTTAGGCCTTTTTTCCTCCAACATTTCCTCCATAAAGTTAAGAACTCAGATTCCCAAGTTTGATTTTTAAAAGGAACTCCTTTTCAGAGAACAGAGTCCTGGCAGCCCTTGTGTTCCTTTTTCAATACAGGTATTGCTGCACTGGTGAATATCTCAAGCATCATCTATGCCTGGAGCTTCTGAAGAAGCTGCAAAATGTCTCTAATGACTAATTAATTTTAACCAGTAGAAGAGTTTTTTTCTTTCTCATTATGAGGAATAGCAAATCTTTTTCAGAATAAACCAGGTTTCAATGATACTGCATGTCAGAGGGCACCAGTGGTTAATGAGACAAGATTTTGAAATGTGCTTTATTTTTTCTCCTTATCTTATAAACATATTTCTTACCTTCCAGTAATACTAGGCTTGGCAGTGAAGCAGAAAATGGCATCATTATCTGTATCACTTTTACCAATTTACAAAACCTCGGTATTTCCTCTATTCATCTCTCTTCCTGTATGTGCAGTACAGCTCACTGAAATCTCACTTCTCTCTGCCCCAGTCAGTGTATTGATTTGTCATTGCACTTCCTCTGTTTCCACTAGATAGCTTGAAGGATGGGTGACTAAAACTGAGCAGTGTCCCAAAAGGATAATATGGGGTATTTTCAGAAATCATTTTCTTCTATGTGCTATGTTATAGTTGAGGTTGCTGAGAGACTTTTTTCTAACTGGTTGTATTTCTGTTCAGAAGACTGCCGTCTTGGAGTTCTTACAATTCAATTCTGTGTGCATTAATTCACATTTATCAATATGAACACTGAGCCTGAACCCTCTTCCTGATTTTTCCTTTAGAATATAACATAGATCTGCTCAGTCTTAGGTACCTTTCAGTAATAAACACCTGTCTCACTAGAAGAAGTACCAGAAGCCATCTATGCTTGCATGACTACTCGTGGCTCTTACATAACCAAGTATAAAATTCAATGCTTTTGCTGTTTTGATCTTCCTGTCAAGCACTTTGTCTTTTTTTAAATAATGCCAATTTAAAATTTTCAAGGGAACATATGTAAAACAAACAACAAAATAAAATGTGAAGTAGATGTAGCAGAGTGATTTTGTAAAGATTCTGCCAAGCCACAATCCTCTTTTTCTTTCTTGATGTTGTAACTTGGAAGTTTTATAGAACCAGCTTGTTTTTCCACTTCTGTGTTTCTCTCCTGTTATGTCCCCTTAACAATCTGCCTCCAGCAGGACAGTGCAGGCAGTTTCCTTGCATGTGCCAAGGACTCTCTGGGTAGCTTTAAACAAAACAAGTCAAAGTTCCTGAGATGGCCTAAGGCCAAGGACATCACACTGCCCAGGTCCTTGTGTCTCATCTTTCTTCTTTTCAGCACAAACTGGTGATGCCCAAGCTGCTTTTGGGAGCAGTCTCAAGCACAGCTGGATGCAGCACTGTCCCTGGGAAGTGTCTGGGGCTGCTGGTTGGCAGAAGGCAGCATTGCACCAGGGAGAGTGGCTGTCACAGTCCTTCAGCCAGGGTCCCAAGCCCATTTCCTGCTATAAATGAAGCCCAAGTGCCTGAGGAAGCGATGCAAAGGAGAACTGCTCCTCACTTTTCTTCTTTTGCGTGAGTTTAAATTACAAAGGAAGAAAAGTCATTAGAGCAGATCCCTTTCTGACTGAAATGCCAGACAAGGAAACAGGGCTGGAGTCTCTGATGCATGCAATTCACCTTGAGGCAGGAGGAAACCTTCTTCTCATTGACTGTAGTTTCAGTCCTTGGGTGGCCTAACCCTTGACATAGCCTCCAGAAGCTGGGAAGCTGCTTTGCTTTCTGCTGCATGCTGCCATGTTAGCCTTGGGTCTGTTAGAGCAGCTCGGTCACACCTCTGTACCATAAGGGACTGTCCTGGAAGCAGGAGAGTCCTCATCTGCCCCTCTGGGTCACCTTTTCCCCGCTGTGTCACAGTAGTGCAGGACAAGCAGAATGAGGGCAGCAGGCTCAGCTGCTGTGTTGTTTCTCATACGATAAGGTGAGGGGTGGATGGGAAGATTAGGGGGGGTTATTTTCTAAAATATCACCAAGCCATTACACTGCTAACTTATGAAAGTGTGAGATCTTTACATTAGCTAAACACATTGTTTTGTGTAATAGAAGGAAAAGTTTTGCATAAACTAAAATTTTATTCTTATTCTGAAAGCTGTCCACAGCAAGTTGTGAGGTGTGATCCGGGAATAACATGATCTTTTTTATGCAAGGGATGTCATGAGTGTCAAAAGGTTCCCTTCTTACCTTAACGATCAAGCTCTGGGAGCACATGAGAGTTAATTCCTTGGACCCAGCAGCTAGAATCCAATTACCAGAGGATGTACCTAAAATCAGGAAATTTAGGAGCTTCCTAAGGAGAATGTGGAGCTATTCTGAGTGAGGCAACACAAAGTACTAAGCATTGGAGTAGACCCAAGGTTAGCCCTCCCCTCTAGAGTTCATGCACTTCCCTATAAATAGCAGCTATGTGGAACCCCCTTTTGAGGGTGTACATGATCAAGCTCTACTCTTTCACAAGGCAATGATTGCTGTAACTAGCACTTGTTCAAAGAGCAGATATGGGAGATTCAAACATAAAGGCAAGTATCCTGACTGTGGAGGTAGGGTATTCTGGGTGTAGAATAGCAGTGGGGCTGTGCCACTGTGTCACTGGGAATGTGGGAGTCTCTCCACCAGAAGGAGAATGCAGGCTGCTTGGAGGTATCATTTATCGCTGAATTCCATCTCTGAATTGCTGCAGAGCAGAGGATGGAGCTGCAGATACGAGAGTGCTTATACTTGCTTGCACTCGAGAAACATTGCAGTAGAAATGCAGGCACTGTGTGGGTTTAGGTGTCTCTCAGGTTGTGTAACTGCTGCCAACATCAGCTGTTTGGATTGCTTTATTGAACTTCAAAACTTACGTTCTACCTAAGTACAACTCTTTTTTAATCTTTGCTCTTGCCCCAAATCAATTAACTGCAGCTCCATGGGGTTTGATTTTCTAATCCAACCGTGCTCAGTCATTTATGTATAACAAGATGTTTTTTTCTCCCCTCAGATTCTTTTCTAATGGCTTCTTAGTTCTTGCCCTCTAAGTGTGTGCCTGAATGCTCTGCATCTATTTATAAGGGCTTCCCCGCTTCCAGGAGTGTTTAAGCAGAGAGAATGCTATCAGCAGGTGCTTAGCATCAAATGTCAGCAGCTACTTCTTTTCTGACATCTCTTGGGAAAAAAATGGTTCATTACCATGCAAATGATGTTAGTCTTCCTTTCCAAGATCCATTGTCACACAGTGTAACATATGGTACACAACTGTGCTCCCAAGATTTATGTGGCAACTACATTTTGTAACAAGAACAACAATTGTGAGAGCTAAACCATGAGATAACAGTCATCACTGTTTCCGGATTAGATGGTGAATATTTCTATATCTCATGGTTACTCTAATTTCAGTGGGAAAACACACACCTAGTTCTGCTTTCTTTTAAACCCTTCAATTTTCCTTAGTTTGAATTAGAAATACCATGGTACCTCCAACAGCCTATGCCAGACAAAATAACCAAGCAGCTTTTAAAGGATTCTATTATCTTTTTGGAGTATGTCTGGGATGCGAATTGTTCAGTTCATTCTAGCACTGGCCATGTCTTGAACTACCTAAAGAAAATGAAGCTGCTAGCTTCTCTTGGTTTTTAAAAATGCCAATAAAGGTAGTTGGAACTCAGCTTTTCCAAGGGCCCTGAAATCCAGTAAGAAGACTAGGATAAATCTCTGAGGGGCTTGATTGATCAGAGCACTGGAGTACAGTTCAATGACTTCAGTGGGACTTCAGGACGTGTCTAGAGTTAAGCATATGTTTGGGTGAATTGTTAACCTCGAGTGTGTGATGAAGTGCTTTGCTGACTCTGGGAGGAGACATCCCTTGCAGCTTGTTGTTTTCCACTTTGCCATCTGGGAAGAGGCAGCTTGACAGCACGTGGGCAGTGTGAGACATTGCATTTCTGAAAGGGTATTAACAGCCTTGAAGTTTCCAGGTTCTCTGAATCAGGTATTTTTGTCTCTGCATATCTAACTGGGTTAGAATAACCTCACTGTAGTGTCTGAAAGCAAACTGACCATGCCACAGCATTTTGCTCGGTTATCAGTTAATCTATGCCTAAGTAAAATAACCTTAAGTTTTAGCAGAACAACTAAAGACACACGTGGAAAACTTTACAGAGCCCGCGGGTTTGGGAGCATAAAATTGCCCCTTTCAGACATTTTAGGAAGTCTCTTTTGTACAACTGGACAACTGTAAGAACCCCAATTTGCAAACACTTTTAATCAGTCATCTCTTCACTAGACCCATTTTCAGAGTGACAGGCTCTCTTGCTGCAGTGAGGTAATGCAAAAAAGTGGGTAATAAAGATGTGTTACTGCATTTGTGGGAGAAGTGCAAGATATTCTGATCCCTCAGTATTCTCAAAATGGTTTTAACTTCCCAAAAATACTAGGGGTTCACCTGAAAAATCTCCCATATCACTCCTCCATCTGTTCAGCGCACAACCCTACTTCTCTGATCCATCACCCTTCCAGTCTGCCATCTCTTGACTTGAAAGCTATTTATGTACTGTTGTGCTGCTTTGCGTTTCTGAGGAACGCTTACAGAGGAATAAATGTTTGTTGTAACAATATGCATTTCCCTGTGCGTACTCTTCTATTTTATTTTTTTTATTCTTTTCCAGTGACAAAATGTTCCCAGCCTTTGGATTTGGAGCAAGAATACCCCCAGAATACAAAGTAGGTGCACAAATGTAATTTTCTAGTTTCCTTGGTTTATGAGGCACAAAATAAGGGAGAAATGGCTCAGTACAAGGCAGGAGCAAGGGGAAGCAGCTCCTACCATTTTCTTTCATTTGGCTTTATCACCCATTGATCTTTCACTGAAACCAGAAATCAAGGCAAGAGTTAAAATAGTTGCTTAACACCCAAAATACTTCATGGTATTGGCAAAGCTTTGTTAGTGGATGCTAGCCTAGTAAGAGGAGAACTGCTTTTTTGAACAACCCTTGTCAAACGTATTTCGGAGCTTTGTGAGCCCTGGTTCGACAGAACTCATTTTCAGAAGATGTGGTTTGGTGAGCAGCCTAGTGTTCATGCTTTATGAGGAAGAGATTTAACATTTTCCTGAAAATAAAGACATTAGAAGAGTTTTGCTGTGTGGCAAATTTCTGTGTCACGGTGGACATCATCAATACCAGGAAGAGAAATACAAATCCATGCTGCAGAGAAGTGGCATGTATAAAGAAAACAAAATGAGAGTGACCCACAGTGATGGTGCAATTGTGAGCACAGTCTGGTAGGGCTGGAGTGAAGACAGTGAAGTAAAAGAAGGAGCATCCAACAGAGAAAGGCCTAAGTAGAAATAGGTAGAAGTGGCACATGCAGAGGTAGTGTGGGCAGAAGAGTAGTTCTGCACAGATAAGTAACCAAAAACTAGATGGGGATTCTGTAACTCATATACTATCTGGAAAAGAAAAAACATTAGAATTCTCATCATGCAGACTTCATCCGGTATCCCTGTGTGCCCCACTCTGGGTTGTGTCTCAGCTGTGCCTGGGGCAGGGAGGTGAACACTGGCCAGGTGAGAATTTCTGTGCAGAGAGGGATTGTGTGTCATTCAGCATGAATCAGCAGATGAAACAAAATGCACCAGCATGTTCCTCACAGCTTGTAAGTTTGATACTTTCAGAAGAGTAGCATCAGTGATGTACAGCGAATTCAGTATGTCTTGCAAACAGACATTTAAGGTAATTTAACATATCCCTTAACAACACTGCTTTCTAAGCTTGTCTGTACCTGACAAGGTTTTTTGCCTTGCTATTTTCTTCAGAAGTGACACCAGCGTTAATGCTTTCCAAAGTCAGACAGCTTCCAGAACCTCACTGGAAATTTTAATATGATATATGTGCACAGAACACCTGTGTCTGTGGTGCGTCTATTCCAGCTGCAGCAGGTGACAACCACCTCTGCAATGTAAAGGGGAGTGGTTTGGGGAATAAACGTGGTCAGGCCACCAGACACATCAGTGAAACACAGTAACTACTTCTCAAGGGTCTATCCCCTTGCCACAAATATGTGCATCCCCACCTGTGAGTAAATAGCAGGGTTGATTGAGTTGGACTGTAGATCACAACATCACAGCTCTCTCATCCCCGTACTGGCCTTCTCTGACAATGCCATATGTACTATTATGTTTGTCCTAAACAAAGGTACCAGCCCAGTGCCAGGGGCTGGGTGTTCCATCCTCTGCAAGGTGACCATGGGGAAAACTTGCAATTCTTTCACCTGTAGAGAGATGTCCTTATCTAAGGACTGCTTGAAGGAAGGTGTTACTGTACCAGCTGAAGTCTCTTCACTGCTTTGCTGCTGATGGAAGTATAATAAAGTTCCCAGCACAGAACTGCCCTTCTCAGCCAAAATAATCAGCTGGTGGCATTGTTGCCTCAGGACACACAAGCATATTGACATCAGACCAGTTTTGTTAGACCACCAGCAACAGCCTCCTCACCCCATAATACGAGCTGTCCTAAAGAGTCTCTATGTTAATAACCTCTCAAAGCAAGGAAATGGATGACTCAGGACTTTTCAGATTCTGAGAAGTTCAGAAAAAGTAAAGTAAACTTCAGAAGATGGGGCTACTTGCTTGTGGATTACCTCTGAGTAAACAAACCAAGTCCCAGAGTAAATGGAGATACAGATGAAGGCCAGAACAACATCTTTATTCTCCGCTATGGAAACTTGTGACAGGAAACGACAGACAGAATGACGTGACATCAGCTTACCAACATAATAAAACTTTGAAGAAGATAAGAACAATGTTGCAGGGGACTAGCCCTTCTGTGCACCAGATGGGGACAAGTAATCAGCTTGGTGTCTATCATGGGCACATCCAACTGGAACTGGATGAGGAATTAACAGTCATCTGTGCTATTGTTTACTCCATCCCTGTGATACTCTACACAGTCCATAAACGTACCTGTCTTCTCAATATAAACTGTATCAACACTTTTGAGTCCCTGCTTGGCTTTGACTACACTTTTGAATTGAATAATACATCCTCGAAGAGTGAAGAGTCAGCCTCATCATGAGGCATTAATAACTCTAGACCAATAAACCTGAAAATTCTTCAGTAATTTAGTCTACACTGTTATAAAGTTAATTCAAAGCCAACAATGATTAGTGTTTGAAGTGGAAGACAGCAAAGATGCATACGAAACAGAGAAGAAACTGATAAAAGTAACAAAGACTGTACAAAAAAGTGCGCCCAGGTTTCTTCCTTAACTTCTTATCCTCTGCTGCAAAATGTAGAATGACAGAAGCCACAGCAACACTGCAGATCTCATGCTATTCAAATGTTCTTCTCATATTTTCAGTCACAGGTATTACAAGTCATACATATCTTTTGTTTTATTAAAGGATGGCAGTGTCATTACTGTAATAATTTACATCTCCAAATTTAGGTTGAATCATTTTGAGAACTTCTAAGTTCTGACCCCATCATGTGAATAAATCAGCATTTCATTAATTGTGGCTGCTTTCGAGCCTCCAGCCCTACTGCTCATAGCATGTTTGTCTCTGCACTCCAGCATCTGGCCTTTTATTTCTTCCAGTAGACAACAAATTGCTAGGGCTGTGAAAGAAATTATTCCCACTGCCCAGGGTTCCTAAGTAACCACAAGAGCCTCCATACAACATAAACAACGTAGCTTCCTTCGTGAACAATGTCAGTATCCACCTCTGCACCCTCTTCATAAATCTCTTGAGGTTGTACCCCCTTAAATCATGTTTTTATATATGTTTGCTACAGAATTTCCATTTCAAGAGCACACTGCTATGTTGCATTGACTTTATTTTCCCTCATTTCATCTCCAAATGACACACTTCAGCTGTCAGCAGAAAACCAGCAGTTTCTTAGTGGCATAAGGAATCTGTGGAAGTGGAGGAAGCAAGACATGCCATATATATCATTCCTCATCAGCCTAGAGATCTTTCATCTAATATTCAGCAGTGTGATCTTTTTCCCCCAAGACCTGGCAAACACATCACCCTGCTCCTTGATCTGAGTAAACCTCTGAGAGCAATATTCCCCTTCTAAGCTTCTATCATACAAAATTTACAGAACATGCCAGTTATTCTGCAGCAGTGTCTACAACCCTTACCTCTTTTTTTCAGTTTTGTTTTTTTTTAAATTTTTTTTTGCAATGAGAAGAAGCATCTGAAAAGTCTGCTGCAAAGTGAAGAAGTGTTAGATAATGTGGACTCAGATGCTGCTGTGAAAGGTCACAGTGAGGAGGAGGAGGAGGAAAGAAAGCTAACCACACACTAACTTCTTAGCAGGCAGAACTCAAAAGCATTGAAAAACCACTGAGCAGCAAAAAACTTACTGTTAAAATGAAAAGAAAGTTGCAATTGTGTCAAGCCCATGACAGGTGTATGGCCAATAATGAAGGCTTCTCTCCTAAAGAAGAATTGCAGACTGACACCTGAATAGGTACAAAACAACTTGCAGTTTGTTTTAAGACAGTCCTTGTTATTTCTGCATTTTTGATGAAAGCTTCCTTCAGTGCTTATGCTGTGAATGTGTGGTGGAGAGAACCTCAGGGCAGTTACAGACACAGAACAGCAGCTTTGCCACCCTAAACTGCAGGGTCTGGTTTGCTGGGCAGAGAAGGCACCTGAAAAGTGCTGTGGCCTTTGTGATTCCTGTACTTTTCAGGAGCTTGAGGGCAAAAATGTATGCAAACCTGACAGAAAAGAAACAATAGAAGGACATGTTAACAGACCAAGGGAAAAACCACAATTTGTCACCTTATCCATGCAGCTTGGATTTGGACATGGCAACTAGGCAGCATGCTCAAAAATCAATGACAGAGGAAAATAAATGGCCCAGTTTTGCCAAGCAGAAATGTCTACAATGTGGTCTTAGCGAGAGACACAAGCTGTCCAGCTCCCAAACTATTTGATTAATGAGCAGTCTGAAAGTAATGGCTTTTGAGCAATAGTTCTTTAAATTTGTTGGTGTCTTAAGCTTTTGCAAAATATGCAGGCATTCCATATTTAATTTTCAGACTGGCAGTGTCTTAATAGTATTCAATTTATTCACAGATAAGTGTTCAACATTGTGCGTCTTGCCATTTATGCTTGTATGCATCTATTGTTCATGGATTTTTGACAATCTCTATTTAAATTATTGAGAAAGCATGTCTGAATGTGTCTGAATTTGTCAGTGTGTTTGTCAAGTAGTCCCAGTACCATCACCACGGAGGTTTCTGGAAAGCTGGAGGTATTTGAGACAGGAAGATTAATTGAAATGAATTCAACGGTCTAGAGAGGAAGAAAAAGGATTAATAATTTTCAGAATTCAGGCATCTTGCAAAATAAATGGAAAATGCTTTTATTTAAAAAACGGAAATATGGTAAGAGTAAAGGGGTTTAAAAAAGCATGAAGGCCAAAATAGAATAACAAGTTGCAATGAAACTTAAATAAAATGTCTTTGCATACTCCAAAAGCTTTCCAGCAATTTGCTTTATGAATTCTTGGGAGTTTGTTATTTGTCGTATTCCAAGGTAGAGTTTTGTTTGGGTTTTGAGATTTCTACCTGAGTCCAGAAGACTTTTTTTTAAAGAAATCTCAAAAAATCTCACTAATTAGGAAATTCTTCGTTCCTTTCAGCCTTAATTAGAAACCTTTTTAGCAAGGGCCATGCTACGAGGATGAATTTCATTGCATCCCAATATGAGGGAAATAAGTCACTTTCTCTGTTAAATCCAGGTGATTTTTTTACTAAAGTGCTCATAAGTTTGTGGAACTATGGTTATGATTCTTCCAAGAGTCTCCTGGGTACCACCATCACATTGATGGAAAACTGCAGCTGCTCTCACTATGTATAGACAATGGAGGCATCGTACAGTGGTAAAAGAACAATTCTATAATCTGCCTTAGCAAAAATATTTCAGACTGTTTATTCAGTTGTCACATCCTCAGAAATGCTGTCAGTGTAATCTGCATCATGATGTATGGTAGAGCTACTTATTTTGCTCCTTAAAAACCTTGAAGAAATTACCTGAGAAATAAGAAATTCCTGGTTCAGGAAGTTCCTGGACAGCTGTGGTTTAATAATCCCCCATCCCTGATGGTATCTGCTAAATAATGTAGCTGGAGCCCTGCAGGGGGAAAAGATTAATACATGGCCAAGTGCAATGGCCTTAGTTCGAGGGTGTGAGTGCTGTTTGTGCAGCAGCTGAGGCTGCTCACATGGAATCACCTCTGCACGCCTGAATTCCCTCTCCTTCCCTTTTATGGATTGATTTTATGGATTAATTTTAAGAGAGGAGAGCTGAGCAGAGAGTCAGTTACGTATTTGAACCTTAGTCCAGGGTCTGTGACACACTCAGGGTTTTGTGAGGCCATTCCTTACCATGAGGCTGCCTTCCACCACAGACCATGGTCTGCAGTTCTTTGCAAAGTTCTCTGTGCCAGGTACTAACGTAAAACATTCTGTAATTGTGTGACTTGACATATTCCAGGATTTTCTTACTGTTAGTTTGATGCAAAATACAAACCACTCTAGGAAATTACATGAACATGCCTGTTTCTGAACAGCCAGATGTCTTGTTGTTCCCCCTGGGGATTTCCCAGTCTTCAGCGTTCACAATTTTGCCTCCTTTTGCCCATTAGTTTATCAGGTCTGTGCCATTCAATATCAGAAAGATGCCATTTAGTATACCAGCTTTTGGTTCTCTGTCACAACCATGGTTTACCTTTCAGTCACAAAGTCTTTATATGTCTAATGGGGGGGGGGGGGAGGGAAGCAAGAAACCACCTTCTGATATGGGTGAGCTTTACGTGGAGTCCTATCAGGCAGCAGTTGGAGTTCAGTAAGACCTTCAGTACATCATGTCTGAAGTCTCTGCTGGTTTGGACCCTCTTGAATTCTGGCCAGCACAGGGGCAAGTTGAAGCACAGTTGGTTTTCCTCAATAGAGTGGGGAATGAGTTCTAAGAATTTGGAGAAACTCTGCTTGAAAAATATCTGCTGTAGGCTTGCCTCGGGTGATCCTTTCCTGTTCATGAACCATCACTGAGCTGCTCAAAAAACTTCTTTCCTTCACATTATACTTACATCTTGTTTAAATTGTGATATATTGCTCAGAGAGCATAGGAAACAAGCCAGTGCTTCTGCACATTCATTGTGTTTCCTGTCCTGCCTTCAGGGTACATTTTAACACCATGGTGGATCAGAATGACAATGTATGAGGGCCGCTTTTAGGAGGATAGCAGCCATTGCTCAGACAGTATTATTTTTTGAATCATTGCATACACTGACAAGGCTTGGGCTTTCCTCATTGGCCTGAACTGTTGTCTACATTTTTCTTAAATAATAGCCTGGGTGCTATAGCTCTGAACTAGATAAATTGTTTTCATTATGTGATCCTGAAAGAGGTATAGCAACAAAAGCATCCAAACCATGCTTGCATGAGAGATTAAAATACTGTATTCATAGCTTTGGAAAAGAATTGTCATTCTCCCTTAGGTATAATTTCAATTGCATTTGGAATAAAGAAATAAAACCACTGAAGAAGCACAGCATTGGAAGAATCAGCCTGCATACATGCATTGCCATCCTTCTTGCTTTTGAGATGCAGTTAATACAGATTACAGAAAGCCTAAAGGAAGAAGAAAGGCTACTGAACAACAAAAAATATCAGTGAGTGAAAACTCACATAACAATTCTTGACAGCTGCAATTACCTTTGGCCCGCAGCTGGTCATGAGTCTGGCAGATACCAGCTGGGCAAAGTGTACCAGGAGACATCCAGAGCAGCCAGACACAAGAGTTCTGGAGCACCTCTGAAGCGCATCTGGCAGACCTGACCTTCTGTGCCTGCTCAGTGAGGAACATAAATAGTGACTGTCATCTTCCATGGCCAAGTAGGGTAGCCTGAATGGCCCAAGTAAAATCCTCTATAAGAGCCAGCTGATGCTTGGTGTAGGCATGCTGAATTCCTGGTTTTTCCTTCAGTCCGTTCCCATCATGCTAGAAGTGCTGCTTTATTTAATAAGGGTAGGCATCACTGTGGTGAGCAAGGCCAGGATATGACAGGGAAACTCAATTTGTCTGTGAGAAACTCTCTTTGGCAGTAGTTAGGTAACTTATACCACTTCAGTTTCACAGAAGCTTCTTTGTAATCAGAGACCAATTTCCCTACTGTGTTGTCGTTTCAACTAGCAAATAAAATAGCAACATCCATGAAATAAATCTCTTGTGCAAATAATCCAGGTTCCATTGTACAGGGAGTAAATCAGTTGCTTTCCATATCACTATGATTCTTGGCACTTTTGAAGGTCCTACAGAGATCTTAAGGCTTTAAAAGTGTGTAATTCCAGTTAGCTATATAAATGCCTTCTTTAAAACTGGGAGGACATACCTAACTTCAACTTTAAATTATGCAAATTATCTGCTAAGCTCTCAGCCATACCCACTTTTTAGAAGCCATATGTATTTGCATACATTGTGCATTGCAAGACAAAATTTGGGCTTCTTTATTCCAGAAAATTTAAGACAAACAGAATTAAGAGACTGGGCTTCAGATCCAACGAGATTAAAAGGAATCAAACCTTCTCAGTGATCAAAGAAAGAAGCAAAGGGAATCTGGAAAAAAGTGCAAGCAAGAATAAACTTCAAAACCAGAAAAGAGCATCTGCAGAAAGTTTCAGTCTCAAGAGTTTTGATGCAGACCTCTGATAGACAGAGGGAATGTGGAACCTCAGACTTACAGTGCCCTGCATTATTTGGACGTACAGGAATCTTGTATTATTTTCCCAATTTATTATTTTTGTCTTAGAAAGTATGTAACTTTTTGTATTCACAGTCATTTCTTTTAGAAAACCACTCTGTAGTGTTTTACGACAGATAGATTGAGAAGGAAAGAGAGATCCTAATATTCCTAAAATTTGAGGAAAAACAAGAGTCTGGGGGGTTTTTTCTTACTTATTTCTCCCCAGATTAATCTAATTCCTTAGCCAGCTGAGACTCCTTGCATTTCTTAGGCTATTATTTCACAGTGGGTCCAGGTGACTTCCATGAGGTCTCTGGAGAAGTACTTTCCCAGTCCTCCTCAGATGAGGAACTGTTCACACCTGTGAGGACAGAATGCACTAGTGAGCTGAGTTTCTGCTGTCAGTGCTGTATCACAACCTGCTTTCTCTTTCCCTCAGTTTGAGGTGCTGAGCAAGGGAAAGCTGGTATTTAAATTGCCTCAGCAATAGATTCATCTTCTCTGCATGGCATCAATGGTCCAATCCTGACACCATGTGATTTCTCATGTACTTGGGTGGTTTTTTTCGTGCTGTTTTTTTCTTGGGTTTTTTGTTTGTTTTGGTTTTGTTGTTGTCATTGACAAGTGTGTTTCCAGCGTTGCTACTGTGTTTGTGCAGGGAGTTCCAGCTGGGACTGTATTTCACACTTAATGGCTGAAAGCTTGAAAGATCTCAGGTTTAACACAGAAAAAATGTAAAGGGTGTTTAAAATATTTTTTCTGACTACAGGCTCCTTTTCTTTTCATATATCTGTAGGTCTCTCATGACTTTGCAATCAATTTCAATGAAGACAACCCAGAATGTGCAGGTAAAGTTCATATTGGGACAAACTGCCATATTTTTGCTGTGTGCAAAATGTGATTGTGTTTTTTGTTGTATCACCTGACTGTTATTCAATGTGACTATTGTTTTAAACTAAGTAGCTAGGATTTCAGACCTGACAGGCTCCAAGCTATCAAGCTTAGCTTTAGAAACCTTAGAAAGTGCCATACATTAATTTCCTGAAAAGTAGTTCCCTTTGAAAGTACACCATGGTGGACATTCAGCACTTGCACTTCCCCAAATCCCTAGTATTTCTGAACACTAAAGCTGCGTCTTCTAATTTCATTCAAGATCTTCAGCTACATCAACATCATAGGTTATGCATATAAGAAGATTCATGGATTCATGGAGAAGGTGCTGCTGTGTGTCTTGTGTTTGTGAGGTCTGCAGTGATTGATGCTGCCTTACTGAAATTCTCTGCCACAATTCACGCTTTTTGTAAAAGACAATAACAGGAAAATTATCTCTAAACAGAATAACAGTTGAGAGTCTTGGTTGGATGATTATTGCTGTCTAAAATTCACAAGTTGTTATTCTCCCTTATCCTTCTGCTTCCACCTAAACACTGAAAGGGATCTTTCAAAATGGTCTTCCTGTTCAAAGTTTCTACCTGCTCTTTTCAGCCCCTCTCTGCCTTACTAGTAGCTTTATCTCAGGCATAGTCAGTGCAGTATGTTCAGCATGAGAATTAAGATGCAAAGAAATGAAGTGAGGAAAAGGAGAGAGGACAAGAAATTCAAGGGAGAGAGACATTAAAAGAATTCAGATTTCACGCATCTTAAATGCAAGAGCTCTGCTTTTGGTTCAGTGGGCATTCCTGCTTTGTGGTTGCACTTGAATTGCTGGACTGCCCCAGCCTCTGCAGGTCATATGCTTGAAATATAATTGGGCATAAGTCCTGCAGCTGCTTGATGTGTTCACACTGCTTCTTACATTGCTTTTAAGGAGTTCAAAGAAGCAGAAGTTACATATATGCACCTAGAAGTGCCTGTAAGCTTGGGAGCCAGCTTGGCACTGAGACTTCAGTCACACTGACAGTCTGGGGATGGTGTGGGAAAGCAAAACAGACCTCAGAATTTTGTCTGGACCACCATATTTTATAATGTGCTACAGAAACAGTTACCAGTGGTCAGCATTAGGTGATAACATATTTATGCATGCAGTGTTCAAATACCCTTTTGTTTCCCAATCTAGATGCAAGATATTTGTGACCCTCTGCATACTTCAGAAAAAAGCCCTACCAGTGCATGCAAAGAAGGCTTTTTTAATTGACTCCTTGCTACCTCTTTTGAGTCAAAGGCTAATTCTTTTATCACACTGGCATTGTTATATAATGATTTTTATTGATTGAAAAGGCTGTCACATCTATGTAGTGCCAGCAGCAGATCAGAGTTTGAACAGACAAGTAAAGGATCTACTATCCAAACCACACTATATATGGAAAAATAAAATGTAACAATGGAAATTAAAGGGGGGTTAAAAAAAGGAAGGGGCTGCTCTGTGAGGCTTGGCTTGGTACACCTAATATTTGTTATACATTACAACTTTATTAGGTTCTTTGCCTAAGATTCTGTTATCTGATAAGTTAACCCATCGCCTGAAAGGGGTTCTAGGACTAAGAAAACATAAAAAAGGTGGTTGCAGCACAGAAGAAGGGCAGGGAAGAAATTTTGCAGCATTTGCACATACATCTGCAAGATATAAAAAGCATTTCTTTGTCATAAATGATACATTTTTAAATAATATCCATCTGGGTGAAAGCAAGAAAAGAAGACAAATCAGTAAGTATGTTGTTTAATCAACTGCTGCAGCTTGTTCATCTGCCTGTCACGGATGCTTGATTAGTTCCTACCACTTTTTCTGTGATGCTTTCTAGGTGCTCTCGCTGTCTTAGGTGACACAGAGAGGAGTAACACCAGCATGCCAAGTGGAGAAACAGTGCAAGAGTGAGAGGGACATAAAGTGCTTAGTGACTATGCTATTTTCCTTATAATATTTAGCATATTTTCCAGAAAACCAAGGAAAATTGCTGGAGTATCTGGTTTTAAACCAAGAAACAGCAGTTGAATGCAACATAAAAAGCATGTGTCTATTTTGCCTTTGAAGAATGAAGTCCCTTTCTTTTGCTGGCAGAAGGTAGTGTGAAGCATCACTCTATATACAAGGACTGTGTATTGATATGAAGATCACTGGAATTCATAAAATATGGATATCCTCACCTCTTCCTCCCCTGTTACCACTTCCAGTCTTGAAAATTTTAGTACTTACAGCCTTATATTTAGTATATTGATAGTGTATTCTTTTTATAACCTTAAAATTAGTATTTAGTTTATCATCTGAAGAAAAAAATAGGTGACACCCTCTAATCTAAATTAATGCTTCTACACATTCATCTAAAACCAATATATATATGTGCATACACTGTATTTCATTGGAGCTATTGAAAGTAGGTTTCAAATAAAAATGTAAATAATTGAATTGTGGGCAAAAAAATGCACATTTACTCTGCCTAAATTAAAGGAGTACAAGAATAGTAAGCTACAAAGTCATCCACTCACATATCCCGTTGGGTTGGGATGGGATGGACAGTAGGTAGTTCTAAAATATATTAATCTGAGATAGCAAATAAGAAATTATATTTCCAGAACATGTTTCTTTCTAAGACAAGAGCAACTTTCTGACATGAATGACACTAAATCTGTGCGGAATGCAGGGAATAAAGTTTATCTTGTATTATTTTAATGTATTAGAAAAAACTACAGTGTATCTTGTCATCATCTTAGGGAAGATTTATGAGGCCTTTGTGCAAGGTCAGTAAGTATATGTTAAGAAATCCTTGGCAAGTTTAAAATTGGGAGTTAACAAAAGATCAGTTTTGCAATATGTAATTTAGTCACTGGAATTACCAAGGGAAATTTTGTTGCATTACATTTTAGCCAATCACAGCTATAATTGAAGCAAGTTCTTTTATCTGTTGGCACTGCAATGGAAAAATGTGTCTGTAGTTCTCTACGAAGTGCGAAGACTGCCTTCTCCACCAGTGTTCCATGGGAGGTTTGAGTGTATCCTCATAAAACAATTACAACTGCTCATGATCTCTCAGTAACCACTCTGCACCCATATATCCTGTAAACGTGGCTGAGTCAAATCCCATGAGTGAGTTAGTCTCAGTGCCAACTGAAACTGGCTTAGGATCTTAGTAAAGTCATTTCATTCTTCAGCATCCTCTATAAAGCTTGTCAGTTTATCACTTTCTTTCCAACTTTAGTCCTCTAATCCTTTAGGTCTGGTAAACTGAGTTCTGAATGTGGAGACTAATGTGCATCACTTCAAGAAATCCTCCTTCTCAATGATTGAAAACACCAATTTCCATTCTGTGATCTGTCAAGTGTGTCAGCAGGAGTCTGTGCTCTCTGGTCTGACTATATATCCTGAAATGAAAAAGGCAAAAATAGCGAGTTCTCCATCAAACTTCTCAACTAAAGCTCATTTTTTCTGTAGACTGCAAAGCATCCTGCTGCTTCCTCCAAGATTTCACAGCTTTTGGTGATAGTCAAAATTCAACCTGAGCAGTTATGCAAATGCACGCTGAAAAATTATTTCCGTAGCACAGGGGAGTCAAGTGTTATAAAAGATGTTTGAATTGTTTAACAGCTTTAGGGCTTAAGTACAAAGGGCAGATTTGTTGGCAACTCCCATGATAAACAAAAATATTTATCTGAAGAGGAGAGAGAAGTGCTGAAGTGTTTTTTAATTTGTGTCTACCTTTCAGCATGAATCTTAGCTGGTGATCAGGAAATGATCACTCACATCTTGAGCTGAGATCGATGGAAGCTACAACATTGCAAGCTGATACCTGGAAAATAGACGTTAAATACTACTGGGGAGGAGAAGTATGGCATAATGAATGATTTATTACAAAATAGATTCAAGCCAGCTAGAGAGAGCTTCTTAGAAATTATCTGAAGTTGCTAGTCCTTGCTAATCATGTGATTAATTTATTCACTAAGAACCTGCCTTTCATTCACATTGTAAACAAGCACGAAGCTGGCGATGTGCTCCACGTTACTTTTGTTCTGTGTGTCTTTTCTTGCCAGGAATACAAGGTGTTGTGGAGGCTTATCAGAGCTGCCTTCCCAAGCTGCAGCTGTATGGGCCAACAAACATTGCTCCCATCATCCAGAAAGTGGCAAAATCAGCATCAGAGGAGACCAACACCAAGGAGGCCTCGGTAAGGGAAAAACACTGGTTGCCTTTTTTGTTGTCCTATGATGGATCTCTTATAGGACATCAAAATAAGGCCTTTCATGTGTGCAGATCGTGCCTTCACAGTTTTTACTAACTGCCTTCCTAGAAGGCAGCTTTAGCCTGGGGCAGCTGGAGCAGTCTCCAGCCTTTACAGCTTCAATATTGTCCCACTGTTGTATTTCCTGCTTTTAGAGCTGTTTTACTGTAACACACCCAGGTAGAAAAATTCAGGGGCTGAGCCCTAAATGTCTTGATCATACAAAGAGATGAGTTCAAGTGATTCCCTACACAGGCTCCCCAATTTCAAGTCTCTTGCAGAGGCTGTAGTAAAACTTTTCTGTTCACCAAGGGGGGTTTTCCAACCATTCATTTAAAACCTTTAATGATACAGTTTTCACCTTGCTATTACTGATGGAGTATCTTGTGCCTTTCAGAAATCAGAAGACAAGTCTGTTAGCCTGCACCTGATACAGAACTGGGGCAGATTTCTTGGGCTAAAAGATTTAGGCATAGATCATGTTTTAAATGTGTCTTTGAAATGCATGGGAGAAAGGGAGAACGAGATGGCTGGAGCGAATATGTGAGCAAGTAGGTCTGAAACATTTACAAGAGCAGTGCTGTGGGAGTAAAGGATGCAAGAGAGACCTTGTATGCTGCAGCAAGAAAAGTGCCTATGTATAGGAACAGAAGACAGCTGTGCATTGGCATAAATCTCATCACCAGGCCCTAAAGCTTTCTCTAAACTTTCTTCATGTGCTGAGCCTTTCTAAAGTCCTAAAAGGCAGCAGTCCCCAAATATTTCTGCTCATGAGTCTGGGCTTGTGATTGATATTTACAAGAGCAGGTAGTGACAGGAAAAGGGGTAATGGCTTCAAACTGAAAGAGGGTAGGTAGGTTTAGATTATATAATAGGAAGAAATTCTTTACTGTGAGGGCCGTGAGACACTGGAACAGGTTGCCCAGAGAAGCTAGGGATGCTCCATCCCTGGAAGTGTCCATGGCCAGGTTGAGTGGAGCTCTGAGCAACCTGGTCTAGTGGAAGGTGGTCCTGCTCATGGCAGGGAGGCTGGAACTAGATGATCTTTAAGGTCCCTTTTAACCCAAATCATTCTATGATTCCATGATTGTTAGTCCACTGTTGTTTCCAGAATCTTGATAGTATTTAGGGTTCCCCAATTTGGGAAATTGCTATGTTTGAATTTCCATATTGACATAATTCTGAGGTGGCTGACTCTGCTCCCAATTCTGCCTCTGAACTAATATGTTATATTGAGTAAGTTCCTTCACTCTTCTATACCTAAGCTTCCTCTTTTTCTGCCTGAAAAACGATTTATAGTATGAATCTTCAAGATGAAGTTTTGTTCCTTCATGTTTTGTTTTGTTTATGGAAGGACAAGATGAAGAGAACAGTTTGAGATTATATAGCTGTGTATACATAAACATTAATGATGTTTATTGTGTTGGTACTGCTCATGCAGAGTAACCAAATTCTATGACCTGTTCATTTTTCCTATTAATGCACAGTTGTTAAATGACTCCATCTGCTTAACAATTCATAAAGGATCCAAGTGAGAGTCACTCTTCCTGATTACCAAGTGAAGACACGTCATAGCTACGATCCCAGTTCAGTGGACTTTGGAGTTTTGGGAAACAAACTACAAGCTCACAAAACTGCTTGCTCTCCTTTACAGAATGAGAAAACCTCTCTTTGGGGCTCTGTATGGAGTGTTTGAGAACAGATACATTCCTCCCTTGCTCTGCTCAAGGACCCCATTTCCCTGCAGAGCACAGCAGCCCTGCCATGGAGTGGTGCTTCTCCTGCAGGCAGCTGCACCAGCCCTCTTGCCTGTTAGCCAAGCTCCTCTGCCAGGTGCTGTCATGCCCTTCCTGACAGCTCTGCTACAGCTTGTAACACTCTGATGCCCCCTTCCTCCCTGCCTCCCACTGGCTCCCAAAGGGAAAAATGTAACGGGAAACTGTCAGCAGAAGTGATTGTGCAGCAGATATAGGGAAATGGGGCTAGTGAAGGTGGCAGGGCTATTCCAGACTTCCCAGCCAAAGATCTGACTCTCCCTGCCCTAGCAGCTAGAAATCTCCTTTTCTACACCGGGCACCCTTTGGCTCCCTTCAGCTTCTGGAAATTTCCTGAACCACAGCTGAATTCCAGAAGAGAAGAAATTGCTAGCGGAAGAGGTTGGGGTGGGAAATGCTATATAGCCACTATAAAGGCTCTTTTCTATTTACAAAGGTACATGAGTGAATTAACAGAAACACTTTTATACTGCACAAGGTTAAGCAGCTTTGGAACATTAACCAATGATAAATTTTTTGCTTCTTGTCCTCCAACTTCAGCAATATTTCATCTTGCTGATTCTGACGGACGGCGTCATCACAGACATGGCCGACACCAGAGAGGCCATTGTCCATGCCTCCCACCTTCCCATGTCAGTCATCATTGTCGGGGTGGGCAACGCTGATTTCAGTGACATGCAGATGCTGGATGGTGATGACGGGATCCTGAGGTCTCCCAAGGGCGAGCCTGTGCTCCGAGACATTGTGCAGTTTGTACCATTTAGGAACTTCAAACATGTAAGCCGATTTTTCCATCCATTCCACAGAACGGTGAATGTGTGTAACACACAGTGAATGCCCCCTGGGGCTGGGCTCAACTTTGCATGTGCATGCAGTGTTTAGTAAGTCTATGGCATTATTGTGTCAGAAATGGAGAATCAAAAAAGGAATCAGAATGAAATGTGCTCTGCTGAGGATGGGGAAGGAAAGCATGAGGCAGAACACATATGCTTTTTGTGGTGTCAATCCTTGCTTCCACTTTCTCCCTCATTTTAGTTTGTTATCCTTCCTGACTAATTTTTCCTGGTGTCTCTTTTTCCATTCTCTTTGCACCTGTTCTGTCAGGACAACTGTATTCTGCTTTCCATCCTTTCATTTTCACAGGCAAATGAAATGGCTGTGAATTTGTCCTCACAGTGTTCCTCAGAAAGCTGTTTCCGTATTGAAACAGACTTCCCTAAGTTCTCAAATGCAGGACTATCCACCCACAGCATCCTGGTTGCCTCCAAACCCTTTCCCACATTCTGTACAAGAACACAACCAAGAAAGGGCATGACTAAGAGCTTTCCTGTGCCCTCAGCCAGCTGTTCCTTCTTGAGCGAGCCCAGTGTGGTGTAGAAGACATTCTAGGAAAGGAAGGAACAGAACCAGCATTAAATTGCCAAATCTAAAATAATGCATTGGCCATGGACTTTTCTTCTCGCTCACCTGCCCTACCTTGCAGCATCTGTCCCAGGGACTTTTCAGCAGCAGAGCAGAGACAGTGGTCACCCACAGAAGGGGCTTTCCCACACACAGATGGGTTTTCCAGAGCCCTTTTCCTCCATATGGAGGCATGTATTATATTCTTCTGCCATGCTGATCACATCCCTTCTGCTTCACTTTTCCATTTTTCTCTCCCTTCTTTCCCCTCACTTCTTCTGTTATATTTATGTGATTCTTCAGACTGGTTTTTGGCGTGGGTTTTTTTTTTTTTTGCCCACCTTTGGCTAGGAAAGATATCCTTAGTCTTTGATTTGAGTATTTATCTCTCAGTGTAACTGACTGATTCTCCTTACGAGATTGCTCCTTCCAGTCTGCTCCCATACACTAATGATCCTTAGATCTGGAAATGTCCCACAGATGTTCTCAACTCTCTGATGGTTTTGCTCTCTCTATAGGTTTGCACTGCTTACATTTCTTCAGGTTATCTACGCTTTTTATCACCACAGGAGATTTTTTTTCTCTTTCCTGCTTTCAAAATGCCTTCATTTTATTTTTCTCTTCTCAAGAGTTGTTCTTTATTCCAATTTTGCCATATTTGTCTTAAATCTGGATGCAATTCTTACTTTCATAAACCCTTCTAAGGAGGAAGAGAAACAAACTTTTTCTCTTTTCCTTCTGCCTTTATGGATCCACACAGGAGATGAAACACCCTGTGTGCTATTAGTGTGGTGACACCATGCCAAATAGCTGCAGATTGGCTACTGAGTCACAGGTACATACATTTCCATGCTGGCAGTGGCACACAGTCCCCTATCTGCTGAGACAAATATGAGCATGACCAGCTCATGGCTTGTGATTCCTTCAGCAGATAATCACAAGTGCAGAGATCTGCACTGTAGTCTATTGTGAAAGTGTCCAGAGCTGAGTTATTTATGGGCTAGTGGCAGACCTACTTTTAATTAGTTGAAAACATGTTTCTGCAAGGAACTGGCAAAGCCAGCTGCATTTGTTATTTTTAGTTTCACTTTGTATTTTATAATAAAGCTCAAATCATCCTTGATGGAATAGATTAACACTGACAGCTGCAGTTCTGGGTTCTGAATTTATTGTGCCCCTGGATGTTAATTTTTGAGTGTATCGATGTGTGATTTTTATTGCTAGCATTGGTCAAATGACAATCTAAATTAGCTAAAAAGAATATATGCTTAACTTCCTCAGTACTGGGAGAGGCTAGCAATCTTAATGTATTTTTCTTTTTAAAGAGTGATATTTTTCACCCTCTTTCTCTTAGTAGCAAAGATAATATAGATATAGAGATAGATTTGTATTTGCTCTATCAGAAAAGCCAATATATCTTGTGCAACCTGATATTTAGTCTTTTTATTGTGATCTTTCAGCTTTTCAACAAATGTCACTGTAATGGATGGGTATAGCCACTTCTGGTTGAATTTCTTTATTAGCATATCCCAAATAATCTCCCTCTCTCTGAACAAAGGGACATTCACAGCTATCTTGCTTACTCAGCACAAACAAAAGGCCATGTCTTTTGCATCCACTAGTAAAATATTTTTTCTTGGGAGAAATGAGTGTAATGGTTTGATTCAAACTTATTTTTCCCCTCAGAGAAATGCAGATTTAACACATTTGGGAGGTTTTCATCAGATCCGCTCTGATCAAACACAAGAATTAATATACATCAGCATATTGTATTTGACAGCTTTAAGCAAAACATATATTTAGTTAAAAATCACATCCCTTTTGTCAATATACCTTGTGTTTATTTTATTAAGTAGGAAAAAAAAGGTTGAAGGATCTTTTTAGAAAGATTACAAATCAAGTTGTGTAAGGTTTATAGGGCTTTTTTCTGATAAGTATTTATTTATGCCTAAATCCATATTATCTCTATTACTGACAGAAGGAGAGAAGAAAGTGCTATGTGTGAGTATTTATTTTTTGTTTTGCTGGAAGAGTAAACCAAAATTGATTTGGAGTCAACCCAAAGAACATTTTTTTTCATTACTTCAATTCTCATGACAGCTTGGAACTCAAAATCTCATATCTATCCAAAGAGATCAAAAGTAACCTATGCAAAAGCTGCATCTGTGAGGAAATGGAAAAGGGGTGAGAAGGAAGTTGTAAAAATAACCTATGGAGTGAATCCCTTTAATTCTATAAGTTTGGCTTCAGAGATGGTTCTGGTCCTGCACAGCACTCAGACAGGCATTTAACACATTTTAACTAGTTAGGGTTATTCATTTACCTAAAACCTGTTTTCTACTTTCATGTTTTACTGGCTTAAGACTCAGTGTAGACAGAAGGTTTTATTATAGGGGTTTAGTTTCCTTTGTGATGAGTGTATCAGAAGTACTTTAGTAAAGTATCTAACCTTTCCCCACTCTCTTTAAGGAATATCTTTGAATCCATCAAAATAAGAATAACTATTGTACTGGCTCTTGGCAAATGCTGTAGTTGTAGAGGCTTGATAAAATCAGGGTAAACATTAATGCTTAAAAATATGTCCTTTTGTATAGTAGGTACATGCAATTTGCCAAAGGGGAGCATAACAAACAAAGGGAACATATTTTCCCTGAACTGATTTTTTTTTTTCTCTATTATCATCACCACCCCAGTAATGTGAGTGTCCTTCACCTGAAACTGTAGAACAGTGATGGTCACAGTCATTGAAATGCAGTTGAAGAAAATCACCTGTCTCAATCCATTCATGGACATATTTTAAGAGCTGAAATTCTCTGCCTTTGGGACACAGGATATATTTACTGGGCACAAATCTGATGCCACAGGTAGATTGTATTCCATTCTGCTTTGTATTTAATCATAAAGGCTAACAACTTAATAACACCTATATCACAAAGGCATGTGGAAAGCACAGTTCTCAACCACTGCAAGGAACTATGTTCTGCACTGTGCATTGCAATTAAAGATTAAGCACAGTGAAGCTGCAGAACTGAACCAACAGTCAGTTGTGTTTGTAATACACACCAACAATGGAATCACAGGGATTATTGTCCTGCTGCTGACTGACCTGATTATTGTGTATTAGCTATCAGTTGGGAACTAGTCATCTTTGCATCATTGCTAGGATGCTCTTTCAGCAGTGTAACAGTGGACACAATGTTATGTCCCATCTGTGTTAAAGAGCCAGCCAAGGTAATCCTTAGACAGCACAGATGAACTGGGTTTGCGTTTTAGCTCAGAAGTTACTGAGTCTACCTCTTACTTATACAAATGCTGCTTTTCACCATCTGGTCTAGAAGTGAGAGTGCTTTACCACCAAAGAAGGATGTAAGGTACCAGTGGTCCAGATTGTCAGACAGGAAATCACCCCTAATCCTGGTTTTGGGATGCTCCCTGCTGAAAAAACTTCAGGACCAACAGACATCACTGGCACGATGAAACTCAGTAAAGCAACAGTTGTCCATGTTCAGACTGGAGCATGGAGACAAGCCAGCTACCCCAGGGCACCTCTGTGTGGGGCCACACATTGCCTGTGAGCCAGTGGGCACAGTAAATGTTTGAGCTGAAACCTCAGTGTGAGGCTTTTGAGTTGAGGACTTCTCAAGAGGCAGTGATTCAGCTGTGCATCTGAGCCCTGCCACAGCCTGTTCTGAAGGGCTGCCCCTTTGTTCAGGCACAATGGATGTGGCGGCAGAAGAGAAGTGGCAAAGGGAGGAGGATGCAAAGAGGTAAGTGTTGGCCCAGTGTTCAGACATGTGAGCTACACGTGAGCTGGAGAAGCTGATGGCGAGTGCTCTTACCCAGCATTTTTAAAGACTGAGCAGAGTGAAGTTTCCTGATTGCTCCGGTTTGTGTGTGCAGTGATGGCACAGGGCTCCTCCCCCACTGCTCATTTGTACCCTTTAGGTATGGTTGTATCTTTGGTAAGATGGCACAGATGCAGGCTAAGGTGTGTACAGCTTTGACACACCAGGAAGGAGATTTAAAACCCAGTGATTTTCAGTAGCAATGTAGAAATCAGCCAAGGGGCATTTTCTGATGATTGTAGTTGGAACTAGATGATCTTTAAGGTCCCTTCCAACCCAAACCATTCTATGATTCTATAAAACAGGTTTAGGCAAGAATAGGGCAACTCTGGAAAACAATGGATTTCATTTTTCAGTATTTTAAAAAACTTGGTTCTATTACAGTGTACCACCTGAGAACAGTTGCTGCGCTGTCACACAAAGTGTGCTCTGTGCTTTGCCAGTTTGTTCATGCAGAAATGTTCCAGGCTTTTTTGCCCACACAAATATTTTTGTATCAATGTCACAGTAGGAAAATAGGGGTTCATTTTATTTGTTACTAATACCATGAGTGAGTCAAAATATCAAAACAGAAAAAAAAACCAAACCAAACAAACAAACCCTAAAACTTTCTCCTTCTGGTTTTGCTAGCACTATCTTTGTAATTGTAGTATTGTAACACTTGTTCCTGGAACTTCTAATATCCCTGGGGCTTTCTGCACCTGGATTAGCATGCCTATGAGTAGCTTACATTCATCTTAAGACCCTGGAAGGATAAAATCCCACCCCATGAAACAGAGTAGGTCAATAAACAGTCAATACAACTGCTTTGTGACATGGTCGTTTTGAAACCTGGCTGTCAATATAACAGACAGTGAGGAGGAAAGTGTTCCTTAATTTAGGAAAAAGTACTTGGTGTACAGAAAAAAAGTGATCCAGCCACTGGCTGAGTTCCCATACATTGTCTGAGCTGCAGTCTGTGCTCTGTCTGGAGATAAACACATTAATTTAAACCTCTCACACTGACATCTAAGTATTTGCATTTTCACTGCATTTTTGTCGTGGGCTCAGAGGGAACATGCAAGCAGGCTGGCTCCAGAGGACTTGGAACCAGCTCTACCCAAACAAAGAGAAGCAAATCTGAAACCTGAGGCAAGAGGGTGCATGGGAACATAGGGGCTAAGGAAAATCCCTGCAGCACGTGCAGGTAATTGTTGCCCACAAAATACCCACAGGCCTCTCTGCTTAAAATGAAGCATTGCTGGGGTATGAGGCAGCAATTCTGTGTGTGCCCTCAATGGAGGGCACAGTTCCTCATTCACTGCAGGGATGAAAGTCAGTGGTCATCTCTATATCCATCTCTACATTTCAGGGTCATCAGCTCTTAAGTCTGGTTAACACCCCACATTTATATGTTTCAGGAAGAACTTTAAAGCCTCCACAAAGTCTAGGATTAAACCATGGTTTAATTCCAATAAAGACAAAGTATTCTTATTGAATTAAAAAACTTCCCCAGCCATTAGAACACCACTCCAGATTCTGAAGAGCAGAATGGTGATGAAGGTCTTCCTTTCACTGTGATGTCCATTCATGTTCAACTTGAAGCTCTGCATGGTTCCTTGCTGAACACTTATGAAGTCTTTGCAGCCCCTTTTGTTGTGATATGGTGCTCTCCCAGAGTGCAGGGAAGTTCAGTTACCCTGAACTTAAAATAGTCCAAACAGACCTGAAAAACAGGCAGAGAACTTTTGGCTTTAGTGCACTTTCAGGCAGCTATAGCTGCATACCTAAATTGACTCTCAAAATGAGTTTCCAGCAATAGTGCCTGTCACTTTGAGTCCTTTTTGCCTTCCATTTCTGTACCATAATTCCTATCTTGATCTCATGGCACCAACGCCTCTAAACCCCATGGCACTTCTAGCAGAGAGCCAGGTTAACGCTTGTGTTTTCTACCATTTCCTGCAGGCATCCCCAGCTGCTCTAGCAAAAAGCGTTTTGGCTGAAGTTCCAAACCAAGTCGTGGACTATTACAATGGCAAAGGGATAAAACCAAAATGTATGTCAGAGTACGAGTCTTCCAGGACACTAGCTCCATGAACCTGCCTGCACTCTTTTACAAAACTAAAAAAGAACGATGCTACTGTCTACAATTCCTGTACTTTAAAATGAAACAAACAACAACAAAAATAGCACGTTTTGGTGATTTTTAACTAAAATAACCTTTTTTTTCTTTTTTTTTTGCATGTGTAGCCTAAAGGCTTAAATCTGTTAAGCGATTGTATTGTTGAAAACTTTTTATGAGAAAAAAAAATCCAGGAAAAAAAAAAGTGAACTCTTTACATTACAGCATGTCGCCTTGAAATAAAAAGTTATCTGTATCTGGTTTTTATACAGGTTTGTTGACATTTTGCTATATTTCTTATCTTTACACTGTAAAGCATTTTGAAATATTTATTGAGAGTCGATAGCCAAAATGTCTTTGGTTTAATCTGCTAAGAACTGAGAGATTTTTCAACATGGCAGATGCATGAACTGTATTTTGCATGTTTAAAATAAAAACAACACAGTTTTGCAGTTGTCTTTATTTCTCTCTCTCTGCCACAAGGCTGCCTGCTTTCAACTTCCATATTCCAAGGACAGGGTAATAAAGCGTTTCAAGAAGTACCTGACCTGAAGTATGGGCATTTCTGATGTTAGCAGCTTGTAACATGGGCACCCAAACCTGCCCGCTCACTCTGTGGCCTGAGCAGTGGTTTTCCAAAAGCCTGACACTGCCAGCTGTTATGGAGGGTTTGGGCACAGCTGTAAACAGGCTTGGAGGGCATGACCCATGAGGATTGCATGTCTTAAAATACTCCTACTTTATCCAAACTATCTGGCTGGCTTTCAAATGGGTTGTGTTTTGGCTATTCAACCTTACAATCTCTTATGATTGGGAATTCTTATTTTGGGTCATTTATATTTTTTAATCTCACACCGGGTATACAACTTTGTGTGACAACCAGTGACTTGTAACTTCACACTCACACAGATCACCTGTGTGTGACAGAAAAACTGGTTTTTGTCCTTAAAGAATATTTAAGCCTCCTTTTTTTTTTTTTAAAAAAAAAAAAAAGAAGAGGACATACAAGAACAGATTGGCAGTGGATTGATTTTTTGCATTGAAATATTTCTGTACATAAATGAAGAAATTAGAGCAATGTTATTTTTAGTGTTTGAATTTTGGCTAAAAAGCAGTAGTGAAAGATGTGACATTAAAAGCTAAGGATAAAATTTGACAAAAAATAATTTGTGTGGAGTTGTCCAAAGGGCACGGCTTTGGATGAGTTATGCTCCCACCAAATTGAAAACATTCTGTTGCTAGTCCCAGAGGAAGCTGTTTTGGGCCAGCGCTGATATTTTGGAAAACCTCCCCTGTGAGCAAGGGATTTTGTTCTAGAAATGCTTCTTTTTAAATGAGTCTGCAGGTAATGTAGAACTCCAGCTCCCTGATTCTCCTTTAGAAGTAATTTCCATGGGATCAGCTTTGATTGAAGGTTTTGGACTGTTAAATGAAGGCAGTGGCATAGCCAAGGTGCATGGGGCTGTCTCCCCAGCACACTCAGCTCTGCTCTGTCTATCTCCTGCAGCACAGTCATTGATGCTTGATAGTAAAGATTCCTTCCGCTGACCAGATACTGAACAGCAGCCAGTATTTCTTGGTCACGGTATACGTTGCGTGGAGATGTCCCAACTGACAGATCTCAAATCCACAGTTCCACGTAACGGCTGACACTTCATTGGAGATCTTACCCTCCCTCTGTGGACGTATTTCATCTGGAAGCTACTGCAGTCTTCCCTTATATCTCATACACCACTCTGTCAACAAATCTTAATTCTTATTTACAACATCTCTAGTTTCTAATTTCCATTTCCCCTTTTTTTTTTTTTTTCTTCTTTTCCTCCCTATTCTCAAAAGGAGCATTTTCTAGCCATGACTGACAAATCAATGACTCCATGTTCTTTGCTCCTTTGGTATATTACTCTGTAATCTCAGCCAAGGTGTTTATTCTGCACCTCAGATTCCTCATCTTTAAAATGAAGGTCACTGCCATATAGTCATAAACATCTCACAATAGCACTGAGGGACTTTAATATTTGAAAAGTGATTTGAGATCCTCAGAGGCATGATGGTGCTCTCACCATGTACAGAGTATTACTTTACCCTGGGACATACATTTAGGGATCTAATGTACAGCCAGGGAGGGGTTAAGCCTTCTCTTTATTATTTGCCAGACTGAAATAAACTAAAAGAAAGCTTTCAGCAGGAAAAATTACGAATCAGATAAACTGTTCTTCTGGTACATATGATCTTTGACTCAACTGATTTTTGAAGTGCTTATGGTTACATAGAATTGGGCAGTTACAGCTCTTCATTAGCAGAGCTGTTACAAGGTGCTTCTATAATGTAGCATCATATAAAATGCAGAGATCAACAGGTTTTTGTATACTGAGGTATATAAACCATCAGTCATTTTTATGTATGTAGTTGGTCTGTATAAGTGTCTCAAGAGATTCCCAGTTGCTGCAGATCTTTGTTTACTTCACACAATCCTGATTATAAATGTCTACTTAAAAAGAAATCATTATCAGTGGCTAATATAGGTCAGCAATTCTGTGGCAGCCCTCAAGGTATTTGGAAAGACACCTCCATGATATTGAAAAATCAATTGGAAATCTCCTTCAATCCATACAGATCTCAGCATGTAAAACAAACACGTAATAGTGTGGTGAGTTGGTGTAGGATGCACAGAAGACAAAACTGGCCATATGGTAAAGGCTTTCTAATGAGGCTTTCAATGTTATTTTCATTGCTCCAAGCTACTCTGTGCAATAAAATACTGTGGACTTTGTGCAAGGTAATATCATTAAGTATATGAATATATCTCTGAAATGGCACATTTTTCTCCTGTTTTATTTACTTTGGGTTTTAGCAAGGCCATTCTGCCTTTAGGCTGAACTGCCATCAACTTCTCCTACAGATTTTTTAATGCAAATTTAAACTTCTACTGCCTTTTGATGGATCATTTTAAATTCTGAAAACTCCTTTAAAATAAATTATATCTTGTCCTGTTGAGATAATTGATGATCTAAAATATCTCCTCTGCCAACTGCAATCCTGCCTTCCTTTTTACTGTCTGTCAAACCCAATTCAAAACCAAAGAGTCCCAGAAAACTCAGAGATATTCATAGTCCTTGTCATCCCAAAATACATTAACATCTGTAATTCTTGAGCCAGATACTGAGCTGAGTTGTATCTTTAGTTTTTAAGGGAAACTAAGTCTACAACAATTTTATAAAAGCACTAATACATTGCTAAATGCTTCTTACCCTAAGGTAAAATCTATCCATGTGAAATTCTTACCATGATAAGCAATATAGTGTTCTACAGCATTTCATGAAAGCCTACAGGTACGAAAGAACAATGACATTATAATAATTGTATTGCTTTAAAACATCTTTTAAACAGTCTCCAAATATCAAAGTACATAACCAATAACAACTAGAAGGTTTAAAGTTTGATCTGTTAGACACCTGCTGCGAGCAATGGAGAACAGTGCTCTGTTCTCCCGAAAGAACTCAACTCATTATTCACATTGGCATTCCTTACCTGGGATTATGGGTCTTGCAGTCACACTCCTGTGTAAATCTAAACCTATGTCCAGGCTTTCCAGCATGAAGGACTTACTAGACAAACTACTCCTAAGTAGTGTGGACATTTCAATCACAAAGCACTGGTACATTTAAATTCACATTCACTTTTTTTTTTTTTTAATGGGAAAGATGAGCTGGAGATTCCCAGGATAGGTTTACACTTCTCAGGTTGTTTTCCCCCCCTTATTTATGGGAACTGCCATTTCGCCACAACAGAGCTGCTCATCCTTCACTCATAGGTCTTACTTGTCCCTACAGTCCTGGGCTGAGGAGTTGAACTACACTGGAGGCAACTGCAGCAATTAGGGAGCTAGATGAGGGATACGAGTCAGCTCAGCTGCATGTTGGCTTGCAGCATTCACCACAAACCATCAGTGGGCTGCATGCCCACCCTCTCTTTTCTGCTTTTCTTCCCATCTCCTTGCAGAGTTGGGGAGATCCTCCAAACTGATCAGGTGACACCTAGGTGACCTCTCTCCTGGGAAGGCTGCCAGTCCAAAAGTGGTGTTTCCGTTTCCTCATTCCTGCAATTCTGAGGGCTACCCAAGGCAGCAGACTGGTGGGGAAGGTTATTTTGTCACAGGCACTGTTTCTTTCTTTTCTTTCTCTCCAAAATAGTGCTAGTCCTTTCAACTGCTCCGCAGAAAGCCTCTTACTGCTGTGTTTGGGAGGCCACTGATTAGAGCAGGCAGCTGATTGCATTCAGAGTTGTAGCCATCTTGCTACAGCCACTCAAGAGTTCATGCCTTTTAACATCATGAACAGCTGCATGCATAAAAAAAAAAAAGTTTGATTTTACATCATCATGTTAAAAAGGAGAAAAGTAGTACAGCACTAAAACTTCTCTCTCCAAAATGTGTCTTTGCCCATGTATTACTTTCCAGCTTACTGATGCATGAAATCCTGCATCACCCCAGCTGTGCAGAATGCTACATGAGAAAGGCATCATACTGTGGCAGCAAGGTTAGCTTCAGGTGAGGGCATCAAAGGAGCCCTCCTCTCTGACTGGGAACATGTCATGGTTTGGCAAGTCACTTAATCTTTGTGGTGTGCCCTGGTTCCACATCTTTAAAATGGGGGCAAATAGCATTTTGCTACTCCCTGGGGACTTTGGTAGGATAAGCACCATCGTAGGTTGTCATAGTGCTTAGAAATGGGGAGTTAACACCTTTATCAACTTTAGATTCATTCTTCTCCTGATAGAGAGCTCCCTCTCAGAGTGGCAGCATAAGCTACTGACGGACCCCACTAGAAAACACACCTGCATGAAATTTAGCAACAGCCCTATTGCTGTTCCTGATGCCAGGGAGGGAGCAAAAGGATGCAGTGACCACTGTGATAGTGGAGCTGACAGCTGCAGAGAGCAAATATCAGTTGAACTGTGAACTTGGGAGACACATTTCTGAATACACTGTGTGTTTACTTCTTAAAAGGTCAAGAAGCTAACATGGGACAAGGAGGGTGTATGTGGGCTGCTGGTAGTTTTTGGGATCACAGTTCTGGGTGTGAACACCAAAATTGTGCTCAGTTAACCACTGTGAGGTGCACACAGCCTCACTCAGATCTTCTTAGCTGGCCACAAGCCTCAAGTGCAACACCCCCACAGACATAGCACAGTGGGGGAGAAGGGTAAAGAGAACCCATGGCAGATGTCGGCTAACCACACTGAACACTCAGGTGTCTTTAAAAAAAGAGACTTTTATTGAAACCAAAAGGGAATCTTGAATTCCTACCCCTTCACTGTCCCACCTGCCAGGGTGGCAGAGGTTCCACCCCTGTGCCAGGCTGCCCACACACCCTCTGCCTGACCCACCCCCTTTAACTCTACCAGTAACCTTTGCTGGCTACAATATTAAATATGCTTCCCATAAATGTTGCCCTCTCCCCTTAGGGGCACCAAGAATCAGAGTCAGCCAATCATTAAGGTTGGGAAAGACCTCCAAGATCAGGGGGTTAACCCAGCAGTGAGAGATCCACCACTACACCCCGTCCTTAAGTGCCTCATCTACATCGTTTTTGAACACTTCCAGGGACAGTGACCCCACCACTCCTCTGGGCAGCCTGTTCCAATGCTGAACCCCCCCTTCCGTGAAGAACCTTCTCATGATATCCAACCTAAACTTCCCCTGGCACAGCCTGAGGCCGTTTCGTGTCGTCCTGTCGCTTGTCACCTGAGAGAAAGGACACGAAGCATTGAAGCCCACAGGTGTTTGGGGAGGCAGAGACCCCTCTCTCACCCCAATCACAGGCCCAGCACCCACAGGAGGTGGAGGCAGTGTGAGAAAAATCTCTTTCATTCAATTTAGAGAAGATACAAATATCCATGAGATGAAGAAGTGTGGCACAAAAGTTTCTGTTTCCCCACGTGCTGGGTGCCCCGGCCACCAAGGTCCAAAAAGCACACCCTCACCCCAAAAATCATGCCTTTTATGTGTCCCAAGGGTCTTGCCTTGTTAGCATAATGAGAGGAGTGGGGCTCTTCTCCTGGCTGGGTTTGGTGTGCCTCCTCCCTGTGCAGGGTCTCCTGGCCAGAATGACCCCTTTCCCCTGCACACAAAGGGCCTGTCACATGGCCAGGGCTTGTTTGGGCCATACCTTTATCCACTTCCATGATTCCCTATTCCCGAACGCGAACTGTCCCTGGCACCAGCCCCACACAGCGCCTGGTACCTCACGGCTTTCGCGGCGCGCCTAAAGCACTCCCTGAGTTAATGAGCCATTCGCTTGTCATACACCCACGTACTTTATTTCTCACAGGCAGGCTCTGGGCCTTGTGCGGCTCACCCCACCCGCGGGCGGCCCCTTCCCCTCGCTGACCCCCATTTTTGGGCCTCCCCGGCTCGCTGCGGGCACTCGGGAGCGACGGACGGGTTTGGGGGGGCACAAACCCTGCCGTGGCTATTTCTGCATGTGCTCCCGCCCTCGGGGGGCCGCTCCCTCGGGGGGCCGGGCAGGGCAGGGCTGGGGCGTGCCGCGGGGTGGCGGGGACAGGCCGATTGGGGCTGTTTCGGGAGATTTTGCGTTCTCGGCGCAACCCTCGCGGGCCGGAACCCTTGCGGGGCGGAACGCGGAACCTTGGTGCCGGGGCGGCGGGGGAAGGGCCCGGCGGCGCACGGGTGCGGCGGCGGGGGCGGCATGGCGGGCTGGGCGCGGCTGTGGGCCCGGCTCGGGGGGCGGCTCTGCGGCGGGACCGGGGCCGCCATCGGGGCCCGGGGCGCCCCCGGCACCAGGTACGGCACGGATGGGGCCGCGAGGGGCTCCTCCGGGCGGGGGGGGCGCTGAGAGCGGCTCGGCCCCTGTGGCGGCCCCGAGGTGCGGAGCGGCTCGGCGCGTCCCTGCCCTCTTTGGAGAGGCCTCTGTGTGTGAGTGTGTGTGTGCGTGAGTGAGTGTGTGTGCGCGGGAGTGAGTGTGTGTGTGTGTGTGTGTCTGTCTGTCTGTCTGTGAGTCTGTGTGTGTGCAGCCTGCGGGCAGCGGTGCGGCCCCCAGCATCACTCCGCCCTCGGGATTGCCCCCAGCCCGCCCCTGTGTGGGTTGTGGCGGGACAGGCGTGTTTGCTCCCAGGGCGCCTTCGCTGCCCCGCCGCGTTTGGGGCGCCTGGGCCGCCTTTCCCCGTGTGCTGCCCGACATCCCGCCTCGCTGCCCTGCGGAGGGGTGCGGAGCGACCCGGCTGCGCTGAGCCCGCACGGGAGTTACGGCAGATGGCAGGGCACTGGGTTATGGGGCGGTGGGTGTACCGTGGGAGAGCTGCTGGGGCTGGAGGGGAGCTGAGCTGAGGAGCTGAGTTCCTTCGCACTGTGTGGACACGTTGTGCAGGGCTTTGTGGTTTTGGGCCTTGAGAGCCTCAGGAGACAGAGGCTGCACAGTCTCTCTGGGCCCCTGTGCCTGTGTTTGACTGTCTTCAGACTGAACGCTTTTTCCTTAGATCAGAATGCCCCTTCTCAGTTTATACCGCCTCTCCCATCCTTCTGGCACACACTTCGGTGAGCATCACCTGCCTCTTGTCAGTAACTTTCTCACAGGCAGTGCAGAGCTGCTGTCAGGCCCAGCCTAGGCCACCTCTTCTGCAGACTAAACCAAACCCAGTTACCTCAGTCCTGGTAGGGCAAATGCTCCAGCCCGTGGTGTTTTTGTATACCACAGCTGGACTCACTCCTTTGTAAACAGCCCTGTTGTACTGGGGTTTTAGTTTTGCAGGTGTGGTCTCTTTGGAGTGCTGAGGAAAGGATGACAACTGCTTGTCTTGATCTCCTGACTATGCTTCTGTTGATAAAGTCCAGGCTGCTGTTAGTCCTCATTGCTGAGAAGAGCCTGTTGGCTCCTTTTTTACCTTTTTACCCCCAGGACCTCTCAGGTCCTTGGCCTGAGTGGGGAGCAGCTGTGCTGAAGTTGCAGCCCATACTATTTCAAGAGGTTATTCCATCCCAGTTGTGAATGAGACTGTGCATTTCTCCTTTGTGAATTTCATTGTGTTCCTTGTTGGCTTGTCCCTCTGACTGGCACAGGGGCATCCCTGAGCATCATCCACTGCTCCCTTCAAACTGAAGAACGGGGCACTCATCCCCTCTTACAGATCACTGATAAAAATATTAAACAGGACAAATCCCTGAACAGACAGTTGAGGAACTCTGCTTGTAACTGGCCTTCTAATAGAATCTAAACCATTAACCATGGCTCCTTCAGTCCACTGATCCAGCCAGATTTTTGCCCATCTGATGCCCATAACATCCGAGCATGGACAGAAAGATGCCACAGGAGATTGTGTTGAAAAGTCTTGCTAAAGTTACAACACCCACTGCTGTCTTCTCATTCATGAACGTAGCTTTTTTTCTCCTAAAGAGTGGTTGGTTGTTTTGTTGTTGCTTGTTCCCCTTTGGTGTACTTTAAATCCTGCAGAAGTTAGATGGGAGCAAGTAATGAGGTGGGTTTGGTCATGGGTGGCCAGTTTGAGTGATGGTGGCTGAATACCTTGCTTGTATAGTTTTGGTCTTTATGACTATCATTCATTACATTGCAAACATACATGTCATGAGACATTATTTAAACTAATAAGACATTTAAAACTGTTTTCCCACTCCTGAAAGGGGACAGCTGGGCTTGCTGGTCAGGCACGGTAACAGTGCAACGTGGTGGCATGAGCATCTTTCTGAAGAGAATGTGGAGTTCCTGAAGAAGATAACTGCAGAGGAATACAAAGCTCAGACAGCCAGCAAGCTGTGCCCTCTGAAAGATGAGCCGTGGCCACTGAATGAATGGACACCAGGTGAGAAAGTGTCTCCTCTGAAATACCAAACTCGTGCTGAAGTTACTATTGTTGCTATGTTGTTTCATTCAGTAGTATCAGGATTGTGCCTTGTAAAGCATTCTCCTTTCTGATTTTACATCAGTCATTCAATACATCTAGTTAAAAAGTAAATATAATACATCAGTTCTCTAAAAAGCATTTAAAATATTACAGGGTGTTAAGAACCTTTTAAGAAGTCTTAATTTTTAGTCCAGATCGGCATTTGGCCTGTCTGACTGGTGTGCAATGATAAGATAATAAAGTAAGAATTCATCAAAAAATGAATTCATCAAAAAAGACTCCTTAAAATATAGATTATATGAACTTGAAAATGTTCTTGTAAATATTGCTGGACTCTGAAGAAAAAGTGGTATATAATTCATCCCACTTCTGTGATTCCAAAGTCTTATGGTCTAAAACACAGCAGTAAGTTTTTGAGCCTTCAGAAGGGTCACATCATTTGTGTGGCAAACTTCACAAACTTTGCTGTACAAGTTTGCAAAGATTGGGTGGGAGGAACCTCCTACAGTAAATTTTTCAGTAGTTAACTTGGCTCTAATACATGGGTGTTGTATTTAAAAAAATTAAAAGAGTCTGAAGCATTGGTTGTTTTAATGGGGAACTGATTGTGTGTTCTATTGAACACGACTGGAACAGGTAGAACTTCACTGCTAGTGGGATTAAAAACAGCTAACAGGTTATTCCCAGCCTACTCACAGGGAGTCAGTGATGTTTTCTCTCCTTCACCTCCTTAGGAAAGGTCAGAGATACTGGGATTTTGCAAGTTATGAAATGAAATCTTTCAAATATTAAGTGTGGAGTTGCATTCCTGTTCTGTTTTGATCTACAGATTCCATCAGAGTTGGTGTTGTTGCGGTAAAGCTGGGAATGATGCCAATATGGACCAAGTCAGGAAACAAACATGCTGTCACACTACTTAAGGTGAAATAAATCATAGTGAATTTCATGTCCTGTACTGTGTTCAGACTGGTAGCCAGACATCAGTCCAAAATGAAAGTTACTACTTGTATAGAGTAGGAAATCCTGAAAGAAAGGAAATATTTCTTTGGGTCCTGGTTAGTACAGCACACCCACTGTGTTTATATCCCAAACTTTCTGGGAGCAGTCTGCCTTCTGCCTCAGCTGTTCAAGTGCTGCAGAATTGTGAGTAGCGTTACCTACATGAGATAACATAAAGCTGGGCTTAAGTACCCCACTTCACTTTTTTTATTTTGCAACTTGCAGGTGCTTTGGGATTAGTTTCACCTTGGTTTCTGAGCCTTTGTAGCCCTGAAGCTGCTTCTTCATATCCTCTGGCAGCTACTTTTGTGTTGAAGCCTTTTGCTGAGGTGTTTCTGCCACATGATGAACCAGTGCTGTGACGGACCTCACATTTACAGGGCAAAGGAGCAGGAGTCTAAAATGTGGGCTCTTACTATATGCTTTGCAAGCTTACAGATGGGATTTTGCATGCAAAAGATGACTATAAAAGGTTATTCAATTTCTAGGGCATTTATGGAAATAGTTTGCATTCTACTAATATTTTTTTCCTAAAATCAGTGTTTTGGAAAAGGAATGTCAGTAGTAGAAAAGTAACACACTCCCTTACTTATAAGCTGTATCTTCTGCTATGGAAACAGAGACTGACTTCGTTTCACTTGTTTTGATAATTTCTTACTATGTTCTTAAAGTGTACACTGCTTATACTCAAATAAACACTTCCTTTTCTCAAGGTGCAAGATTGTCACGTTTTAAGATACGTCTCTAAGGAAGAGTCGGGTGGAAAAACAGCTAAGCTGCTTGTTGGAGGCAAGAACGTCTCTCCTTTCTCTGTAAGTGAACCACTCTGGGTGTTGCTGTTAGAATAGTTGTTTCTGTTGTCTTTGCAATAGGAAGGTAGCATAGATACACTTCTCTGAAAGATCCATTGACAGACACGGGTGCTTTGGAACAGATCTTTTGTCACTTTTGCTCTGACTTATTTCCTAATGCTAATGTAAAGTCTCCGTTAAGAACAGCAAGAATTTTTTGAAAGTTTTGCCACTTGATTCTTTAGGAAAGCTCTGGGTTTAGGAAGTTGCTTTGGTTTGCAGTGTCCCATGCTGGTGAAGGGGTGTGAAGGACCATTACCATTAGTAGTGTAGAAACGTGTTCACCGTGTCTGTGGAGGTGCAGTTAAGGTGAGAACTGCAAGGCAGACACTTTAATGGCCTATTATAAACTTACCCAGCTTCTTTGGTTGCTTAGAAGATTTTGTTCTCTAGCTTACTCTTCTGCACTGTTTTATCAGGTGCAGTTTTAATTTTTCCACAGGTCTGTTGACATTGTTTAATTTGCCTAGAGTTTGACTGATGAGTAAGTTTAATACTTAAATTTTCAAGACACTAGCTCATCAACAGCCATGTCAAAACCACTCACTTGCTTAGATACCCCAATTGCCTGATATGGAATTCCCAGATGCTTTCAGTGGTTAAGGCTGGTCAGCAGAGGTGTCATTCCTGTGGAGGAAAATTGAGTTATAGATCAAGGCAGGAACAAAGCTTTCTGTCAAAGGATTGCAGTTTCTCTGACCCATTATTTCTGTAAAATACCATTTTTCACTTCTTGCAGTGTCCTGCCACTCATTTGTCTGATTTAGGCAAGTAAAAAAATCCAGGGCTTGGGACTACTGTGCAGCTTACCTCAATTACTTGTGGTTTTTGAGGAGGTAGATTTCACTTTTTCAAACTGATGGTTGTCCCAGAGCCTCAGAATTAATATGTGTACTTGTTTCTGCATTAGCAGAGGTGAGACAAGAAGGAGCTTTTTTCATGTGCTAAATCTGTTGGCCTTTGTAGTATATTCTACTGATTTTGAGCAGGCTGATACTTCAAGGTACCTTTCTTTTATTCAGTGGGTTCATGCCATGTTTCACCATGGCTGCTTATAGTTTTCAGGTGTCTGTCCTGTCACTTTAGTCCATTTCCACTTTCCAGGTGTGACATTTTTCCTGGAAAAATGACAGCGCTGTTTTTTCTTTCCTCTTACTTTGGTCTAAGACATGCAAGAATCACATGACTAAAAATTTTCAAGTTGTATTTTGGCCATGAGGCTCCTTAGAGTTGATCTTCTCATGCAAATGATGCCATCAGTAATTCAGTATCTTGTCAGAGTAAAAATGTGCAGGAAGTGAGGGGGTAGAAAGAAAATTTCTGTTTAAATAGCTCCTGTAAACTAAGAACATTTCTTGAAAGGGAAAGATGAACTACCTAAAATGTCAACTCAAGGACTTTTTAGTGGTGTGAGTTATGTTAATGACTCTCTCTGGGCATAACTTTTCCCAGGTTAACTTCTATTAATTCACTTGAGCTTAGGCTCATTTTAATAAAGAAATTAATTAAATATCCTTAGACCAGTCTGTGGTGAGGACCTGGCCTGAGACCGAACTGTGTATTATTATTATTATACTGAGCTCTGTATTATTATTGTTATCATCATTGTCCTTGTATAAACTAGGTAATTCCTAAGGAAGATTTTGGCATGCTGATTCTGAGCAATTTTACTTGTTAAGGTACTAACAAATGCTGTATTTCTGTGGTCTAGCTGCAAGTTTGAGTGATTGCTCTACTATGTTTATCAGCCTTTTTATGTGTTTCTTTTCTCTTTGAAGTGTTGAAAGTGAGAATTAAAAGAAAGGTGAATGATACTGTATTGTATTAGCATAAGCAAATTATCTTCTGTTAGTTCCTCACAGGAATATCTGTCTGCCTCAGATTCCTCACAGCTACTGATTTTTGATGAGTCCAAACAAAAGATTCCTTCAGTAATTTTACTAACAAAGGATTTCCCAGATTTCTTTCAGGTGTCAAATTGCTTAAAAACTGATAAGGAGTATTGCATTTTTAGCAAGATTTTTTTTCCTTTTTAGCTTGATGTATTTCACTCTGTTACAGTTGAACAGATTTTTCATGGGTTTTTTAATGTAAAATTATTCTCAAGTGTACAGTTCTGTCAGTGTTCTAACATTCTCACATATGGGCCTACAGATTAATACAATTGTCATCTATTGATGCCTCAAGCATTCGTGGGAAGATTTCATATGGAGTTGATTTTTTATTTTTTGTAAGGTATTAGAAGTGTTTTGTACTGTGAACTCAACAAATCACTTGAAAGAACTTTTCACTCTCAAGGACTTTGTGTCCACACTTTCTCCTCAAACAAAGACAGATTTTTAAACTTAAAATTTCTGGGTTTTGTCCAAGAGTTTCTCATCATCTTGCTTCCTCATTCTTCATAAAAATTCCTCTTTTGTTGTAACACTTTTTACAAATTTTTGAAAACAGAAGAAAGGGCAACATGCAGATTTTCCAAGCTGTGTTTTCAAAAAAACTGTGTTACAATTTTAAAGTTATCCACATTTATTTAGTCTTAAAACGTACAAAATAATTTTGAGAGAGAGGGAACTGCACAGGAGTTTGGAGAAGTGAACCTCAGAGCTGTGACTATCCTAGTGTGACAGTATTGTTAGGTGCTTAAATTGCTTTCTAGGAGGATTCATTTGAAGAAAAATAAGCTGCATTGCTTTTTTCCTGTGGTCACAATTTTCCTGCATCACTGTTTCTGTTTCTTGGTTTCTTTGTCAACTGTTCTGTGAGTTGTGGTGTTTAAAACAGCTGAGAATAATTTTAAGTACTTTAAAATTTGCCAGACTCCTCTGAAAAGAAGATCCTGCTTTAGTAAGTCAGTGGTTTGACACTGAATGTACTTGGTATACCTTAAAAGCACATGAATCATAAACTCGTTTTTCTTCATATTTCTTTTTTTGTGCAGAGACTCATAATTCTCTTCCGTGGAAAGTTAAGCATTTTGAGAAGTTTCTGCCAGATGAGACTTTCTTTCTATGGTTTTCTTAGTTAAATAAATTTTATTTATGGTGCTGTGGAACAAAGTCATCAGAAGCTTTGAAAAAGAGAATGTACTTTATTGCAAAACTCTTTGTAAGTCATGACTAAAACAACAGTATCTTTTCTTTACGTTCTAAATGATTGGTTTCCTGTTTCTGATCTTGGAAATCTTCATATATATCTTGTTTCTGTGATGTAGCCGTAGGGTAAGGAGTCAACAGAAAATAAAATGCAGGCACAGGAGTTTTAAATAACTTTTATAGAGAGATAAAATGCTAGTCTCAAGATAAAATTGTAGTATGATAGATCTGTTTCTCTGAGTGGTGTTGGCAGTCTGTAATCATTTTCTGTGCTAGGTTGATGCTTGGATATTTTAAGATTACTTCATTTTTGTGGCTGCTTTTCATTGCAGAAACCAGAGTCTGCACATCAGATTTTTAAAGAAGCTGGGGTGCCACGGAAGCAGAAAGTTACAACATTCAATGTAACTGATGATGCCATAATTAAGCCAGGTAATGTTTTAGAGCTACTGATTATTACATGCACAATCATTTAACATTGGCCATTTGTAGGTAGACCTAAACAAAGTTATGCCATGTATTTCAGTTTCAATTTTGGAAGTTGCTGAATTCTTCTTTGTCATTAAGCACAACAAACTTATTCTTAGGGAAAATTAGAAATTTACTTTTTAGTTGATGAGAAGTAGGATTTTCCCTTGTCCCAGATACTATTCCTCCATTGATTAGAAAATAAGTCTAATCCGAATTTCCTAATATGAACATTGAATTAAGAAATAAATCACTGTAACCTTGAGTCACTTGTTGGGAACAAATATGAATACAGTTCCAGGAGGTTCTCTGTTTATCCTTGTGAGAGGGACACAGAATTTTGTGGTAATGTTTCTTTGGAGCCTAAAATAGCAGTTTGAGGCTTTTTTCTTCTTGCTGCATTCAGAAGTAGAACTGATGGCTGTCCTCTAGGGTGCTTTTTCTGACAGCTTGCAAAGCAAAGCACACTAAAACGTGTTTATAACAAGTGTTCTCACTAAAAATCAGTATTAGAAGTTTGTAGATGTAATGAAAAGTTTGAAGTTTCTAAGGTTTTAACAGGGAGTGTATTTAGGCTGCTTTCAGTTTGGACCCTTATAGGTATTTTGCATTTTTCCCTGCCATTAGTGAAGCTTTTTGCAAGACCTTTTTAAGACAGTGTGGTAACTGATAAAAATCAAATCTGACATGAAGAGGCCTGATAAATGGAAGCAAAAGCTTGAGATGAAGCAGAATTGCAAGTTTCAATAAACTGCTTCTGCATGTATTTTGTGCATAACATCCTTTATGTGCATGATTTTGTTTCAGTTGACAGCCATCTTATTCCAGGTGTGTATAGATTATAGAAATGTAACATGAAATGAGAATTTTTATGCTTGAGACTTATGAGAGGTTTACATTCATACAGATTTGGAAAAGGGTGTCGACATGAAGCAATTAAACTTTCACGTTTTTTAATTTATGTAAACCAGACTGGAAGCTGTGAAATATGGAGCTACATGTATCTTTAGACTAAAGTTCATTTAGAATGAACTAAGTTATTAATGTTGGTTTGCTATGGGTTTTTTGAAGCTGCTAATAAAAGAATATTGCACTGGGATGAAAAAGTCACTGAAGACAAAATAAATCTAAAATTAATATTTTGATGCTGCAAGTATGTAAGGAATTATTGTAATTACAGTGAGGTGAGTGGTGTCACTGACCTACAGGAGCTTTCTCTCTCCCCAAGTTCAGTGTATAGATAATTCCCCAGTGGAGGAGGCTGTACTTCTGCCACAGTCTTTAGTTTGGAAACAGTGTGTCTTAATAAAGAGGAAGCATCGCAAACCTGTCTCTCTTTTATTATTCTTAACCCCATTTTTTATCGTTAAGTGGGTTTTCTATGTGGCTTGGTTATTTTTTGTTTTGCTTTTTTAAAAGCCCTCCACTTTGTGAAGTGCTAGTAGTTCTAAGTGCAGCACGTTCTGTTTTCTTGCTAAGCGTGTTTATTATGAGTCTTAACTAATTAGGCATTTTGGGCTTTGTCTCTTTTGATGTATGAAGTGCAACCTATCTGAATAAAGCCCCAACCCCTCCTTCCTGTTCATCTGAAATGGGGCTAGGACCTGTGAAATGTGCTTAAGTAGTAAATACAAAGCATCTATTTTAGTCAGTGAAGTTCATAAAGAAGAAAAAATAATAAGTGAATAAAAGCTTTCCTTTTCTGGAGCTGCAATCTACCCTGGGTGATAATGACTGGATAGTGATTTAAGGATTTCAGCAATAATTGAACATGATCTCTCCTCTTCTTTTGCAGGCACTCCTTTGTATGCTGCTCACTTCCGTCCAGGGCAGTTCGTGGATGTTACTGCAAAAACGTAGGTTCTTAATGATCTAATGGGTGTGGTTCATCTGTCAAATAGACTGATTCTTTTCTTTTTTCCTCCTCTACTTTGTCTTGAACCCATGGCTCACAAAGGCTGAAATACAATTGCAAGGGAAGTGACAGAAAACAGACGTCCATTCACTCGTTGGGTCAAAAATACCAAATTATCTTTCTTTGCTGAGGCTTATTTTTGGTTTTGAACAAGGGAAGTGGATAATTAATACTATTAGGGCTGTGGTTCCGCCTGTGTTGTCTGTCACATGTGCGTGGAAGGGCAAGACAAACAGCTTGAGCAAGGGCTGCTCAAGCTTAGCGTGGGCAAAGAGCTCTGTAATGCAGCATCTGTGGCATGGAGAAACGGGGAATAAATGCTGAAAGGCACCACTGCTCCGACTGCTTAAGTCTGATTTGGTGAAGAGATGTGAAGAGAGATGTATCATCAAGAAAAGCAAAAAGATAGTTGAATACATTTAGCAGGACAACAGAGCTGTCAAATTCAATTTTTTTTTTCTCTCATATTGCAGCTCATGTCTTTGCCAGCAGTGGCTAATGATCTTTTACTTCAATGTGGGAGGAATGATTTCCTCTCAGACCACTCTGAATGCCAAATTAGAGCTCAAGTGGTGGAGGGTGTCAAAAAAACCCCTGGCACCTTGTGGCAAAGACTAGTCATGGCTCTTGTGGTACATCTGTGATTTCCACTGACCAAGAGAACTGAGAACTCCTATCTGCATATTTGAGTGAGGTGTTAGTTTTGTTGTGTTCTAATACAGAGATAATATTTTCCATTAGATGTTTGGGTTTGGGATTTTTCTGTGTAGTGGAGATGATACCCAAATGTAATTGTAATACACGTGTAATGCCTATAAATGTATATCATTCACAGGGGTTTGTGTCTGGGGGGGAACCGACCATATGAGTACAGCTGAGTAGCAGTTCTAACATAGCTACACCTTACTGCTTTTGTGAGGGCATCCTATTGAGGAAAGGAGGTCAAGGAGTTGACTGGAATTAGTATTTTTCTCTCTGTCAGACTTCCTTATGTGATACTTAGCTCTGGCATATTATTCATTCTGCTTCTAAATTGCATTCATGAAGAGCCTGAAAGAAACAATAGCCTGTTTGCAAAACAAAGCACAGCATCATTAGGAATACAGTTATTTAATGAAGATTAAATGTCGCTGTCTGTTAATGCAGAAAAGCTTTGTTTTTCTAGAAGTATTTCAAGAGCTAGGAAAGGGATTTTTTTTTTTGGCATGTAGAAGATACTGGTAAGCAGCCACAGGGTATTGATTTGTATCTTGCTATTTGAAAATACTGGCAAGCTAAAAACAGACTGAGTTCTTGGTCGTGTTCAGTGAATCCATCTTAGATTTTAATTCCTTATTTCTGTCTGTTTTCTCCAGATATTTGTATGATGTCATTTCAGAAATTAGCTGTTTGATTGCACTGCTGATTTGGTAGCACATTACTTGTAATCCTTCTGTACAGGTGAAGCAAAAATTCCTCTGCTAAAGGGAAAGATCAGATGGGGTTTCTGTCAATATGATTCTCTAACCATTCCAGTCTTTCTGTATAAAAAGATTTTTTAACCTTTTTCTGCAGCTTGGGAGGTTTGTCCACAGGCTGAAGTGAGCCTCTACTCTGTAAAGCCCCATTTTCAGCCGTGCTGGAGCCGCCTGACAGATCCTAAGCTGTAGGGCCATTTTGGAAAGGTACTTAAGGATATAATGCTGAGTTACAGTAGGAAGCATAGTTTGACTTCCTTTCCTTCCTCCCACTTCTGTCCTAGAGAGTACAGAATGCTTTAGGTTGAAAGGAACCTTAAGGTTCCTTTACTTCCAACTCCCCTGCCGTGGGTAAGAAAACCATCTGCTAAACCAGCTTGTTCAAAGCCCTGTCCAACCTGGGGGAAGGACCTGCTTCTTCCCAATTCAAACCATTGTGGATTTAAGAGAGAGTAATTCCTAGAAACTTGCTGGCACCACTAGTAAAGTTTTTAAAAATATTTTTACATTTTTAAGATTGCCAGTAATTCTGTTTTAATGGAGGAAACACTGAAGTGTGCAATGTTTGAAATCATGTAGACGAAAATAGTAGTGCTGTTGGTAATAACATGATTAATTCTAATTATTCCTTTAAAAAAAGAAAGAAAAATAATGTCACCTCAGTGAGGAGATAATTTAGGGAAATATAAAGGATATTTTAATTTTTTGCCAACTCTTAATTATTCAGATGAGGAAGATATCTTTCTGTATTCTTTCTTCTGCCAAAACACAAATCAAAAATATGGTCCTTAAAAATGAGCAGGCTTTTTTTAGTTACCACAGCTTGAATTAAGGACCTGCACTACATTTCAGAAGTCTTGGTTAGCATCTTCATTTGATTACCAAAGTGTAGGGTATTTTTTTTAGGATTGCCTTCTTTTAATCTTTGCTACAAATGTTTTTTTGAAAGTCTTTTGTAGTGTTTTGATTCATTTATACCTCTGTAATGAAGAACACTTTCACAGAAATGAGAAGATTCTGTTTGTTTTGAAGCCTCCCAATTTGTTTGGCAGGGTATGAGTAGCTTTCAAAGCACTGTTAGTGCTATCAGTCTCCTATAGTGCTGAAATACTTTCTTGAGTACTTATTTTCAGTAATTTAAGAGCTCAGTCCTTAAGTTTAGCCCTGATATGCTTTGAGCTGAAATGTATAGCATTGCCCAGAAACACTTCTCTCATAGGCTGCACTTCTGTGAGCCCACCTGGAGTGCTGCATCCAGCTCTGGGGTCCCCAGAACAGGAGGGACAGCCCTGTTGGAGGAGTCCAGAGGAGGGCCAACAAGAGGATTAGAGGGATGGAACACCTCTCCTATGCGGAAAAGCAAAGAGAATTGGGGTTGTTCAGCCTGGAGAAGAGAAGGCTTTGGGGTGACCAATAGCAACCTGATGGTACCTGAAGAGAGCCAACAAGAAAGATGGAGAGATGCTATTTACAAGGGCCTGGAGTGACAGGACAAGGGAAAATTGCTTCAAATTGAGAGTAGGTTCAGGTTAGCTATTAGGAAGAAATTCTTTACTGTGAGGGTGGTGAGGCACTGGAACGGATTTCCCACATCAGTGGTGGATGGTCCATCCCTGGAAGTGTTCAAGGTCAGGTTGGGTGGAGCTCTGAGCAATCTGATCTCATGGAAGGTGGCCCTTCTTTGCCAGGGGGTTTGGAGCTAGGTTATGTGTGACTTCCCTTCCAACTCAGGCCAGTTTATGATGTTTCTAGGATGACCTCCTTACACTGGCATAGGGCGCAGGCTGCTGCCCAAAGGGGACGTGGTGCTCTCTCCCCCAGAGTCCCCATCGACCTTCTGTTGCTGGTTCTGGCATCCTGAATTGCACGAAGGAGAAGATCAGTGTGAGATACCTGTGTTCTTCTCTGGGCTAGTTTTCAGATGGAGCAGTTGCGTGCTGATCAGCTGAGGGAGCTTCTGCACTAGTACACAGGGGATATAGTGACAGGGAGAGGTAGGACCGTGCCTGCAGTGGTGTTCCAATGCTGTATGGAGATGGACTTGTATCTTGCCTCCTCTAAGTAGTTTTCTTTGAAATGTGCCAGAATTAAGTGGTGATTCTGGAGTGGGTTTGGCTTATTTAAGCTTTGCTAGGTTAACAGTAAAATCCGAGCCTGGGTGTGTGCCCCACATTTGTCAAAAATTATTGGACTAAGTAGGTGGAACCCTCTTTCCTCTACAGCATCTAAATAATAGTCTTTTAAATTACCTACGTTTGAAGAGTTAGCAGCAAACTAAATCACTGTTTAATTAGGAGCTTTCTGTATTAAAGTTATCTCATTAGGCACTGGCATTTTCCTTGTATCAGACCTGGAAAATGAGGGTTTGTACAGAGTTAGCCAGTTGACCTAAACACCTGCTTTTCTGGAGGTGAGACTAGAATAGAATAACCATCTGCAATTAAACTCTTAATTCTACAAAAGGATTCCTTTCCTTCCATTTAGCATTAGTATTTCTTAGTTTTTCATATCATCATTGCTGCCTGCAATTACTTTCTGGAACTCAGGTAAATATTCTTCATTCAGTGAAACCAAGTAAAGTAAATGACTAAATTCTCTATATTGAAGAACAGGGGCATTATACATTTAAAGTCTAATCAAGATAGGTCTCATGCAGGTGGGGTTTTTTTGTTCAGACACAATGTTCAGTGTTACTCGTGTTGGAACAAAAATATGTAGTCCTTGATTCAAGCCAGGACAACAGGTAGAAGATGTCTTAGCAAGATACCACAACAGTGAGTAGGATGTCTTTCTTCTTCAGGGTAGGTTCTTTGTTATCATATTTCAGTTACTGTAGATAGCTTGATTGTTTCTGAGTGGATTCTAGTTAGTTATTCTTTTAAATTAATATAAGGTACTGGATTAAGATTCTATGAGAAACTGGTGTTACAAAGCCTTGCATCCTTTGGGTGTCTGTCCTGTGTTCCTGATTGCAGGTCACCCAGGCCCTCCCTTGTGGAGGAGCCTTCCTTTAGCTTCCTCTCATGGCCCCGACCCTTTCATGTCCTCAGGTTTCACCTCTGTCTCTGGCCTGGAAGGACTATCTTGCTGGTCACAGCCACTTGCCTGACTGGCCAGCTGGCAAGCCAAAGGAACATAGCACTAGTTCAATTGTGTTTTAGCATTTACTTGTAGGTAAGGAGCAAAAAAAATTGAGGAGCTTCTAACTAGGACCTTTTTACCCAAACAATTACGTGTCTTTCTTTGCCGAATTTAACTAGGATTGATCCCTAGGTTCTAAGCAGCTCTTGTTTCCTTATTTTTCTGTGGCTTTAGAGGGTCTTTCAATTTGTGGCTGATTTTGACTGTAGTTTGACGTGCTCAAGGCATCTAGGGCAGCAATTAGAGAATTATTCAAGTGGTAAGAGGAGAGAATCTAGTGTTTGTGAATGTTGTTTTCCACCTTTGTATATTTCCTGTGGTTTCCCGTGGTAGTGCTGAGCGAGGGAGTCACAAAGTGCAGTCCCTGTATAGAATGTGCCCCATGCCTGCTCGTACCTGGCTTTATTTTGCTGTGTTTGGCCCGAAGGTTCTAATGCTTGAACTGCTAGGACTGTGACATTGCAAAGTGCGTTAGCCGAGAAAGGGTTTCTCTTAATTGGAGGGAAAGGTTCACCTTGTTAAATGAATTAAATAATCAGTGTAGCCATAAACCCTGTGGTCAGATTTCTCCTTTTGGAAACAGACAATGCCAGTTTAAACACACCCTTTAATCGGCTTTTCCTCTGTGTAGTGATAAGGTGGGTTTTCCTATTGAGTCTGTTCCTGCACTAAATAGAGAACTCCAAAGCCAGTAATACTGTCATGTGCCTCAGAGATTAAGGGCATGGACTCTGACAATATGTTCTATTTGTCACTGTGTTTTAGACCTTATTTGTTAGATGAGTATGGATCAAGGGAGTTAAGCATTTTCACTTTACAGAAAACTGTTTTCAAGAGATGAGTTTATTTTAGTGTGGAAAAGGTTTCTTCATTTATTTTTATGCTATTCTAAGCAGCCAGCTCTTTCCTCTCTTGATGCTTAGGGCCTGTCATTAAGTTTTGTGATATGCTACTGTACAGTTGCTTTTTTATTTGGTTTTTGTTTGGGTTTTTTGGTTGGTTTGTTTGTTTTGGGGGTGTTTGTTCTGGTGTCCACTTGATGAAGGCTTCATTATGATAACATTTATTGAGGATGATCACAGCAAGAAGTGTTTTATGTTAGTCTTTTTGCCTGTTTGACACTCTTCTAGTGCTTCTTATTCTGTAAAGCAACCTTTAAACATTGTGCTAGAATATGGTTATGGTATGTTTAAGTGTATTCCTCTATCTGCTGAGCTTTCCTAAAGGTAAAAGGATCATGAGCCTGACTGAAATTATGGATTATTGCTAGAAGCTTTGAGTCTGACTAACCCAGGCTTTTTTCTCAATTATTTTTGTTGTCAGAATTGGGAAAGGATTTCAAGGTGTCGTGAAAAGGTGGGGGTTTAAAGGTCAACCTGCAAGCCACGGCCAGACAAAAACTCACAGACGACCTGGAGCAATATCTACTAATGTGAGCATTCTTATTTGCTGTTTAAACATTCTCAGTATTTTCAGAAGTGCTTCCTAAAAATGAGCAGTTTCACAATAGCTGGCTGCTACATTGGCTCTGTGGTAGCAGAGAATCCCAGCTGTTTCAGGGAAGTTCAGGAACCTGTATAATGAGCAATGCTGTTCTCTTATGCCTCCATCTCTGAATATTCTATATTGCTGGTGAGCACCCACAGTTCAACAGAGCAAGCTGCCATATTTTGTAGTGTAGATGAGAGGAATAGCGTTAATACTTCAAAGAGAGTTCTAAAAAGCCTTTATCAGACCATTTACAGATTGCAAAGGGTTTGCTGTTATTTTACACTGCAGATATTGTACCATTCTTTGGAGCCCTAGTTGCTTGTATCACCTTTTCTGGCTTGGGTAAATGCTTAATGAACTGATGCCCATAATCTTGTAGGGAATAGTCCCCAAAATTTTGTAAGCTTCTAAGCATTTTTAAGATGAGTACAGAATCATATTTTTACATTTCAAACGAAATAAAATTAACATAAAAGCTCTTTGAGCAGATGTAAATTTAAACTTTGTCCTATTAAGGCTGTACAGTATTTAGACCAAACTAAGAGGAATTTTTTGCAAATTAATGAAGATCAACCCAGTCACAGTACTGAACCTGAACTGCCTGTAATTTTCTTAGAGAAATGAAAATAAAAATTAGAAAAGGATTAATAATGCTCAGAGAATAGTAAAAGCAAAAAGGCAACAGACAATGAAGTCAGAGTAATTGAGAGTGTAAAATCATGCATTGCTGATTTATAGCCTTCTGTTTCAGCTGGAAAAAAAATCAACACCTGGCACTTGTTTTCACTGAAGAATGTAAATATTTGAACACAGAACACTGTTTTAGCAGATGGTATTCATCATTACAAAATAAACCCCCTTTACTTTTCTTTAAATTAGAATTTCCTAAGCAGTAATGTTGGATGTGATTTCACAAAATATATAGAATGGAAAGCAGAATTGGAAATGGATATGATGAATTGGAATCAAGGTGAAAGGATGTAATAGGGGACAAACAATGCCTTGATGGTATTTTTCCATCTTGAGTTGACCATCTCAGACATTTTTGTAATCTGGGATTGTTCAGTACAGAATCCTCTCCCTAGAACTGCATTGCAGCTAATTTCCTGAAATTATGATTTTCAAAAGAATTAAAAAAAACCCCAAACATTATTAATGACTAACAGAGAGGTGCAGGATACAAATCCCTTGATAACAATGTAGAATTTAAAATTATTGCACTTATTCCTGCCTTTTTTTTCCACCTTTGTTGTCCAGTTTATACCCAGCCAATCACAAATGGGATGCAGAAACTAATCAGTAGCAGTGAATGGAATTAAATTAAAATTCAGTTCTCAAAAATAGATGTGTTAAAACAGATCTGATTTACATCAGTATCAAAGTCATGGATTAGGGGTAGGAGGGAAGCTGCAGTGTGTCTTCACTTTGGCAGCCTTCCAGTGCAGGATGTTCTGGAGCTCTGTGCTAGCATCCACAAGGAGTTCAGGCAAGTTTCCAGTTGCTTCAGTCAGTGATGTAGGTGAGAGACTTGTGTTGACAGGAGTCTTAGGAAGGAAAAGTTTTCTTGATTTTTCCCCAACTGAAAGTATGAGATGAGTACAGATTTTATGCTGAATCTATACACGTTAAGTATTAAGCAAAGCTAGAATCTCTTTGTTGTAGTAATTTTATGATTGAGGTCAAGTATTTCAGGTAACATATAGAGTAATACCTAACCTCCAGCAGGAGTTTAAAATGCTAATCAGGATTAGATTTTTTCAATATTATATTTTCAACGTTGGAAATTTCAGCATATTTTCTCTGGTGATCATCTTGAGTTTTTAAGTGTACTTCTTGCAGTTAACATAATTTTTTTTTTGGCCTTGTTTTTATATAGAAAGCTTCCAAAGTTTATCGTGGAAAGAAAATGCCTGGTAAAATGGGTAACGTTTATAGGACAACTTTTGGATTAAAGGTGAGTTCTGAGCATACCAGAATGTGTACAAGGTGGTTGCGTTGCCAAGCAATGGACTCAGCCACGTAGCCTCGGGTTAGTGTTGTTTGAAGTTCTGACTTGATCTTGGCCCTTCACTTTCATGTGCAAAAAGGGGATTATGGTTTTGTCAAGGTTTGTGCATAGTTGCAGCAGCTCCTGGGCTATTAAAGCTACTTTTCTGTGTCTCTGAAGGCAACCTCTGCATTTTGCACAAAGAACAAACTGACCTCAGGTCTGCAGAAAAGGTGCTGCTGCCGTTCTCTGGTAACTGAAACTCATATTTGGTAGCTGTAAATGTGTACGTTCAGATGAGCACCTAGTTGAATTAAGAAATTAACAAATGCTCACAGCAACGTTTTCATGTGGATATTTGTTTTATTTTGTCACCTGTGATGTTTTTCAACAGCTCTTGCTGTCAGAGGCAAAAGAGGCTTAGGAGCTTTGGTTGGTGTTATGCTGAACAAACAGCATTTTCACATCTAGCCTGATCACCAGCCCTTTAAAACTGTGTCTGATTCCTGCATTAGACAGTGTTGCACTCAGAATGGCATATGAGTGAATTTTTTGGCAAAGTTTAGACCTGTGCAGAACAGTCTTCTTCCCTGGAGTACCACCTCCAGTTAAGCAGTCTGTGCTTTGCTGGAGTGCTGTTTGTAAAAGTAGGAATAACCTCTAAACAGAGCTCAATGTCTGATTTATTTTTTTTCCTGTCTCCTAGGTGTGGAGGATCAACACAAAACATGACATTATTTATGTAAATGGGTGTGTTCCAGGTCACACAAATTGCCTGGTGAAGGTATGTTTGCTCGTTTCAACTTACTGATATTAGTGACTCCGAGCTCCCTACAACTCTCTTCTTACAAAAGGAAAAGCACTGAATGCAAGGTTCATTTCTTCAGAGCGCCACCTTGTAGTGTGGAATTAAGGGGCAGCAGAATCAGCTCTGTGAAAGAGGGTGGTGAGTGGGGCAGTGGGTCACCCTCACTGTAAATGGCTCAGTCTTAGCTTTGCACTGGGGTTGTGCACACAGGTAGCTTGTGAGACACCAGCACCGTTGCTGAAAGCCTTTGGTGAGTGTCTCCAGGCTACATCCGTTCCATCCCGTCTGAAAGCTAACCCAGGCCAGCAGCATGGGGGTGAAATTTCTGCAATATTATTTAAGGGCTCTATTCATGGACAGAAATACACAGCAAGCATTGCTTTAGAGGTTGTTCAAGGCATTCCGACACACAGTAACAGTTACCTGGCCAAGGAGCAGTTGAGGTACAGGGGGAGACAGCTGGAATTCACAACAAATATCTGAGTTCCATTTGTAATCGCTATAAATGTGTCAGTGTTATTTTCTGTTGCAGTCTACAGAATTAATTTCAAATTTTACAGGGGTTGTTTGAAGATTGGGAAAAAGTGAGACAATGAATAGTCTAATAAGTGTTCTGGCAATGTAAATCCACATCAAAGCATGAAAAGCACTTTTAAGGGTTGTTTTCAAAATAGATTTTTCTTTCTAATTAGGTATATTCTACACATCTGCAAGCACAAATTACTTGGAAGAAGTTTCTGACTGAATGGAGTGAAAGAAATCAAATGTCTTTGCTATGAATAATTATAAAGATTTTTATATACATACACTTGTATATCTGACACACACTTTGAAATCATCAGAAGTATTATAGGGATTTAAATAATTCAGTTCTTGAAAAGCTACCGAGTTCATCAAGTTCAGATGTTTTCAACTAGTTTATTGTCTTCTTGTCATATTTTACTGTGGACATCCAGTTTCTGTTCATATATCCTGGCTGTGGAGCAGAACTCTGCAGTTACTGAGCTTTAAGGACAGCTTTCAAACAGGTGTTTTACCCACAGAAAAATGAAGTTTAATGTTGTGTTTCTCTCACTGAAAATATGGCCCTTTTTTCTGAGTGAGGCATTTCTGAACTGCTTTGGTCGTAATGTCCAGCCCAAGCCTGGAGAATAAATTATACATTTCCCTAGGTAGTGAAAATTGGTTAACAGATGCCCACAAAAAGTACTTTTGAGAACAACTGCAAAATTACTGGGTCTGACATCAGTTACATAGAACTAAGACTGTAGCTTGGCTGGCTTTTTGTCCATTTGGACTGAATGACTTCTTCATCTGTGCTTCAAGTGTTTTTTCAAATCCTGACACATGAACCTGATTGCTGTTAGTCTGAGGTTTAGTTAAGTGGGAATTTGTTGTAGGATGTTAGTTTGAAATTGTAACTATATGAGCAACATAAGAGTTAATTGTTGCAAAAGATCGTGCATCTTGTTATCCTAGTTATTCTAGGATAAAATCCTAGTTAAATCCTAGTTAAAATCCTCACTCACAGTGGTCATGCTTGGTGGCCAATGCATGTACACATCTCAGATGTTTTATCTGTAAGGAGACAACATTTTATGAAGCCACTAAGACTCTGAATATAGTACCTAGTTCTTCCAGATCAAAACTTTTATTCTAACTAGACTCAGTAAATTTATTTTTTTATTTCTGATTTTGAGTTAAGAAAGCAAACATTTACTAAACACCTGTAATACAGACTTTTTAAAAGCAAAGCTGTGTGTGTTAATGCCACACACTTATATACACCATGAGGATCTCCTTTAAACAAATCAGTGTCCCCTTGCTGATCAGACATTGCACACACTGCTTGAAGGAGAGATCAGAATCTGTATTAATGATATCTGTAAGTTACCTGTATTTAAAACATTTCAAGTCATAGTTAACTATAATTTAGAAGTCCGGGTATCTTCCAAGTGTATATTCTGGCAAATGCATTTCAGAGTTGCAGGTAATTCCATTAATGAGGGTTGAGGATCCATGGGAAGAGTGAGGCTTTTCTTCCCTTAGAGCTCCTTGATTAACATAATGGAATATTTGAGAGATCTTGACCAAAATGCTCCAGGCTCAATCTTTTATGATGTTTAATAATAAATAACACTGTTTGAGAAAAAGGCACAGCAGTGAGTATGATTGCTGTTAAGAAAGAGCTTTCTAAAGATTGCCTCCACTCACATATTTGGAGACTGGAGGCAGTAGGTTGTCAGGAACAGTTCATTCCAGTTCCTTGAGCTGGGGAATACATTCTGTGGGGGATTTTTCTTGCATAAGCCATATGAATTACATGTATCAATTAATTTTTTTCCTTAAGTTTTCAAATACATCTCTGAAGAGTAGAAAAAGCTTTAGTTATAAAATCAAGCAAAGCACGTGTTCTTTAATTTCTGTTTTTCCTTTCTCCATTTAGTCTTGCTGCACTTATCTGTGGTGGTTTTAGCTTGTCTTACACCTTTCTTGCAGATTGGGTTCTTGTTTGCTCTTAGACATTGACTTCTGTATATTTCTGTATATTTGTTTGGAACTGTAGTTGGGGAGAGGAATTATGGGATATTACCATTCATAATTACCATTCATTCCACTAAATACCTGCCTGTAATTAACTAGGACTAATGTGTAGGGAAATTGAATCCATGTGCCTTTCATAAGAAGTGAAATACTGCATAACATTTCTCTCTTTGTGTGCCTCTAAGAGCAAGGCATTTGTGCTCAGTACCCACTCGGTGTTGCTTGGTAACCATTAAAACCACAGTGCACCTTCAAAGCATATATTTATTTTGTATGTTGTATTTTTGGAAACTTAGTGCATCAGCACTGTATTCAGACAGAGATGAAGCACTCAAATTTTTCAAGTTTCATTTTCAGCAGAATAAAATTGCAGAATATTAGGATTGATGGATTTCTGGTTTAATTAAAAGTCAGGTTTCATTTGATATTGCACACTGAAGCACGCAGGTAAAAACTGACAGAAGTAATGTTTCTAGCCAAATGGGAAACTAATGAAAAAAGCTTACTTTAGCATGGATTTCTTTCTCAATTACAAGGTCTAATAAACGTAAGACACTTGAGCAGTGTGCTAGAATGCGTGGAACTTTTCTGGTGCAAGAGTAGCATTGCAGAGTAAGCATTTTGAAGGTGGTGTGTTGTGCAGAGGATAGCCTGCCTCAGGTTACACCTGTGTCTTAGATCACAGGGCCTGTAGTTCCCAGCTGGAACAGTTCTTATTTTCAAAAGTTTATGGCTCTGAGTTTATGTCCCAAGTATAGTACCAAAAATTCTCTCTTCTGTCATTCAGGAGAGAGTCAGAAATGGATATAGTTCTTGCCTTAAATTTTCTGTCTAGGTTTAAAAATAAGCTGAGCAAGGTAATGTACGACACCTGAGGAGATTATTTCTGATCTTTTTTTATATTTAAACCCATTTTTCTGTTTAGCAAACAACTTTCATACTTTGCTGTGATTGTTAACATAGCCTGAAGCCCCGTTAAAGTACAAATACGAGGTGTGACTGAAGCATCAGTTTTTGATGCTTGTTTAAGAACATATGGAGTCTTTTGTGGTGAGAGATTACTGAATTTGTGTTTGTTTATACTATCCAGTATGCTATCAGTATAGGGGACACGCATATATGCAGTTCATTAATTGTCTGCAAAAACCTTTTATGACTGTTCCAAAGATTCAGTGACAAAATCCCAGCTCCAATTCCAATAATTCTCTTGAGACAACAGATAATTCATACTGTGGTTTAAGTTGCTAATAGATACTTTCAGATGTAAAATGAAATTGAGTTCTTCCTTTTAATAGAAATGTTATTGGCAATATTTGATAATATAATAATATCTAATTTTATACACGAGAAAGAGGGATGTTCATTTGGTTTGGTAATGATGGTCTAAGATGGTGCTTTTTTGCTTTAAATTGCATTTGAAAACAATGAATGTAGAAAAAAATGGAGAGAGAGCAGTAGTTTTCACCAGTCGAAAGAAATACTGTGTAAATTATACCAGTGAAAAGAAAGAGCACATCAGAAGAAAATAACCTTAACATCAGATGTGACCTGTGCTGCTGGGATCTGTCAGCCTTCTGAGGAGCTGGGAAGGGGCAAAATGACACAGTATTGTACTCCTGTGAAAGCAGCAATGGTTTGTTGAAAATGTTTCATGAGAATATTAAAGCTATTTTAAGAATTCTCCTTATCACACAAGAGGCACTGCATCTCTAAAATGCCCCTTGACATTAATATGTAATTAATACAGTGTTAAGTCTGAACAGAAATGTGACATTTATTTAGGTAAACTGGCGCGGGACTAAGATGAGACTGTTGGATTTGCATTCAATTAAGAGCAGATGTCTTGCTTCTAAATCCTGTCATAAAAAATTGTTTTAAGAAGGACGGGGATAAAAATAAAAAGGGAGGAAAACAAACATTTCAATTCCTTTCATTTTCCAGGTGTCCAAAACTGCCTATAATGATACAGCCTGTATGTAACAACACATTATTTCATGAGTAAAATAATCAAAAATAACAAAAAGTAGACATGAAAAACATTTTAATACAATATATATATGAAATTTAAAAGTTATCATAAATAAAATAATTTAATCTTTCTAATACTAACTCATGTAGAGACCATGGTGGGTGGTTGCTGTTGATAGAGAAGGCTTATGGTGTGTAATAGGATTAGAGAATAAAAGAGAAAGGGGCAAGGGAAATAATAGAGAACCAGTGAAGTTGTTAAAACATGTTTTCATACAGTAAAAGAAACAGTCATAAGGTATTGAATGAGCAGGATGGCACCTCTGAAAGTGCCACTCTTCAGGTGGCATTGTTGAGGCTGACTGATTCTTCTGGGCTCACTGCTGCTGGAACAGTTGCAGCAGAGGTCTTTGGGCTTGGCCCTCAGCCTCATTTATTCTGGCTAGCTGTGTGATATAACTTGGGAACTGCAGGTGCTGAAGGAGTTGGGTAGGGCAGTTTGTAAGGGAATAGAGAATACCTTGCTGGGGAGGGGTCTGGTAGAAGAGGAGGGATCTATTTGGAAAGCTACCTAACCATCCTAACCAGTACAACGTGTGTTGAGCCCTTCATCCCCTCATTCTTAGCAAAAACTCTTCTTTTGTTTATCAATCCTGCACTTAGAAAACAGTTGGAACATCAAATTCATTGTAGCCTTCATCTGCAGAAATCCTCATGGACTCTGAGAAAGGCTTGAGTAATAGCAGATATGAATCTGGTAAATAGAGTGTTGTCAGAACAGAACTTCCAGTGGGCATAACATTGCTTTATTTAATTTTGGCATAAATCACAATTGTCCTATGTGAGGTTTTTGTCCAGTCAGGTAAGAATAAGCTTCCTGTTCTTTGAAAGCCTGACAAAAATCTAAGAGGGAGAGCTTATCTTCTCTATACTAAAATTTTGTCTAATCTATTTGTACTTTTTTTTAATTCACTTGAGTAGAGTGACTGAAAGGGTTATTGCAGCTTGGGTGGAAGATCATTTGTAACAATATCAAAATGAAGAATTTAATTTTAAGTACAATTTCATCGCTGCAGAGTTTGTAGGTCTTTTTTTCTTCAGAGATACCAGCTTTCTATCTGCTACTGCAGACAAACTGCTTCTTGCTGATAATTCTGGCTACTAATTTTCTTCAGAGATTGGAGTTTTGGGGGCTAGATTTTAAATCTTTCCATGTGTAGAGAGGTCAGTAAAGGAAAGTAATTTCTCCGTGGCACCACAATTCTTGGAAATGAACTGTCTTAAAGGCTCGTGTTCGACAAACTTGGGTACTGATTCCTGGGTGAAGAATTTCAGATGCTTAATTCT
>JAWWTY010000077.1:42564851-42590884 GCA_035222235.1 Margarornis squamiger | reverse complement strand
CTACAAATTCTCTTTGTTTTGCTTTTATTTAGTTTTGTTGGTTTTTGAAAAACTCCCTAAGGATGGCCACAAAATGTTGAATTCAATATCTGGGGTTGATGTTAAGTAGCTGATGATTTTTGTATACCTGGAATTCTTTAAACAAGTGCAGTGTGAATGCTCTTGGGGTTTTTTCTTATGCATGCAAGCTGAGTTGAATTTCAAGTGTATCACTGTCTGAATGTCTTCTGTAAGATTTATTAACCCTACCTTGCCTCTTCCTGCTTTTTAGGTCAGAGATAGCAAATTGCCTACTTGCAAGGAACACAATAAAAACCCTCCATTCCCTACATTTTTCGCTGATGGAGATGAAGAACTACCAGAAGACCTTTTTGATGAGGAAATCTTCCAGTTCACGGATCCATCTGTCACATACACATAATGCCTTCTCATCTTTGAAAACACCCAGTTTTGTTACTTTCATGAACTTTGCAATGCTGTGTAACAGTAAACCTGTGAACTGCAGTCTGGCCAACTGACCTAAACACTTCAGATATTGCCATTTTGGTCAGGTAATCAGATTGCCCACTGTCAGTTTTAAACCTGTACTCAGAGCAGCTGGTGAATCTGAGGGACAGGTTATAAAGCACACCAAACAGTGTGTCTTCAGTGATCTTTTGTCCTTTGCCTCAGGCTGTGAAAACTGACACATTTCTGAAAAACTCTTGTTATGAAGATGGTTCCAGTACATTTTCTGAATGCCAACAAACTCTGATTCTTTCTTATGTAACGTATTCTGGGCAACTCTGATCGATCAAAAAAGGTTCCAAATCTGCCATGGCATCTGGGGAGATGGGGGGGAGATCCATGAAGAGTAATCCAAAATAAAACAAGAAAATGCATTGCTCTGCAGCAGCACGAGCTTGTTTCACTTCCTTCTTTTCACCAGAGCTCTTTTTCTCCTTTTGCTTTAACATTGTGTTGAATTTAATGCAGCAGATACTCAACAGATTTTCTAGAGGGAGGATGACACTGGCCATGTGTTGGATGAGGGAGTGTTTGGATGGGAAACATTCAGTAACAAAGCAGCACTAGGACAGCAGTGGCCACCTGCTTGTCACCTTTCTAACAGCTTGTTCTGAACTTCACACAGGGTCCTTTGAATGCTCTCTGGAGAAACAGCTCCACATCTACCCTTGTCTCTGTATTGGATTCTTAGGCTGTTACAGGAGAGCTATTACTAAGACAGCAGGTCAAATGTGAGGGATTTGTCTTTATGATAGAGTTCGTTTTTCTTCTCCCCAACCTTTCAGTAGTAGCTGGAAACTTGAAGCACCTTTTATTTTTCATCTTGCATGATTTACTATTCATAAGTTTGTTCTTTTGAACACTGTATATCCTCACCTACAGAAGTACCTGCCTGTTGGTGCCATCTGAGCACTCACTCACAAGCCCTACAGTAGTTCAAGGGCTTGCATACAAGTTACCATTAATACTGTGGCAGTGCTGTCTACTCATCTTTGCAGCTTCATCACAAGACATCAAATACCTAAAGTAAATGAGATTTATTAAGACCTTACTAATACTATCCAATTTAAAAAGTAATGTCCTTGTCCTTGTGGTGTCTCCCAACCACTGAAGATGTTTTGATTTTTTAATAGCTTGAAGAAGCCACAGGCCATCTTGAAGAGGCTCTGTATAGCTACTGAGCTGTAGTAGACTGGGAGCAATCAGAGGCTGTGGTATGGAAATGTGAACTGGTGTATCTCAAATACCGAGTGGGGCGTTGTGTTTTGGCTGTGATAGTAGTAGTGAGTGACACACCTCTCACCTGCTCCAGAGAGTTGCCATTTCCTGAGGAGGAGAGTGGTTTTCAATCTCCTGATTGCACGATAGATTTGAAAAGCTGCAGCTTTTCAAGTTTGGTCGCTGTGGAACACACGTAAATCAGGGTGTGTCCAGGTATGTAGCCCACTGTTCTGCTCTGGTTTAGGGGATAATTCTGACACACGTATGTGGTCATGAAGACCTTTGTTGTTTGTTGTTTGACTTGGTAGTTGATCCTGAACTGAGATGACCATACAGAGAGATACCTTTTTCTATTTGGTTTCTCAGCCAGAATTTTCAGGATGTGGGATCTTCTCATGTCAGTAGTTGTGTTTTTGGTTTGCTTTCAGTGTATGTCTTGGAAAGCCCCAAGAATCAAATGTGAGCTCAAAGGCAGCCACAGATTTATAAAGGTAAATTAAGGTGAACTCTGTATCGGATAATAGTGTGGGGAAAATTGACAACCTACTTCAATTCCAGTTTCTTTGGTAAGAGAAGAACTTCTCCACTGTTGGCATAAGTAGTGACATTCCAGTGATCTGATCATGTTACTCTTTAGCTTCATTGTCTGGGGGATGGCTGCAGTCACTCAGGGAATTCTGTAGTTAATGTTGCCTTCCCTTTGTTCAGTTTTAAAATTTCTGTTGAAGCCTGTGTACTATCAGAGTATAATCTCTGTAGTTTTGCTTTTGAACTGCATGATGGGTGTGAGCCGTGTGATTTTTCTAGATGCTGCTTACTCAGGTCTATTTTTTTGTTGAGATGTGCAAGTGAAACCTTTTCCATCTTTGTTTATCAAGAGTGCTTGAACACCCAAGACAAGAGCTTTCATAGCTCAAGACTAATGTCCCAAAGGTAAGTACTTTCTGTAGAACAGATGCAGCATGAGATGGGTAAGATCTGTTGATGTGAGCTCAGAGTAGTGCAACATAGATTGGAACATAAACATCCATTAGACCTGTTCTTCCATCAGGCGTTGAAAGGCTTTTGATGTTTTGTATTTAATTTTCCTTATACTCCCCATCTCTGTTTACTGCTTTTTCTGACTAATGAAGGGTCTTAGAGCAGGAGAAAGGCAGGCTGAATTTATTTCAAGGAGCAAAATTGTTCAGAAGTATAATGGCAGCAAAGGCTTTAAGCCCACCTACAAGTTGTTCATAGAAAAGGCTAAGGGTGCTTGAACTATTTTTAGACATTATCAAAGGTGCTGGAGCTGAGTATTTATTCTTCTTCACCATGGCTGAAGGTTGTGGCTAATCAAGCAGATGTGCTCTTAAGGGTCAAATAAAAGCAGGCAAAATTAGGCAACTATCAGGTCCTTGTGTCTCAGATAAGCCAGCAGTTTCTCATGCCAAAGGATGTGTTAACTTTTCTGAAATGGCAAACCAAGGGCTCTCTTGCAAGTAGATATATGTGTATTCTGTTGCTGTGTCTGAAGTAATGAAAGTTTAGAGCCATCAGGCAACATTTTCTCAGGCAAGCAACAACAGCAACAAAAATAAGTTCTTATTCCATATTACGTGTAAATTATTAAAGAAGAAGCAGCAGAACGTGTTACCAGCAGTCTGAACCCTGTAGGACAACATCCTACCAGTGTTGCGGTCTGTTCTGCTGCCTGAGGAAGTAGTTCTTGGCAAGCTCTGCTACCACTGCTGTAACTCCTGAAGGTGCTATGAGGTCTCCCCAGAGAGTTCTCTTCTCCAGGCTGAGCAGCCCTGGTTCTCTCAGCCTGTCTCCAAAGGAGAGGTGCTTCAGGCCTCTGATAATCTTTGTCTGGACTTGCTCTAGCAGTTAATTCCATGTCCCTCTTGTGCTCTGGGTGAGGGGCTGAGCTGGGGTTTGTATGTCCAGGAGCCGTTAGGTTGGTTTGGGTGTTTTTAACATCACTGACATGCTGCTTTGGAGGAGGATGTAGGGTTAAGCTTTAGCTGTATCTGTGGCTTCATGGCATGACTGCTTTGAAAAATAAATTCTCTTCAATTAATAAGCCCTCTCAGTGGTTCTGTAGTAGTACATGAATAAACAGTGTCAAGCTTACAATATAAGTTGAAAGTAGCAAGACAGCAGGAAGAGAAAATCAAAACACTCATCTATCACTTGACAACATAATTGCAGTTATTGATGATAAACAAGGAGAGTTTATTTCTCTGCAAATACCATACTTTTAAATGCTGTTGCTCTGTCATTATATGAGACCGATAAACATTTTTGTTTGCTATTTTCACTTCATGTGGAAAAATGTGGGTTGTTCTGTCAGCATTTAACCAATGTTATTCCAGTAAACTGAAGGGATGATGAGTCTGCGTGTAAAATTCTGCCTTCCTTACTGTTTCCTTGCTGGATTCTAAAAGTCCTGGAGGACTTTGATGATCTTAAAAGTGTTTTGCAACCTTAATGATTCTATGATTGAAAGAAAACTGATGAGGATGTAAAGTGTGAGGGAGGCTGACCTGTGTAACCCACGTGTCTCTGCAATGCCTGGCAGCCCCAAGCCCGACACCCCCAGCCAGGGGCTTTGCACTGGCAGGCTGGTGCCAGCCCTGTACCTGTGACCTCCAGCACACGGGGCTCCCCTGTGATGCCAAGGTACTTAATGTTTAAAGGAAATTGCTGGCTCCATCCTAGGGTCCTTCATAAAGCCTGGCTAATAGAGGGGTCCAATAACCACAGTGAGGACAGTGGTGGGGTTCATTAATTTCAGGAGTGCTGTGTCAGTAGCTATTGCTTCTCTTCGATCATCCTTCTGATTTAAGTCATTTCACTGTCTCCTTGAAATTTCATGTGAAATTTCATGTGGGAGAGCCTTGGTTTCATAACTGTAAGCGTTACTTGTACACAGTGTCTTCTAATAATTAGCTCCTGTGCCCTTCAGTGCACAGGTAGTGCTTATTAATTGCATATAATGAGCATCTCTCACCTGCAGCAAATTGGCCCTGCTTTGTTGCACACCTTAGCAGGTAGCATAGCATAGTATGATTTATTTATATAACATACTTGAGGGCATTTAACAGCTGTAAAAACATGTAGAAATGCTGACCTTGGCCTTGGGTACTTACTGGGTTTGGAGGCAGCATGCAGTTTCTGGTGGAGGAGTTTAAGTTGATTGCATGTAGCCTTAGTGTTATCACACCAGAAACAGAATTCATTTCAGTTGGTGAAGCTCTGCTGTGTCTGAAGCGTGGCAGCAAAACACATAGACAGATGGCAGTTTTTCCTGAGGAATATGTACAGCCAAGTTGAGGTGTCAGGTAGGAAAGGGGTCCATTAGGACTGGTAGTCTCCAACTAATTGCAGCCTGCTGGCTTACCTCTTGAAGTAGCCAGAAAGATGTGTGATGTGAGCTGGGGAAGACCATCATGCTGGTTTGGTCCCCTGCCCTTCTGTTGGTGCATTCTTCCTTGCACCTCTTCCCTTTTTTTTACACAAATGTGTGCAGGGAAGTGTGAATGTGCCTACTGCAGTGGGCATCACAGGAAAGATATCCAGCAGCAGTGTCCATCACAATGTCCTATTCCCTCTGTGTCTCGCTTCCCTCATTCCAATAGGATATTATATGGGGTCCCACCTATACAAATGTTTGATGTGCCATAGACTCATTTCTTCTTGAATACCGAAGACCTGAGGTACATTCTTGCTTTCTTTGCTTGCAGTGACACCTAGCTACTGCCCAGGATGTATTGAAAATCACTGCTTGTGAATAATTTCATCTTGGGGTTAAATTAATAACCACTTTCATGGCAGTAACTTTGAGTGCTAGAACAGAACCCAGAAGAGACAGTCATCTGAGGAAACGCGTGTGATTTTCAGTGTGAATGCAGAAAATTACTTGGATTATTTGCTGTAATCTAATGAGTATACACTGGAGATGGAGCCTTCTGTGCTGTGGTGCTTACTGCTGCATCTCAAATTCCTGTGTGTAAAATCTTCTGGCATAAACTGTACATGTTGAAGGCAAATGATGCACAAATCCAGATTTGGGGTCTTGGAAAGGGCAGAACTGCAAGGAGAGGCAAAACAACAAAAAATTTACTTAAACCAATTGCATATCATTAAAGTTCTACTATATGATTTGCTTCACATTTCTCTGAGTGACACAGCCTTACAGTCAGCTAAATGGAGTTTTCATCTGTCTGTTTTCATCCGTGTCCTCATTTTCTTTCTAAGTAGTAGAAAACTTTTTAAAATGTGGGTTTTTTCAGGTACTCAAAACCTTGAAGAGGGTCACTTGGCCACCTGATGCTCTGTTGAAAAGCAGTATGACTCATCATTCATGGCAAGACAGTAATTTTATAAAAGGTTCTTTTTTTTGATTTCTAGAAGATCAAGAGGAATGATTAACGTTGCTGAAGGAGAGTCTTTTCTGCATGTGGCCTCTCTGAAAATGATGTTCCACAGATTCTCACCAAGTACTGCATGAAACCTTTTGTTGCTCCTTGCAGCAATGAGCTTCCAGCACAAATTACTGGTTTGATGCCTCAGTCTTGTTTAATATTCATCTGTCCAGCACCGTGCAAAATATGCATGAAAATTCCTTAGTGGGCAATGGGAGATTTACCACACGGTGCATCATTCAAAATCATGATGCCTTTCTCTGCAGTGAGCAAGAAAGGCATTTTTGTCCACTGGTTTGTTCTCAGATTGCACCACCTCTTTCCAAAGGGAGATATTTTGTAGAAGCTTCCGTGTTCTTCCTTAGGCTAGCCTGAAATGTTCCTTTATTTGGCCTGAAAGTTTAGAGCTGCATATGGAGAAATAGCCTGATAAAAAATAAACAGATTTTCTCCCACTTCCCTCATCCTCCACTTCCCGTGATCACAGGTCGAGAGAGAAGTGCTTTCCCTGTATGCCACTTAAAGAGAAAATCAATTGTTTTCTGTGAAATTGCCAGTTGGTTTCTAACCTGCTATTTCACTCCCACAGAGAAGATGCTGTGAAATGTCCTTCGGCTCTTTGTCACCCTGTCGTGGATCCATAAGGCTGTGGCTCTGAGCCCAAAGGTTATCAGCCTGCAAGCGCCAGAGATAGAACGTGTCCAGCTTTGTTATACAAAGCTGTTGGACAATTTACTGGTGCTGCTGCTGAAGCCTACCTGTTACGGGCTGCACTGAGGATGCTCACCCACCCTGCTGGGACACACAGAGTGCAGGGCGTCTGGGGGGGCTTTGTCTTCTCGTGCTCTTGTGGAAGCACAGTTTGCTAAGTACCCTGCACAGTGGCTCTTAGAGCTGTGAATTTTTACCCTCTCTGAGTTACAGTAGCTGAATAACCCAAACCACACAAAGGTGTGTACACTGTGTGTGTGTGTGTACGTGCCTGTTGTTCAGCGCTCGCTGGTTTTGTTCGTTTCTGACCAGGAGACTCAGTGACAGGCTTTCAAGCATCACCTCTTTACACTTCAGTGCAACTGCTCTGGTTGGTGAAACAATCTGCTCTCTGCACTCTTTGAAGGAAAAAAAAAAAGTCAGATGGAGTTCTGAAACTTCAGTGTAGACATGTAAGCAAAAGCATTGGCCTTCTCCCCTATTGTGCATCCCCCCCCCAGTCGGATCTATTATGTTTACTGATGTCCAAAACTGGTGCTTTCATGTGAACACAAAACTTGCTCTTGTCTGAAATGCAGACTGTTAGAAATAGCATCAGGTGGTGTCATCTGTTAGAGCTGTGCCAAACTGAGGGCAACACACCTAAAAACTGATTGAGAGAGAGGAAGGGTGAGGGACTGAGGAGGAAAGGCACGAGGGAAATGGTGTGGTGATGAGCAACTGAGGAAGGAGGCACTGAGGAATTTGCAGAGAAGCAGCTCTGATGTCACTAAAGACTGTGTTGAAAGGATCCAGTTTGGGCATCATCTGAGAGAGCAACTTTACAAGATCAGATAGATGAACTTTGAGGAGGGCAAAGCTGGAGGAAGATGGAGGGGATAAAGATGCCCCATACGCTTGGTGAGCCTGCTTTAACCGAGCTGAAAAGATAAGCAACCCTCTTGAAATGAGACATTCAGGCACCTAATCTTCAGAGGAGGAACCCAGGCACTGAATTACTTTCTGAGCAAAGTGCCTGCCGGTTGCCCGCAGCTAGGCTTTCATTCCATGATTAAGGGCAGGATTTAAATTTAAGCCCCATCCTTGGTGATTCCTATTAGCTGTCTTAAGTAATCCCCTGCTTGCTGTGCCTGCTGCTGTGCACTCTTGGTACCGAGAGCATTTGTAAGGGACCAGCAGGATGTACAGACCTCCCATTTCGAAAGCTGAGCACAACGCAAGGATGATCTGTGCTGAGGATCATCAGCCTCTGCCTGCCTCGTCTACCTCTACTTGCCTCCCGGTGACAGTGGCTGTCAGCCATTTAATAACAAACAATTACTGCCAGTGACTTGCTGGGTGTGTTGTGGCCTGAGAACTTGGTGCAACAGCCAACAAGAAATAGAGAAGTCAAATGCAACACATTAGATTGGTGGAGGAAGAGAAAGTTTTATGGCAGGAGTTGGGCAGAGAAAAGGCTTCACTTTGTTACGTACCCAGAGGTAGCTACAGTGAAGTACTGGAGGTTCACTTGGAATTTAATGTGTGTCTGACAGGCTCTGTGACTGATCACATCTGTGCCTTCCTGGCGGTTCTTACACAGCACAGGCTGTGTTAACATCTCCAGAAAGCTGTTGACAGACAAAATCCTAAAAGGTGAGAATATCTTAATAACAGCTAACCTTCCTTCTTTCTTTTTTCTCCCTTTTTAAAATATTTATTTCATGATTTTTCTTTTTTTTTTCTCTTTTTTTTTTCCTTCAGTACCTCACTGTAAGTGCCAGCCAGGTCTGTAAACCCTGTTCAGCTGTTGTCAGGCACTGCAGGTATGGTGTGACAACAACAGTGCTTGGGTTTTGTTCTGCACATGAAAGTCCAGCATTTTTTTCTCCTGTGAGAAGCAGAGGATGCTTGGCTACTTCACTGTAGAGAGCTTGAGGAGAGATTTTATTTCACATTAATTTGACCTGCTTGTCCTCAGATGCCTTTTTCCCTCTCTACTTCACTCAGTTTTGCTTTGTGTTAAAAATAGGGAAGAGCAGGGTAGGATCTGACCATTTTTGTGCTTTGTGGGTTCAGTAATTCCTCATTTCTTCTAATTTCAGTGCAAAGCCGCAGTTTTTTTAAAATCCCTGAATATAGACATATACATTTTTGCATGTTCTTCTGCAAAGTCAGACCCAAGGGAACCCGCGCGAAAGGATTGAATGTGGATGTACCATCTCCACAGCAACAATAACTCAAAAGAATTGGCCACTGCAGCTCTTCAGCTCTTCACCTGAAGGACTGGAAGAAGAGGAGATGACTGGGAAAGCGGTGGCTATAAGACATGGCTTGTACCGGTGGACTGCAGGACCACACGTGCTTCCAGCTCTGGAGAATGTGTGCTCCTCTCCAGCCAAATGCTTTTCTGTCACCAGGAGGTGACAGCAGGATTATGCTTTCAACCTCAAAACTGATCCCAGTGCAACCTGGGGTGAGCCCCACAGACATGAAGGTCCCATGTCATGGAAAGGCTTCCCTGCGGTGGCCCAGGGAACTTTGGACCTAAATGTAACTCTGGTCTGAGGGCTCTGCCAACGTGGTGACATTACATCAAATTATATAAATCTGCATTTTTGTTGCCCAGCAGTTCTCATGCTCAGGTTACTGAGGTTAATGTATATAGCAGTGTCTGCTTGGTCTCACTCCCAGTGGACAGCTGAAGTCTGCTGGCCCCATTTGTTTGCTGTTTTGCAGGTTTAATTGTAAGACTCATTTTACAAATGCTGTGAGATGGATGTCTGGGTGCTGCATCTCAGGAAAGCTTGCAGCATCATTTTATTTCCATTTGGTCAATGGCATGTTCATTGGTTTCCCTGGGAACACAGGTAAAGCAATGCTGAGTGCCTTGGAGAACACGTTAATTAAAAACTGTGTGTGCAATAGAGAATTTGAATTAAATCAAGGCTGAAGTTAAAAAAAAAAACCAAAACCCCAAGCCTGAAACAGTTTTGTTTGTATCCAGAATAATTACCTAGCTCTTTTGCTAAAAAATTCTGTACTCTTCTACCTTCCTCCAGTGATTCCTGTCATGAAGTTTCATACAATAACTGCAAAATGCTGTAAGCTACACTATGAATTTGAACCAAGGGCTCAGGTGCTTGGGTTTTTACTAAGTTCATCCACCTGTAAACTAGCCTGACCTTTATGAGAAAAGAAGGAAGGAAGGAAGAAAGAAGTTTTATTGATAATATATTGCTAACAAAAGCAGGAGACCTCATGTATGTACTTTGCATGGACAAATGCACTTGAGCTCTCCTTGGTGTGCTGAGGAGATGTAGCTTAGTTTTCCAATGAGTTGTAGTGGCACAGACTGCAAAGCAACAAAGCCAAGCCAGTCCTAAGGGACTTACAATTACTATTCAGAAAGTCAGAACAAGCTCTTCTTCAGTGCCAAAAGAATTTCAGGTCATCTAATTATGGGGTGTGCACCACTGGTAGCGACAGTAGGAAACCAAGCGCTTATTGGAATTTATTCCTTACCTCTGTTTTAACCTTCAGGATGATTGTATCTTGCCTGGTGTTTGAGCATGTGATGATTCAGGTGGGATGAGCAGGAGCTGATATCTGGGGCAGTGAAGCTGCTGCCAGTTATTGACTTCATGGGGAGTGCTGACAGCTCTTTCCCCAGCTCAGAGCTGTTTCCCATTGCTCACAGCCCATGAATGGCCCCCACTGCTCCTTCAGTTGTCTCAAGGTTTCCTAGCACCATCTTATTCCCTGGCTCCATTGAACAAACAGATATGAGGTAACCAAGCCATTTTGGCTGTGCCAAGAGGTTTCTGTGCAGCAGGGCCAGGCCAGGCTGGAGGCTGGAGCTCCCTGTGGGCAGAACAGAACAGCTCACCCTGCACTGCCCATGCTGGGAGGGCTTGTGCTGCTGTCTGTGTTCCTGCCCTGGACCCCACGGTCTTTCAGTGGAGCAGGGAGTGGTGCAGCCTCCTGGGGACAAGGAAAAGCTAATAGATTGTTGCTGATGCCATAATAGAACCACATCGCTGGAGCTGTGATAGATTTAGATGAGGAGATTTACTCAAAATAAGAAGTTAATAATGAATAAAATGCATAAATGGAACTGGTATCTAATCCTAGCCCCATAAGTGTCCAAGCCAAGAAAATGAGAGTGGGAGGCAAGCTCTCTTTGCAATGTTTGTTATCAAAACAAATGTAAATAATCAATCCATTCCTTTTCGTTGCAGTTTGACCACACTTTTTTTTTTCTTACCATCATGCTCATCCCTGTCTAATTGAGGTGCAAAATAAGGTGGAGAGGGTGGCCCTCTACTTAGTCATCTGTTGCTTAGGTTGAATGGGCTTCCCTTGCCCAGGGATACCTTTGCCTTTTAAACTTTTAAGCTAATTTGGCCTGTCTGCTCACTGTTTGTTGAGGGTCATTGCTGAAAATCTTTGTTCAGAGTCTGATAATGCTATTTACTATCATCAATAATCACAGCTACAGCATCAATAACAAGTGCTACTTATGCTACCCAAGGCCTCAGGGAGTCGAGTTGCAAAGTGGCCCTCTCCTTCACCTCCAGGTACCTCTGGAGTGGTCTTTGCCTAGAAATGCCCCTGAAGTCTGCAAGAGGAGCTGGGGGAGCTGTGCCTCTCTGCTGGTCAGCCCTGCTCTGTGGAGCTCACTGAGCTGAACCACTGCTCAGTGAAGGAGGATCCCAAAGCCAAGGTGTCTCCCATTGAAGAGCTGCTTTCTCTGGGTCCTGGATAGCTGAAGTTAAACCTATATGAATTTTGGGATCAATAAAGCAAACCAGCAGAATGGAAAGACTGAATAAAAATGAAGAGCCTGGCTGCTCTTTGTGTTCTGCTTGTAGTGACCTGAATTTAGTCTCCTATATTCAGTTTTGCTGATTTCCAACTATATGGGCACCTCATTAGTTGGGTGTTTCAAATTATTTGGCTACTTATTTACGTACCTAAAATATAGATGTAAGAAATTTAAGGCAGTCTTGAAAAAGTCTTGCTCTGTTGGAATTAGATCTTTGCACTCTGCTCCTCGTACTCTGAGCCTGGGATAACGTTGGCAAATTGTGATGTGAGAGGTTCAAGATGGACATTAGTAAGAAATTTCTCCACACTGGAAGAGGTTACTGAGAAGCTGTAGATAAGTGTCTAGTTTAGACCAGTGGCTGAGGGGCAGTCAGAAATGTGGGACTGCTGCATGTTGGCACCAGTGGTGCTCAGCCAGCATTTTTGGGACCTTTTGAAAACTGTGACGTATAGGCCAGCGAGTTGATCCTTATGGCCATGAAATTATGAGAAAGAAAATTATAGAAGACAACACAAATATTTGTTCTACTGTGTATTCAGAAGGGACTGGGATTTATTTTATTTTTTTTTAATGCAATGTGCTATCAAAATCCTTGCTGTGCATTGTCTGTCCCCAACAATCCAATCTTGCAATTCCTGACTATAACTGCAGCTTAACACTAGCTGTGTTTCATGCTGGAGTAAACCATGTGACTATAACCATGTTTTCAAACATAAACTCAGTCTTAAAGTTAGCTTTGTTTTTGCCAGTAATCTTCAGTACCACTCGATGGATCTGCCTATTTCAGTGGGTTCTGTCTTCAGGTTTTCACTGGTCCTTCCTCTGCCAGGCTCTCCCTGGATGTGTGAGTGAAGGTGAGCAGTGGTGCTGGTGTGAGTTCCTGCTCTGAGCAGGAGGGAATCTGCACAGATTGGGGCAGCTCATAAGGGCTTTTACACTTGTAGAATTCACAAGCTGTATGATTCTTTGCTAGATGTCATAAGACATCCCTGGCAAAGCTGCTGATAACTTACCATTTGCTACGACAGTCCCTAGATAAGCTGTCACCTCAGCTGCCAATTCCCAAGTTTTGTTCAGACTCCAAACTTTTTGTTCCAAGACACTGCACCAGCTCCTTTCCCCGTGGAGAGCAGCGGTTTCTTTCCCGTGGGAGTAGAGCCTGATATCCCTCACAAACAGTCCTGTTGCACTGCACAGGGAGGGGCTGGATGGCAAAGCCACTGTGAATTTTTTGGGATACATCCTTAGCCCATCAATATTGTCCCAGCTCTAGTAATGCCTCCAAGTGGGAATGTTCCTTGACAGAGCTTCCATCCCCAGATATTTGCCTCTGCCTCTTGAGCAAAGGGTGAACTAATATTATCACACTGGTCCATTTTCTCTAGTTCCCCCCCTCACTCCAAATATTTGCTTCTCCCTCTCCTAATAAACTACTTCAGCTTAACATACAGAGGCTGGAAATTTGTTCTCTCTGATTTTCAGCCATCACTGGTTGCGAACTATTTATAGCATCAATCTAAGTCCGTTTCCCCCCCTTTCATTCTTGTGAATCAAGCAGAGTTCAGAGGAATGTCTGCCTGAGAGGTGTGGGAGGCTGTAGAGAAATGAAAATAACAGGAAGGCAGCTGCTGCATGTTGGCTCTGTTGGTGCCGCTCAGCACCCCCCTGTCTGTCGGGGGACGGATCGACTTACATTAAGCAAAATACAGTTAATATTAAAAAAAAGCAGAGAAACTCCTCTGCCTGGGTGCTAAATTTCCATTCATTCTGCAGTTTATCTTCCTCCACAGGCTCATCAGAAAACAGAAAGGACCACTGTGCTGATGATTGCTGGGATTCTTCTTAGGGGAACGAAAGAGGGGGAACACAATACAATTGAGGCTTTACAATCTGGAGATGCAGAGACAGAAGTTCCAATCATTGCTGTGCCTGCTATTACCAAAACCATTTTTGAAGTCTCTGTAAAAGCCTGTCCTGCCAGGTGGGGGGTTGCAGAAGCAGCCCTGGGACTGCTGAGATGCCTGCCCCCACAACTTGTCTGCAGAGTCCAGCGGAGCAGGCCGGGCATGGGGCTGGTTTTTGGGCTTGCAGAGCAGACTCAGGCAGCCCTGGAGGATGCTGTGAGAAAGATCCTGTAGGCTGAGTGCTGCTGTGCACCCATTTCCCCAAAGCACAGCAAATCATCATGTCCAGGTGGGCAGGCACTGGCTCTCCCCATAGAAAATCTCGGCAGACCTCAGCAGACCTTGTGTATTCCCACTGAATCCTTAAACACTTGGGGTGGGTGTGTTTTCATCCGTGGTTGCTTGTAAAAGCCCTCTGCAGTTTGAACTGCTCTGTAAATAGCAATTACATTTAAGTCCTGCTGAGAAATGTACTTGGTACAAAGTCCTTCAGGAAAATGCACTTACTGCTGAGTCCAGATGGAGGGGTTTGAAGGGGCTTGTAAGTCCCCATGTGTTACGTGGGGTCCAAACAAAGCTCCAAGGGAAGGTGAAGGACGTGCCAAGTGGGGTGGACACCTCAGGTGAAGGTGTCAGGCAGACACCTGGTGTGGCTCTGGGGAAGGAAGCCTCTCCCAGGCTCTGTGTCTCTGACCCCTGAATCCATCATCGCTCCCCGGCAGCCTCATTGGTGTGAGAGGTCTGCTTGGTCGCTGGGGTGGCCACCCACCCCAGCTCTCCTGGGTGGTTATGTTTGCACCAATGAAGAGCAGCCAAAGCCTGCGGAATTTCCAGCTCTTGTAAGATATAGACTTACCCCTGAACCTCAAGCATTCAATACAACCTCAGGATGCTCAGACGTGCAAAAGTATCAGTTGGGATCAAGGCAGAGCAGAGAAGAAAGTCTGGTTGTGCCTAAGGAGACATCCTCGTGAGGCCACCTGGCCTGGTGCTGTGTGGTGGCCCAGCATCAGGAACGGTGTGTGCCGTGGGTGCCATTTCTCTCCAGACGTTGTGTGGGTGAGACCATGGAGCTGGCTGGTCCCTGCTCCTCCTCTGCCCCCACACATACTCTCCTCCTTTGCTGTGATAGCGCTGCCAGGCCTTTTATTAGCACTAGCTGAGAGGTGGACATATGACTAAATGGTCTAATTTTGCACAGTGCAAAAATATTGATGAGCAAGAGGCTCATCAACACATCATAAAAACCAGATGACTTAATGCCTCTTCACTGCCCTGGCATGGTAAAACATTGACTTTTCTATGTGTTGTGCTACCTTACACACAACAACAGGTAATAAACTGGTAGCAAGCTGTGGCTGTGTTCAAAGCTTGATCCTAAAGACATTTTTGCTGCACTGATTAGTTGGAAATGGCACTGCAAAGAACTTTCTGAAGAGGCGTCTTTAAATATCTCTGTTATTTTAGTCATTACTAGTAAGTGCCCTGCTTAATTATTAATACTCCATGTGCTCCCAAGGATTTCATCCTTTCGTCCCTTCAAGAACCACTTCCTCCTGTTGGGAAGTGTCTCAAGGAAGAAATGCTCTGTGGGATCTTCACAAGGCTTTTGACAGGCCCATTTAGGAGACTGGAGTTTGACCCACCTGTCCAAAAAAAAAGGTATCTGTCACCCCTGTGTGCTGCAAATGCCTAAAAACTACCTATTGTCACTGAAGGGCTCTGGATAGAGGTGTCCTTGGGTGTGGGGTGTGTGCTGTGGTGGTTCATGTTCCCTTCTTGTGTTTAAGCTGTGCTGAGCTGAGCCTGGTTGGTGTGGGGGATGATTTTACCCCATCCTTCGGTGGCAGTTCAGGCTAGCTTGTGACCAAAGCCAGAATTACAGCCATGTTGTGACATTTGAAAAGGCAGTATGAAAAGCTCTGCAAACGGTGCTGGGTCACTGAGAAAGGATTGAGGTGGTGGTGGCACAGATGGAGCACTTAAGGAGCTCAAGGTTTCTAAATAGACTTCTGCCCTCTTTTTTCTCTTTTTACAAATGGTGTTTGATCCCACTATTGCAGAGTCAGCTGGGAAAGTGCAGATGAAGGAGAGCTGTAAAGGTCCCTTTCCAACAGCCCTGTTTCAGGAACACACCCACTCAGGACAGAAGTTCAGAGAAATTCACTTTGCTGCAAAGGCTTATCCAGGTGAGCACAAAGCCAGGCTGGTGCCTTCTGGCTGAAGGGTTGTCTTTAAGAGAGTTCTGTTGTATAAGGCTTTGATTCAAGGACCATATTAATCCATACAACATCTATGAAGATAGTAGTGGTAGTGTTTCCATCTGGTTATTAAGCATCTTACAAATTTTTAATATATATATATATATACTGAGGATGTAGTTTTGGAGACTATTTTGTGTTTCCCACCCCAAAATAGAAAAGTTACTGTTTTTCATTAAAAATAACAGCCTTTTTTCTACAGGACTTTAAATAATTTTGTATTTCTGGTACTTCTGAATGCTGTCTTGTTAGTTTTTCTCCATACATTTGTTGTTATGTTATGTTGAATTTTATATCTCTGCTTCATACTCCTGGTTTTTATTCATGTCACTAATAATGGTACAGTGACTGACCACAGTGACTCAGTGCTTAGAACCAGCCATGTCAGGCAATGCATGTTTTCCTTCTGAAGAGAAAAAAAAAATATTTTTTTTCTAAATTCATTGGGGCAAATGAAAAAAATACTGTCTTACAGCCATCAGTGCCTTTACCTTCCTCTCATTAGAGTCAGGAAATGCTTCCCTCTGATTCCTGGAGCCTTAGCATTTAGTCCATTGTAGAGAACAGAGCTTCTTAAAAAGTATTTTTCTGTTCACATAACTTACAGCCACAAACTTTCTGGATTTGATAATTGCTGGTTTTCAAGCCAGTTCCAAGAAGATCAGTTCCAAGATTCACACAATTGTTCTTGTTTTGGGGTTGGTTTCGTTTGTTTGTTTTTTTTAAATTTCATTAGGCTGTATTTACCAAGGTAAGGTTTATTTTCACCCAGGAGTACAGTCACAGACCTGCTTCAAGTCTGCCAAGATCAGCAGCAACCCTTGTAGAAGTGACCCAACTTTGCACACAGCCCATAGATCAATTTAGAGGAAGAGAGGCTTCAGAAGTAAAAATGAGTCAAAGAAGGATGTGGTTGTCATCTGACTGGAGTCACCAAATGGTTGCACTGGACCACAATATGTAAAAGGCTGATTTGCAGTGGTTGGTGCCCTCCTAATAGCCTTGTTCTCCCTGGAAACCTCATGCTCCCCAGATCTTTGTGCCTTTATTTGATCTAGAATATCCATAAAGTGAGATGAGGCTGGGTGGATTCATCATGTTCAAGGATCTGTCATGCTCTGGATTGATACAGAGGCACAATTTGGATCAGAAGGGGCAAGGGTATTCTCAGCATTGTGTATCTCAAAGAACAGAAACTTATGGGGCTGAAATCCACTGAGATGCTCTGCCAGGCTGTAGGCTAGAGCAGCTCCTTTGGCAGCTCGAAGCCATAGCCAGGCTTAGCTTGCACAGGACCAGAGGGACACATCCAGTTCCCTCTCCACTGCCCTTGGCCACCCCTTGTGCTCTGCAGGCATACAAGAGCACCGAGCCTGTAGGAAATAATAGAGTATTGGCACCGCTCGCCAGCCTGGGACAGCATGTTAACAAAACCAGACACATTAAAGGAAGGGCTCAACATTTTCCTGGGGAGCACTGAAATTTAAACAATTGCTTTTAGGCAGTCCTTTTCAGGAAGCCCAGCTGGGAAGACCACCTGCTTTCTCTGGGCCATTGTGCTAAGATGCCAAACTATCTTGGAGCGGCTCCTCGCTGCAGGTGGCTGCTCAGCTGGGTCCTCCACAAGCCTTTTGATGTGTTGGGGAATCAAAGGGAGAGACACAAAGAATAGGCAGAAGTCATACATATGAATGTGCACATACATAGACAGTAACCTTTCCTCCTCTGATTACCCTAGCAATAAATGCTTGTGACATCAATACTTGATGATTACCAGCCCTGCACTGTTACAAAGTGCTGCTTTGGAATTGCAGGTGGAGGGAGAGGAATTAATCACCTTAGTCTGAGATAGTTTAAGTGACAGCTCAAGTTCTATAAAGTTACAGAAGTTGGAGTGAGTGAACACCATACAGATAAGGCATTAGTTCTGCAAGGAAGTTTCCTGATGTGACACCCATAACACATGATTTTGTTAGGTGACTGCTCTGGGTTGCATGTCCTACTTCCTGCAAAACAGCACCATGAAGCCCTCACATGTGTTTATTTATGTGTGCACACATTTATATGTCCATGTACATACTTTATACGCATTTTACATGTGTGTGTATAAATAATATACACACATTCTATATATATTTAGATATGCAGACATGCAGAATGCAAAAGTGCCAGGATGATTTAACACTGACAGCTATTTTTACTTAAGTAAATAAGCACAGGAAACATTTCTAGTGTCTGAGTTCTTGTCAGCTGTTAAGATCTAGCCAAGAGCAAGAGCTGTTTGAAGGTTTTGAAAAGAGATTAATTAACATCATATTTTTTCCTCCCAAATTTTGGTTACTTTTTGCACTCTTCTACATTTTATGCCTTGCAGTAAGATTTATCTTCCAGGTGTTTTCAGCAGGGAGACTGAAGCCCAGTGTATTTTCTGCAGATCTGACTGTGGTGTTGAGGATGCAACTCAGTGAATGCAGGTGCAGATGGGGCCGCAAGGACAGACAGAGGGATGGAGATGCTGTCAAGGAGAAGAAGGGCCCTTTTAGGGGAGATGTGTTTGTTCCTAGCAATTATGCAAGAAGGTGAGGAAATAAACACCAAGAAAGATAAATGGTTTTCAGATGGGCAGGGGTAACTTTTAACCAGAAACTGTATTAAGCAGTAGAGAGGAAAGTACTTGTCCGTTTTGACACACAACCTTTTTAGGTTGTGAAGCCCAGCTGGCCATGTGCAATGGCTACCCAAACTGTATTTGCAGCTAACCAATGCAGTACAAATAATAGGGATTTAACATACCAAAATGTTAAACATCTGAGAGGGAGATGGCTTCATATAGGCAACACGAGGAAATCAAACCACAGAACTTGAGATCTCAGGGCTCACCTGCAAACAGAAACTATCACCAGCTCCTGAGGTCATTTCAGCATAGACTGGCTGCCAGGATGGAGGATCATAAAATCATGGAATGGTTTGGTTTGGAAGGGACCTTAGAGATCATCTAGTTCCAACTGCCCTGTCATGGATGGGGACACCTTCTACTAGACCAGGTTGCTCAGGGCCTGATCCAACCTGGCCTTGAACAATGGCAGGGATGGGGCACCCACAGCTTCTCTAGGCAGAATGTACTTTCTTTACAATGTACTTTCTTTCTTTAAGAAGGTGTTGCCTTTAAAATGGTACATAATTTCAGAGAAGCTGGAGAATCTCTGCAAGGGAAACAAACAAACAAACAAACCACTTTTAAAAATACTCATCAATAACATAATTTATTCCAGTACTTATATAATACAGTTAACAGAATAGTTCTTGAGTAATATGCTGTAAAGAAGCAGATACAGAAAAAGATTTGGAGCAGCAAAGATGCAAAATGCCTCGCATTGTGTGGCAAGGACTCAATAGCAATAAAATATTAAAGCTTTGAGAAACAATGTTGTAGGCTGCAGATCTTGTAGCCGTTGCTATCAAAAGACAGGCAGTGAGCTCTGGAAGAAAAATAAAACTCCGTTTGGCTGTGATGAAATGCCGGGTAATTGCCTGTCAGTTTTAGCGGAGGAAATTAGCAAATGACTCATGGGCTGCGAGCGGTGGGGAGCGTGGGGAGCCTCATCCATCATCTCCAGAGCAGCCTTCACTTTCATACACTCTCTGCTCTTGCTTAACTGAAGGACCGTGTGAAATAAAACGCTAAAGGTCATAAATGAAATGCTTCGGGAAAGGAGAGCAGTTTAACCCAGGCAGTCACAGCCAAGTGCGATGCTAATGGTTTGGGTTTTCTTTCTGTGATGGCTGATGTTCAGAAAGGATTTCCTGAAAGCCTCGTCCCTGCCACAGGGCTAGAGAGGCTTGGCAGGGTGAGAGTCGCAGCCAGCCGAGCAGAAGGAGCCAGCACAGATGAGCATCAAACAGGACTGAACTCCAGGGAGCTCAGGGGGTTGTCTCTCCTTCCAGAGCAATGAGAATTAGGTACATAATTCATGCAGATAGCACTATAATCTCAGCTGGGAAATTCCTTGCATCTTTAGGTGAAAAACTAAGGGCTGAACAGCCCAGCCGAATGTTTCTTACTAAGAAACGTGCAGTGGTGTGGGATGTCTCAGCTGGATTTTGGAAGAGAAGTGACCCATTGCTTTTGTTAAGATGCAAACCTCTGCTCTTACCCAGCCTAGTATGGGGAACATTCTGGACTGGAGGAGGGCAGGGAGGGATGAATAATACTCTAAAATAAAGAATTTTATTAGCTAGGGGGACTGGAGAAAATATGTTACTTAGAAATAGACTATAGCATGCCTGATTCTCCATTTATAAAAGCAGTGCTGTCCTGTTGTGGCTCCATTGACAAAACAGAGTGTAGGTGGACTGGTGAATCAAACCTTGTGTTTATTTATAAAAACAAACAAACGATAAAATATTTTCCCTGGCAAAGTAACTACTACAAATTCAGTCTCTGAAACTGTGACCAGCTCTGTTTATAGGAATTGTATCACCTAGATGAAGCAAGGACCCTTTTGAACACTCAGCCTCTGTAAATTCAGAACAGAAACGATCAAATTAAGCCTTATTCACTTTCTCATAAAATAACAAATTGGTATGAAAATAATGTCATCATTTGCTGCCAAAGAATTTGCCAAAAAGTGTAAATACACAAACAGTCAGGCATATGTAGTCTCAAACAACATGGCAGCAAATCAGTCACCCCTATATTGAATGGTATAATAGTTTAGCAATATTGAAAACTGCAGTTGAAAAGAACAGTTTTTCAACTAAACACCCTCAAGAGAAAGAGCCCAGGATGTGCTTCAAATTATCATCTCTTCTTACAAACCAGCAGTAATTATTCTGTTTCACACCAAGACTGATATGCATGGAGAGAGGATAAAAAAAAAATGCACCAAGCCTCAGTGAGAAAATGTGCCAGAGACAACTCCTTTGATAGCAGGCTGCTTTGCTTTTTTCTGCTGCAAAGGCTGTAAATGTTATGTTGTCTGCAAACGTGACTGCTAAATTACCAGGAAAATGTCTGACTCTCTGTGCATCAGCTTTCTAAATAACCTAAATCCACCTTTTTTGTATTTTGGTTTTTGCGTTTCTTATTCGTACTCTTAAATTACAGACAGACTTCTGAGTAAGAAGTGTATAGATCTCTGGTAGGGAAGGGAGAGTGAAGATTTGGTATGATTATGGGAAAACCAGTATTTCCCGTTTCTCACAGATTATACCCTTTTACACTTCCCACAGAAAACCATTTTTACAGTAGATCCCATTAAAGACCCTCAAGTCAGAGGTAAGGATGAAAGTGCATTAGTATAAGAGCTAACAGGAGAAGCTCAAACGTTGCATGAATCCTATCGATCCAGAATATCTATAATGTGCTTTTTCACTTCTCTGCTCAGAACACAATCCACAATTATTTCACAAAGCCACATTGATTTTCCTCTGTTCTCAGCACTCTTCAAAGACAGGGGAGAAAGTGAAGCACAGAGTGGATGGTACGAGACCAGGGTCAACCTGCTGCAGAGGGAGTTGCTGAGAGTGCATTGTGTGCTGCTGCTCTAAAGATATCCTCCCAGCTGCCTGGCCCGAAGATTGCCAGGCAGGTGGTGTTTAATCCCCAGGTGAGAAGTTTGGGATCCATTTGGCATGGAGAACAGTAGGAGGTCAGTTCATGGTATGAGGTTGGTTGAGTCAGCCCTGGGAGGAGCAGTCCTCTCCTGGTGAGCCCAGGCCAACTACCCTTTCTGGAGCTACACACAAGCTGGCAAGGCTGGGCTGGGCTCCCCCATCCTCTGAGACCTGGGCCAGCTGGTGTCTCCTCTCAGATACGGTTGTGGCAGATGAATCAGGAAAACACAGGACAAAGAATAAGTAGTACCAAGACATGGTAGCAGTCAATCATGCTAGCATGGACATCTTGTGTCCAGTATCCTCAGCCTGCAACCAGCCAGTGCCCCACCATTGAATTGTAGAACCATGTAGGTTGGAAAAGACCTTCAAGTCCAACCATTAACCCAGCACTGCCAAGTCCACCACTAAACCATGTCCCTAAGCACCACATCTACAGGTGTTTTAAGTAGTTCCAGGGCTGGTGGCTCAGCACCAACATTACCTCCCTTCCCTGCACCCAGGTGTTGCATCATTCCCTTTCAGCCCAAGCACCATCTGACTTGCCACAGCCCCCGTGACCATCATGGCCTTTGGCTCCCTGAAATAACCTCATCTTGTACCCCTTGCAGTGGTTCCTCAGATGTCACCCAGAGATAAGCAAAGGCAAGAAAAGCCACAGACTAGGTATAGGTCAAAAATATGAGGCATGGTAGATGGTGGCCCTCTTCAGAGAGAATGGAAACACCTTTTTGGCAGAGATATTCCTGCCAGCCTGAGCAACACCTATTCCAAAGCCAGGCTGGCTCTTGAATATCTGCAAGCCCCAAGAGGTACATTGTTTAGCCAAACTTAAGCCTCATTCCTGGCTAGACAACATTTCCTTGGACTTACCAGGAAACAGTGACCAAAAAGTCCATCCCAGCTACTGCCGTGGGCTGCACTTGCCCATGATGGCCATCATTTCTTGCAACTGGCAGGCAGTCACCTGAGGATTTTCCAGTGGCAGAATAAGGAGGTTGTTTGGTAAATGCAGCCAGAGCACCTGCCAGTTAGGAGGAGGTGCTTGGAAATGACTGTAAACACAAAGTGATGAACAAGTATGACAAATGCTCTGGAGACTCTGTGAGGAGTAAAGACCCACATCTGACCCTGCAGTGAGGGTGAATGAGCAATTCCAGCACTGTGGGGCATGAGGTGCCAGGAGGCATAGGGGTTCTTTTCTTCCAGCCTCTTGTGACACAGGACCAGCCTGCTGTCACCCAGGGACTCCTCTTTAAAGGCATTGCCTCTGGGCATCGCTCTCTTCTGAGTGAAACAAGTCACAGCGTTTCTCTAGCACTGCCAGAAATTCAAAGCAGGTACTGTAAGTCAACAAAATGCTAATTCCCCAAAGGTTAATTAAACTGAGTGGGACTCACAAAATGCAACAGCTGACTGCTGCAATTAACTCTGGCATCACGCTTAGCATTAGGTGGCACTCCAGTGACAGGGAGCTCCTCAGATGGCTTTTTTTGGCACTTATTCCCTTGAGGGAGGGTCCTGTCTATACCAGTCATTTCATTCTTGCCTGCCTTCAGGAGATGGAAATTAGTGACACCCAATTCAGTCAGCTGGGGAAAAAAATCACGTTGCTTCTCTGCAACCCCTCAGAACAGCCACTGCTAAACACTGACTTATAAAATATGAGGCTCTGTTTAAAGTCAGTTTTCTAATGTAAATGCAATATGTAAGTATAGTATTACTGCCTGACCTTTGTCATCCCTTCCAGGTGAGAGAGAGGACCGAAGACCAGTTTTGTGGGCTTGGGAAGGCTTGCCAAAACAGGGAACACAGAGGAGGGTCCCTTTTTTTACCTTCGATATATTGATATTCAGTCCCAATGTGGGCATTCCATGTTGTCTTCTGCAGCTAAGAGCTGGAGCATGGAACCTCCCCAAGTCCACGCCAGCTCCTGCAGGCAGCTCTGGGCTCCCTTTGGGGCACTGGTCCCACCAGATGAATAGCTACTGTTGTTGTCCACGGGAGGTACCTGCCACATAATAACATCCCAAAAACCTCTTCCAATTACTGCTTTTGGAATAGAAATATGTGGAACAATTACATAACAGCTGCATGCAATTACTACATCAGGTGATGTGACCTTTTCGAAACAAAGAAGTAATATGATTTTACGTGTAGAACAGGGGGGAAAAAAGTTTTTCTTTTTCTCTTAGAACACAAAAATAAAAATCGTGAGTTCAAAACACCCCCAGAGTATTTTTAATTATTTTTTTTTTGAAGGATTTTCTTTTAAAACATAAGTAATGATTGTTCTGTCAATTGCATCTCACACTAGTTTTTGGCCATTTGGAGACAATGGAATAAAAAAAGAATAAAGCAAATAAGTAATCCCATGAGCAAAAATATGAAGCCCATATTAAGACCTTGTGCCTTGAGGTAAAGGCTTCTTTTCTCTAGGAGGAGCAGAGTTTGGCTTGCAGCCTGGTGCATCCACTGGCATTCTTTGTCCCTTTTTCTGACTCTTACTTTTACTACTGTAACTAGTGGAAAATTCCTTTCTGAACCTTCATCCTGCCAAGTGCGATTAACATCAACCAGTGGCTTCAAAAGCTATTGATGGGCACCAAGACATCACTATTGCACTCAGGGTAGTTCCCCAGGCTAAGGCACAGGGTAGTTTTCCAGGTGAGGTTGTAAGAAAGGCTGTGGCAAAAGGCAGCGGATAAATGTGTAAATAAATGATATATAATGCATGTCTTGGAATCAGGGGCTGAGGAGAATAAAAGTTTTCCCCTTCCTACCTCATGACCAAAAAAGCTTTTTTGTGGTCTGGGGGTTTTCTTCTTCATCAGGGCATTTCCCTTGAGAAATATTTCTCCAAGATTCTCATATATGATTTTGTGCTCTCTCCCTTTCAGTCCTTCATTCCCTTGATGACTGGCCTGAGTTGGTGTCATCATGTGGGGAAGAGATGATTAGCACACAGAAAGGGAGATGCCTGGCTGGAAGATGCTGGAAGAGTGAGAATGGAGTCTTAATTTACACCCACAAAAAAAGGTAACACTACTCTGACTCCTCTGCCTTTTGACAGGACCAAAGGAGAGCCATTTCCATGCCTTTTCTATCCCAACAGTCCATATTTCCCTTGGACCATGTTTTCCTTTGGACAGATCTTGTTCTGAAAGAAACACAGAATTACTCTACCTAGGGGAAGCTGGGCAAGTATAGGATGCTGCAGAGATTCCATCAGATTTATTAATAAATGGCACTATTCTATGATTTTTCCTAAAAGAAAAGTAATTCAGTCTCTGCATCCCTGAAGGACCTCATGAAGACCTGTAGATTTCCACTTCAGCCAATTTATATCCATGTGTATTTCTATGGATGTGATCTGACATAGTTTATTAGCCAAACATATTCAGCTCCTGTTTTTGAAAGCTTAATAAGGTAATGAATAATATACCCTTTATTTTTAGATCTATCTGTTAACACTCTGCATAGCTCAAATGGCATATGGATGCCCAAGAGTACAAAACATTCCTAAGTCCTATTCCTCTGCTTTTTGATAATCTCTTTTCCTCCTGCTGAGAACATTTCCATCCTTGTGATTACTTTTAAGTGGCCCCATCCTCTTGCACAAAAGTAGATACCACAAACAATATTGGAGGAGACTAAAGGGCTAGTGATGTGAAAATTGCTTCACTGTTAATTCTGCTTTCTAAATATAGGCACTTTTTTCCTGAATACAAGGACAAGACAGCAGCAGGTGAATAGTGCCAATGCTTACTTTTACTCTTTTGCAACAGCTTCTGCAATATATATTTGGAACTGCTGGGAGGAGACAGATTTTCACACCATGAAGCTTCATGTATTGGCATGTTACCTGTAGGCCATTGGATCTTTCATGCTCGTGAGGAGAGAAATATATGTGTATGTGTGCTTACATACGTAGGTATATGAAGAGAGAGAGAAGGAGAGAAAGGGGCACACACATACATACATACATACATGCATTGCAAAATGAGGTCTTTTTTAAAAGCACGTGGATTTAAACCTCTTGAATTGATACCTCCTGTGTTTTCGGAAGAGAGGTTTGTTCTGGGCAAGAGGCATGATGTTTATCATCATCCTTCTGTCATGTGCTAATCCTATTGCTCTCCCCAGGTGGGGTCTTTCTGAGGTTATTCTTACAGCCAAGTGGCATTATAGGCTGGACTTGCTGCTGCTGTATTTCAATGTACAGCAGTGATGTCCTTGCTGTCATTGATTATTATTTTTGATTGATTGATTTGCTAGAGTGTCTGGTAATATGAAAACTTTGTGTTTCTGTCCGCTGGCTCAGTGTCTCTGCAGACACGAATTTTCCATGCCAGGATGTAAGACACATTTTGATAACATCTCTTTTATGTGCCATGGTCCTGATAGATGGAGCAGCCTCTGCATTCTGATGTGGACAGGAAAATCCACCCGGGGGAAGAAGAAGCACAAACGAGAGCTCATGGCTGCTAAAATTCCAACCCTATTCCCTAGCATGTACAGATGGGAATTACAAGTAAAATCAAAGGGTTGTGTTGTCACAGACTTGTAGCAATAATTTTTGAATCTTGGACAG
>JAWWTY010000077.1:42486070-42564751 GCA_035222235.1 Margarornis squamiger | reverse complement strand
ACAGATGGGAATTACAAGTAAAATCAAAGGGTTGTGTTGTCACAGACTTGTAGCAATAATTTTTGAATCTTGGACAGAATTTTAAAGGAAACCTGAACCTCTAACAGTGTTTTACCATTTTCATTTAAGAGCCCTTGCAGGAACCTGTCTTGTCCATAACACACTCACAGAAGACTAGAACTTAATAAAATCAGAGAGGGAGGGGTGTCGTGGTACTTTTAGGTGCTAGGTAAGCATTGCACATAACCCACTCTTTTTAGGTTGCTCTGCCTCCCCTTGTCTCTTACCCTCATTGCTGGTTTTCTCTCTTCCTTGCTCATGTCTTGACTTGGAGACCACAGTCCTTCAGGAACAAGATTGCCATGGGTGCAAGGTCCCACCACCCTCACGCAGAGAGGGTCATTGAGGTGCTTGGAATGCAGACACCCACGGACTGGAACTGTTGAACCAGGTAGCACAAAGTCCTGTTAGGAAAGGCAAGAGCTCTTGTGGGATCCAAAGATGTGGAAGTCTCCTGGTTCCATGGAGAAATCTTCACTGTATGATAAATGCCATGGGCTAAAAATCCAGGACAAGTTCAGTCTCTGGGCTTTCTCCTTGGAGTCATAATATTCCTGAAAATGTGGGCTATAGATTAAAATAGCAGTTGGAGTTCATGAGGTGGGAGAAACTACCAGCTGGCTCTTATAACTTTCTCCTTTGTGGATTCTCTAAGGTTTAAAATAGAGACAGTAGGCTTGGACCTGAAGAAAACTTTGCAGGCCAAGTAGTTGTGTGTTTTTTCCAACAATATTAACTGATTTCATAAAAGGGCCTCACTTTACCTGTTTTCATGACTGTCTATTTTCATTCAGCCTGTAGAAAGTGAATGTTAAAGTGTTAAAGCTTTCTAAATAGCTATCAAATCTATTGAAAACTGAGACACACATACACACCATCAAAAGTTATCAAAGGGGACAGACTAAATACAAACAGAGCAAAACTGTACAAGACTTCATTTGGAAGCCAAATTAAAAACCATTTAAATCTGAGACCGATGCTCTCAGAGTTTTCTGACCCAACAGATTTAACATCAGAGAAGACAGCGATTGCAGCTGAAACACTCCAAAAATGCTTATATAATCTGCTGGCTTTTGTGCATGTCACCTTGGCTCCCTCAAGTGGCTGCTCCCAGAGAGTGGACACCTTCCTCCTGTTTCACAGCTGCTCTTCTCAGAGCACAAGGCTCGAGTTCTCCACTTCAGGGCTCACAGCATCAGGCCCTGCTGAAGGGCAGAGTGTGCTTGTGTGCAGCCATGATTTGTAGGGAATTGGTACCCAGTGAACAAGCACAGCAAAGTTCTCTGGTCTAATCATCCAAGAAAAGACTGAAGGGACTGGGATGGTTTATATGGCTTTTTCATGTCCTTTTTCTTTTTCTTGGCATACTCTAGTGGACTGCCTTGCCATTGGTACTTTTCTTTAAATGCAAAGACAGATCTTAATGGTTTTGCATCTGATTGAGGTAAGCCTTCATTAGCTATACTAGCTGAGATCTGCTCTAAAAAAGGCTGGCTGGGGAGCTGTGGGACCACACCCTGGCTGTAAACCCCTGAAGTTCAGCAAAACACAAATGCAGAATCCTCTGCTTGGGACAGTCCTAGGGCTGGAGCCAACTGTGAGGAGCACTCCTGTGGTGGAGGAGCAAATGAATGTGAGGCACTGCAAAATTTAAGATCAAGGCAGAGGCTGTAGAGAGGCACACTTTGGGCAGAGGAAGGAAAAAAGTCATCAGGAGAGAGCACAGATTTTTCAGTAACTGTTTGGACAAGGCCCTGAGTGACCAGCTCTGACTTTGGTTATCTCTGCTGTAGATTGAAGTGAGACCAAAGGACCCTAAGCTCCTTTCTGACCTCTGTTATTCTATGATTCACGAAACACGAGAAAGGTCTGAATTTTTCTGTTGTTCACTGCAGGAGTCCTTCAAAAACACTTACACACCCTGGTGCAGACCCTGACACCCAGCCAGCCTGCAGCCAGGCTCAGCCCTGCCCTTGATTTCCTCCCTTCTCTCTGTCATGCTGTGCAGGGAGTCAAACTTTATCTTAAGTTCTTCAGCCAAGTTTTCATCAAAATATACACCTACCCTCCAAAGTCTTGCCTTGTGTGTCTCATCTTAAAATTCAACTGGTTTTAGTCCCATGGATTTTAGAATGCACGGACCCCTCAGCACTGACCCAGCTGCTCAGGCTGGCTGTGCCGTCCCCTTTGATGGAGCACTGGGCAGCACCCAGTTTCCAGGAGATGCTGCTACAGCACAATTCACACTGGAGAAACTCCCAGGTCCTCCAGGGATCTTTTGTCACACTAAAACATGAGGATGCAAGGCAAATTCACAAGGGCATGAGCCTAATTTTTTTTTCTCTGGGAAATTTCAGTGCAAGAAGATGGAGATGGGCCACCTGTGCCCTTGTAAGCAGGAAGGCTCTTCATGTTCCCTGGTACACACACTTCTGGTGAGACAGACCTCTGGATTTATCTTCTCCCAAAAGTAAAACTTTCATAAGTCACCTCTAATTTATTAGGTCTTTTCTTGAAGAGAGGCCTTATCCTACAGCCCCTTGCCAACCACAATTTATCTTCTCTGTTTTAAGTTTTCCATGTCCTTACAGACAGAGGTTTTCTGGGTTTCTTCAAGGACATATATAGGTTCTTATTTAATGCTCACCAGTTCAGTATGTGTTGCTTTAGTCTCATGATGAAGGAATGCAACTTCACCTGTTTAGTGTGGAGATCAGATAGATGGTGACACGAATAGGCACATAAAGCAAGGAGAGAACTGTAATACAAATGTTGAACCTGAACCTAAAGTGCTCTTTTCATATCACAGAGTAAGACTTCCTTAGCATTTACTAAATAGCCACACTTTTTAGCTAAAAAGCCCCTGTCACTGATTATCCCTGCTTCAGCAGGCGGCTCTACATGTGTACAACTCGCTGAGACCTTTGTAAGTGATGGCTTTCTGCTTCATTTAAGCATCAGAAAACACAGGAGATGCTGCAATAGGTGCTGAACAAACTCGTGAGTTTTCTGTTTCCTCACTTTTCTTTCTGGGTGAGAACTGGATATGGACTGGAAACAGGTAATGTGCTTCTTTAAACACTGCAGGAGTTTCCTCGTTCAAATTCTAGTTCAAATCAGGGGCAAACTTTAAAAGCAAATATCCTGATCCTCTTCACTTCCTATGCATTTGAATCATGGCATGATTATAGAGCACATAAACTGGAGTTTTGCCAGATGAAACTTTACTGGAAGATGTGGGACATCCCTAATGAATTCCAGCCTCTAATGGCCATTGACATGACCAGAATGGAGCTCTTCCAAAGTAAAGTATCCTGATGGATAGTGCCAGCTTTGCTTCTTCCTACCACTTCCATCAGTCTGCAGATCTACTCCTATTGCACATTACGTGTTAATGTAGATGGCCCTTTCTTCACTGAATTTCTCCTTTTGAGTCCTTGTGCACAGTGAAGCCTTCACAACAAGCTAGATAGCTGTTCTCTTACTCAAATAGTAAAGGTGAAAGATTTGGTATCGTCTTTAACCTCTCTACTGTCAGGACACACACATGGTAATAGACCAGTAGGATTAGAAATGGAATGAAGATACTCAGGTCCTGCACTTTTAAGAAATTAATTTATAAGACCAGGATATTTTCAGACTTAAGGTTAGGCTGTTATGCATTTTGAGACATCTCATCAAATTGACATGGTATTTTTCCTTAAGGACTAATGTGCATACATTACCATTAACTCTGAGGAGCTGCAACGTGCTTGCTGAGGATTTGCAGTGCCATTGATGTATGCTGAATTTGTAATGCTCAGCAATTCAGAATACCTAAAGAAATAAAGTCATTTTGCCCCAAACTCCTGGCTTTGGGTTTTGGTCTCTGGCTTTAGACTTTTAAGAGGAAAAACATTGGTCAGCATGCCCTTAATTGTCTTCTCTTGGTCTCTGTGTGCAGTGCACCAAAACAGAGTAATCCATGTAAAGGCTGGGACTGGGCTCTGCCACTCTGAGTTAGAAAGGTGAGAGACATTTTCTTGCCAAGCCTTAGACAGCCTTGGACAGGCTTGGCAGGGAGGGTCCATCAGCTTGGGACAGTGTGGCCCCACAGCCAGACGCTGCAGCCTGGGCTCAGGGGTCCAGCAGATGTCTGTGTGCCTGCAGTGAAGCACAACAGCCCCAGGAACCACAGCATCCCATGGGCCTGCAAGTGCTGCAGGGAATCTTCTCCAGGCTTTGCTGTTGCACAGGTTAATCAGCCAGCTGCTCAAGGCAGCCAACACTTCAGTAACAGTTGCTAATTATTCAGTTATAAAAGCACGTTCCTGCTCTTCCAGGTGCCACCAAACTTCTGTGGACACTGTTTTCCAGCTAACTCGCTGGAAAGACCAAAGACAGACTTTAACATTCTCAGCAGCCTTGATTTGCCTGAGCAAGGGTTTAAAATCTTTCTTGAGAAGTCAGAAGATCACCATGAATATTTTCTGAGAACACTTTCACAGCCCGTGTTCTCTTTCAACAGGCAGCTCCTGAGGGAGAGTCTGAGCACACAGCGACGAGTGTTGTCATGCAGGAAACCCCATAAAGCTGGATTGCATTTATACAGCAGCCCAATACTACTCTTGTGTTTGCCATGAGATCCCTGCCATGTCTTAACCTTATCTGCACCTCTGTGGTGAGAACAAAGCAAAGACAAATGATGGTTCCCAGCAGTGGGCAAGGGACAAGATCAGCCCCAACTCTGGCAAATAATTCTTACAGAGGTTTGTGTGAGAATAGGCAAGTGTGTGTATCTTTGATTTGTTTTATATGCCATCTCAGTTATTTACTTCTGAATTACTTCTTTTTTTGTCGCATGCTCCCTATTCCAACATGAAAAGAACTAATTTACCTCTTCAGCTCATCCCTTCTTTGCACCACTACTGACTATTCAATCATCTTGCTAAAGCCACCAGGCAGACCACGCTCTGCTCAGTTTTGGGGGATCAAAAGGAATTCATAGCCCTTTCAAAATGGGATGACAGAAGGTGACTCCAGAAATTATTCCAATGCATAAAAACATGAATGCCAGTGATACCACGAAGTCCACACAAATCTGGTGTGCAGTGGTATCTTTTGACAATGAACTGAATACAAACCAAGCAAGACTTACACCACATGTGTGCTTCCATTTTTAACCCCTGGAAACTCAGTCGTGGCTTACTCCTGAAGCCATTTAACCACCTTAGGCTTGAGTGGGCTCCTCAATACACATATGCATCATCTGGGACAGGTTTTGACATCAGAAATAAAAGAGAGCAACAATCAGTGCAAATGTGCACACCACTGGGAAGGCACCCAGGATCCTGGGGTGGGAGAGAAAGGCTGAGAGCACTGGAGACACTGAGGAGGGCGAAAAGAAGCAAGCCATGATTCATGGTGCAAGCATACAAACCCTCCAGTGCAAACAGTTTGGGTGACAGTGGGGGCTGCATGACTCTGCTGGGGATGCCTGTCTTATATAAAATCCTAATGGTGGGATATTGGGTATGAGAGCACAGAACTGGTCACCATGAGAGGCAGAATCAAAGAATAAAAAAATAAAGTTACCAAAGCAGCCCAATTAAAGTGGAAAGCCACAGCATGACCACCACAGTTACATGGGACAATTCTGTGAAGCTCTGTGAGTCAGAGTGTCCTGAGAGCTGGGGAATCATTCCATCCTCCCTGTGAGGCAGACACAGGGGGAGCTCAGGTCCTCACAGGATGGCAGATTGGTTTGGTTTCTTCCCCTCCAAGCAAGTGGATCCCCTCTCTCCCCATCCCCTCCACAAGAGGCAGAGTAAAGGATAGGGACTGAGCACAGAAGTCAAAATTGCAACCAGTCCTCCTGAGAGCAGGGCTGGGGAGAAGAGGCCCCAGGGCCAGTCCATAGCACAGAATTATCGCGAGATACCCACAGACTGCATAAAAATCTCCTGAAAGCTGAGTCAGTCCGAATTATGTATCGTTGTTCCCCATTATGACCAAGAATATCACTATTTCTGCTGAAAAGAATGCAATACAGAGGGAAGACACTGGTAGATCTTTTCATTTTGCCATTTTTCTTCCATGATAGAAGTGTGGAGTGGTCAAGTTTCAGATGGGAGCAGAGCCTGGCCCAGGCCTGGCACATGTTAGGAGCCGAGTCTCGTTAGAATGCACACTGAGCACTATAAAGCAGCATTGATGTTAATGAATATATGTGTGGTACGTGGGATTTTAGGCAGACTCTGTAAGCACCTCAGAGGCTTGTTGGGAATCCAGTGGGCACATACATCAACTTCCTGCAAAACAGAAGTTTTAAGGACTGTGCCCCAGGCCTTACAGTGCTGAAACACGAGGCAGTGAGATCACAAATACCCTGCGACAACCATCACTAACCCTCATTAAAAGCTAAACGATGAAAAATGAACAGCTCGGTGCAAGAGCGTGAGTACAGCTCAGAGATGTTAGCCTCGAGGAATGAAAAAGGAGGAGGAAACACCCTTTCAAAAGGCTGACAAGCATATTTTTAGGAAAAGGAGATCAAGGGTCAGATGCACATAAGAACTACATAAACGCAGAACAAGCCAAACTTCCGTGTGGAGAAAAGGGGATAAATCCACTTCATTAAGTTGTTTCTAAAACTGGAGTAGATGAGATAAGCCTTGAAGGAGACACTCATTTAAGATTGATGTGGAGTGAGGGTGGAGAGAGAGCTGTTGAAAGGACTGCCATAAACCGGTTCTCCAAGTTGTCACTCACTGACACTTCCCAGTGTTCTCTAATAAAAATAATCTGTGAAAATCGGACTCTGGAGACAGCTTGCCTTTGGCTGCCAGTGCAACTTCTCACAATTGTTTCACGTAGTAAATGCTTTTGGAATAAGTCAAGGACAACTTTGAAATGGATTTTTAAGTTACTGTTATTTATACTGGCAAAGCACTTTATACAGCTGCAAAACAGAAAAAAAAAAAAAAAAGTGGCTACAAGGAAATTGCAAAAAGCTGGTTAGAGGCACTAAAGTTGCTGATAGATAGTCCTTCCACATCCAAGTTTGCCGTACCTGGAGCTGTGGAGGGAAATAACCTTGTCCTTGCTTGGGACTACGGCACTGCTGGAGATGTGAAATACTTGTAAGCCCATGGGATAAACCACAACCAGGAACTGCCAAGTACTGTGCAGACCCCATGCCAGCACACTGCTGAAATCCTTGCTGACAGAGGTACTGTGAGCTTTTCTCCCCAGGGCAGCAAAGGCTCCATCACACAGGAGAGGGCAGAGCCAGTGAGCTGCCAGGCTGGGGGCTGACTGCACCTGTGGTAGTGCCCATGGGCTTGAGCATGGGGGATAAAGTACTCTCTACTGGAATGGGGGTGATGGAGCTGCAGTCCTTGGCCTTTATCCCAAACCCATGGTTAGCAGGCTCTTCCTGGGGCCTCTCTTTATTTTCCCAGAATTTAGGAAACTGCTTGGAGGACCTCTTTTCTCCTTTTTTTTTTTTTTTTTCCACAGTGAAACAAAATCACAGTGGTTTTTAAAGCAGAGGTGAACTAAAGTTAGAAAACCTTTATTAATCCAGTGTCCATTTCTCGTATGTGCCATGAACTTCTACTCATTATTTGGCCATGACATTTGAGAGAAGGATGGCAGAGTCTGTCTCTTCATTATTGATAATGCAGTGACAGGACAAACCTTCAGCTTCCCTGCTGTGGTGCCAGGTCTGCAGGAGCAGTTAATAGGGATTTTTCCAATATGACAATTTGAAATTCCAAGCTGGTTTCACTAGTGAGCCATGAAAGTAATATTTAACTCTTCTACTTTAGTCATGATGTTGAAATATTTTAGTGCAAAAAAGCCGTCCTCCTGCCTTTCATAGCTTTGAAATGACTGCTAGCAGGGTTCAACTGCAGGAAAACTTTCAGCCATAGAACTGTGCAACAACCATCTTTAATAAAAATGAAAAGCAAATACTAACATTTTGATAAGGATGACATAAACCACATCTCAGCTACCTGGAAACAGTTCTGCTGGTTTTCACTGGAGAAATATCCTCATGATCTATTAAAATATTATGACCAATTCTAAATGAGGCTTTTAGGTGCTTCTGTAAAGTGCAGTATGTTACCGTGTTGCTATAGCAGAGGACACTTAAAAGTAAAGCAGCTTTTATGTGCAATTTGCTGCAGGATTTATTCATTATGGGCTATCCTCAGCAGCAGCAGGATGTACTGACTAATACAGCTCTGGCTGCTGCTGCAGGACATGAGAGGTGTGAGGCTACCTCAGGCCAATATACACCCTAAGAGCCAAAAGATGGTAAAGAGCAGCCTGGATATCCTTTGCCTGGGGATTCCCTTTGGAGAAGGGGAGGGGCTGTGTGAGTTGGTCAGCAAGAATTCACTTCTATCATTTTCCAAGTGATCTGCAGGCTTATGTCCCAATCATTAAGTGGCTCTCTATGGACAGACTGTGGATACCTGGCTGTGGACCATGCATCTCCAACCAAAGACATCCGTGACTCCAATCTACAGCCTCTCCAGGACCATTTTCCCAATAATAGCTTTGTCCCAACCTGTCATAGATGCATCTTTTGTATGGCCCATGTGATGTTTGCAAAGTGCTTTGCTGTGGTTTGTGGATAAAAAGGAGTTATATAAATGCAAATTTAATGTATTCATTTATTCTATACTGAAGGTTGTACTGAAGGCCAGGTAAATTACACCCACGGCATCTGCCAGTCAGCTCTAAATGTCATCCACTTCAGAAACAATAACTTCCCATAGAACAAAATTCCCATAGAATTTGTTAAGCATGATTTTCTTTTTATTAGTGCTTGCACCCTATTTTTAATCAAATTACGCTTCTCCAGGTGCTTTCCACCTGGCTGCACCCACTAGCTGCTGAATTGAAGGACTCTGATCATTCCTACCTGCGTCACTTGCCTGACCTTGCCATGAGAGCACAGTGAGTAAGGAGGTCCATCCATCCCTCCAGCGCAGCCCCCGCTTCTTCCAGCTCGCTGCTGAGATCCTCAGCAGCTCAGTCCTTGCACTGAAACTTTAACAACCTGCAACCAGAGCAAGTCCTTCATCACTCACTACAGCTTTACCCGGAGTCCCTTCATTATTTCTTTTACTCCCCCTGAAAGTGTAAGGGTGTCCCCAGCATCGCTCTCATTATCCCTCTTTGAACACTGGACAAAGAAGGTATTTACATTTCCTGACGTGCTTAGTATTCCTGTCATCACTGTCTCCCTGAGCCTGCCCTGACCTTTGCAATGACATTTTCAACAACTCTATTCCTAACACTTTTTCTTTGCTGCTATTTCCTGTGCAATTTTCGCTCCATTTTCCCAGCTTTATTTTTGTTACTGTTTTTTTCTTTGCTCTTTTATGCTCTTCTAGAGAGATCCCTGGACTTAGCAATGACCCAGTGACGCTTCAGACATTGCTAACTCCCTGCAGCAAGCCTCCTTGTGGTCTGTAATGCTGCTGGGTACTGAGTACAGGGAAATTAAAGTTGGTTACAAGTGAGGCTCAGTGCATGGGAGGAAGTTTGGCTTGTGTAACTTTGGAGAGCTCAGCCATTCTGCTGCTGGGATGTACGTGCTGCTGGCCTCACACAGGGACGGTATGGCAAGAGAAAGACTAAGTTTAAGACTAAGCCGGCATGCTGACACTGTTGTTTTGGGCTCAGGCTAAACCCAGCCCTGAGATCTGAAGCTGGGTGCACCTGTGGCCCAGACCAACATCCCTTCAGCTTGTCACACCTCTGTGTTTCTGTGTCCCAGGGCCCTCAGTGCTGCACGCACATCAGATCCTCAGGGAGCCTGTGAAATGCAGGAAAATGGTTTTCTTTAGGCAATCCCAAGATCGAATCTTTCCAGATCAAATTTCATGGGCAGACATAAAGCCCTCAAGAAACAAAAGGTGGTTTATGATAACTTGACCTGTGCAGCAGCTCCAGGCTTAGCCCTGAAATTTGGGAATAACCATTTGCACTGGTGTGGACCTCTGGTTTTGTTTTGAGGCTCAAACTCTCAAACCTTGTCAGGTCCTTGTTTGGATTTGCCTGTTGAATCAGTAAATAGTGGAGTCAGACCTTCAGCTGCCATAAAGAAGTGAAGCTTCAGTGAGGGCAGGGGGATTGCATTGATTGACATTGGCATAGTTTATAGTGCACAAGAAAAACTCAGTTTATTACATTCCCGAGAGTGAAAGATATATTCTCTGGAAAGCAGATAGAAAACCTACCAGTTACTTATTAGGACACTCTTATCATCACAGACTTTCAGTCATCCCTCCCCCTTTACCAGTGTAATGGGGCTGATGTGGTTCAGAATGGCACTTGTAATTATCTTCACTATCTTATTTTTCCCTTTCCTTTCCCTAGCAGGCATTAGTTAACCAGCAGTGGTGCTAGAGAAAACTGGTACTCCAGTTTTGTACTATCAGCGAGTTTCTTGCAGCTCAGAAACATCAAATGCTGCTCTTGCAAGGGCTTCCAAATCCCTGGAAGAGACACCCTTAATCTCTGGGGGCACCCTCGGGAAACAGCTGGAGAAAGGCAGATGTGGAGCTTGGCAATACCATTTATAGCCTCACTATAGCAAGGAGGGATCCAGCAAAGAAGCTTGGCTAAAGCAGCACAAGGGTTACAGTGATAAGAGTGATGAGAGCAGGAACAACATCATTTCACCCAAGCAAACTGAACAGCAAAGGCTGATGCTCTTCCAGTGCTGAAAGCTGATAGTGTGGTGACACAGCTAAAGGGACAAGCCATTCTCTCCTGAAGCCAAACAAAATGCTTTCAGCTTCTGCTGATTTTTGTAGCCTCACTACTTTTTCTGTTTTCAGGAACAGATGGAGTGCAACAATGCTAGTGACAGTTCATACATCTGACTGCTGCTGTGGGGCAGAAGGGGAACTTGCCAAACACTTCCTTGGAAAACAAATGTGGGAAACAGATCAGATAAATCCAGTGGAAGTAACGTGTCCATGTGACTGTACATGCCACCCTGCCCGAGCGCTTTGTCCTTAATTACATGACAGTTTTTATCATCAGTGAGAATGCAGTGCTTGTCTCTCCCCCTTGGATTAGGGAGAGAGCTTTGTGCTGACCACATACCTATGTCCTCACATGCCTGCCACACACAGATCAGACACTTCACACCAGCACAGTTTTGTGAGATCCCTTCAGCTTTCCACACCAACTCCAACCTGGCATCACCATTCCCTCCAAAGCCTCCCTTCTCCTGGGGAGAAAACATGGAGAAAAAGCCTGTTGACACCTGCTCAAGTAGAGAGTGATGCACAACAATGACCAGTGAACTGTCTCGGGACATGCTTTGCACAGGTATCAGGGTGGAGTGGCCAGACAGACAGGTGCTGGCAAAGCAAGGAGCAGCTAACAGAGTCAAGTTGCACAGGTCATTGCAGATCATGTAAGTCAGCATTGTGAATCTTAATTTCTTCATCTAGGTTAGTGCAAAAAAGCAGGGCAAAGAAAACATCTGGCCTAGCAGCTGCCTCACCAAAGGAAAATACAGTAAAAATTGTATAAAGTCTAGCTCTACTGTAGAAAATAGGTGCAATGCTTACTGCTTACCTGCTTTGCTAGAGCTTTGCTGTCCCCTTTAAAAAAAATAACATGCATTAAGCCATCTGATTTTTCTTTGTAAGTGGAGAACATAAACTCACCAAGTAGTAAATCTTTTCCTTGTTTCTGGCTCACTCCACTAAGCTTGAGTGCAGCCGTTGTTATTGCCAGGTGAGTTCTGGCAGATGGGTAGAAATTGAGGTTTCCAGGACTGAGCAGCAGCTGAAGCAGAGTGTGAAAACCAAGGTCTGGAATCCAGCAGTAAATCTTTCATCAGCTGTCACCCTTAAGGATTGTTTATTTCTTTATGGAGCAGTGTGAGAAGCTGCAAACATGATGCTGTTTCCTGGAGACCAGACACACAGCACATCGTCTGCCCAGCTGGCCAAACCCAAGCAGAAGGTCCTACAGGCTTGTTACAGCTTCACTGGATGACTGACCAGGCTTTTATGTAGCTGTTTTTTGACTGCCCTTTCCAGTCACCCATTGCTCAGCTAGAAGAGGGAGTTGCAGAGAGTCCAGCAGCACATCTGTGGAAAGCAGACCTTCTGCTTGCTGGGTGTGCTCAGCAATGCATTAGTCTATCTACTGGAATAAGATCAAGAGAACCAGGGTGTGCACTGTCAGCCCAAGAAAGACTGCTGAGAGAGCACTAAGTGTCCTGAAATAGATATGCTTTTGCTAATTCTGGACAATCTAGACACATTTTGGAACACATGGTACTGTGTGTACCACCCCTCTGTGGACTAGTGAATGTATCAGCAGTAAAGTGTAGCGATTTACAAAGTTGTTCCAATATACCTGTGGCAAAAAGCTGCTGAATCCATAGCGTGTTCATGTCAATACCTCAATAAGTCTTTCCCAGGGTCTGTGAGCAGTGTGGCACTCGGACAGTGCTGGTGCTGCGGTGCTCTGCTTTCCTACCCTATCTGGTCTGCAGTGTCACCCAGATGAAGCTGTAACTACATTTCTGTCCAGCTGTGGCTTATACTTTCCATGAAATGAAGCCAAAGAACAGGCAACAAGAATCAGAGCTTCCCAATGCTGTCTGAAACAGGAGGAGGCAGTAGATAATCTAGTGGGTCGGGCACTTTCTTGAGTGATTTTGCCTTTCTCAGAGGAATTTGTAAATGTGCTGCCTCAAACCCGAATACTAGTGTGGGGAGGGATGTTTGTGGGATTTATACCACAAAGAACCTGTTTGCTCAGTCAGTCAGGAAAGAATGCCTGTTGCCTTTCTCCAGAATAGAGCCATGGAGCTGAGATGGGGCTGAAATGCCCATGATCCAAGAATGGGCAGGTAACTAGTAGCCTGGTCTGCTGCCTCCAGTAGCCTGATGTACACACAGACATTAAACGTTTGCAATGCTTAAGGTATAATTTCCAGGCACTGCTCACTTTCCATATATTCCTGTGTCCTACCTCTTTGACCTGGTAATCTTCATCCCCAGCTTCAGGAGATGCTCAGCCTGTGTTTGGAGTTTGTGACAACTTCATCTCCCAGAATGTGGTCAAGGCCTTGTCTCAAGGAATAGCCATGCACTGTGGATTTAGTCAGAGTGTTTCAGCAGTGAATATTATTATAAATAATTATTTTGTCCCCCACAGTGGAGACTCCATCCTTCCTCCATTGCTTCTGTAAGGAGCCAAGGACAGTTGTAGATAGCAGCTGGTCTGAACCACTGGAATAAGACGTCAGAAGAAACACTGTCTTAATCTGAATAGGCTCAATCTAATCAATTAACACAAATTAATTTAAGCAGATAATTTAAAGCAGTAGTGATAAAGTAAGAGGAACTGCATATCTGAATCAGGTTAGTAGCTTTGAAATGTTTTTCTAAGTCCAAGCCCCGCACAGTGTGCAGGTACTAGAGACACTGTAGTTGGCAAAGGGACACTGTCTTTGGCAATGAGCAGCTGCTCAGGGGTATTTCTGCCTTTACCCAACTGAGATGTGCCTGCCTCCCTTCTCGGATCTGCACAAGCTCAGACATCTCCCTGCCCCAGCTGGGAATTGCTCTTCTCCAGAGTATCTGCATCTCTGTGGAAACACGTTTTCACATGTTGTCACCTCTGCATACTCTCCCTTCCTGATGAGAGTTGAGGCTTGAATGCTCTTCAGCATGTGGGCTTCCCAAGGGAGGGCACCTTCACACAGGGATGCCAAAGTGAAGGAGAAGGAGGGAACCACTTCTTGCACCACTGTCATTTCAACTTTGAAAATTTCTTCTGAGTCTTAATCTCTGGGGAATGAAGCCAATTAAACAGCAATCTGGCAAGTCTGTGAAGCATCTCCTTGCAATGGAAGTCCTTCTCTGAGTGACATGAACTGAGTAGGAAAAGACTAAACAGACAGGAGCAGCAGCAAGTTATTTCTAACTGAATAATGGCAGTGTTTCATATTTCAGCGCTCTGTCATTGAAATGCCATCAATTTTTCAGAAGCAAATACACCGAAACTAGAGAAGACTCTGATTTCTACTTTTGCAATCAGATATGGCAACACCTCTGAGCATTTTTTTTCCTTGATTGTCTGAAAGACACCGAGGCAGAATTCAGAAAGACAAATCAGCACCTTTTTGCTTGGAAGAGAAAAACAGACACGGTTGACACGCTCGGTGGGATGTTCCTTAAGAGTACACCTCTCCAATCAGCTAACATTCACCCAAGCACTTTCAAACACAGAAAAGACCCTGATGATGAAAAGAACTGCTTCTTGCTTGTATTGCTGCACAAAAAACATCCTTGCAGAGCTGTCTGGAAACCAGAAGGGCTTCTACAGGCCACCACTGTGATGTACAGGCTACCCTGAACAGATCCTTTTATTTTACCTACTGAGCTCTGTGCTGAGCCAAGTGACTTGAACTTTGCAGCTGCCACTGTTCATGCTCATACCACTGCAGGGCTAGAGCCTGTCTTCCTGCCTTACAGGTTGTGATTTTCAGACCAGCAGAGGCTTAGAATCAACCTCTTCTCTGGTCTTGTGGTTAAATGTGCCAACATGAACATGTCTGGAGACCTTGCCACCTGTGGCTTTTGTTAAGTCTTTTACCTCAAGATATGAGAGTTTTTGGTACTTGGTATTTTCCCTAATATAAGGAACAACAAGTCATCTTTTAATCTTCCATCTTTACGTGTCTCAGTATATGTGCTTGAACACCTTTGTGGATCTTTGCTGCCCCTCTCCATTTTACTCAAAGATGTTTTCAAAATAAGACCAGCAGAATGAGATGTAAGACAGGAAGAACAGTCAGTATCTCCCTCCTTAAAATGTCCTGCTAGCAAAGGTTTTATCGCATCACTACATGAAATACTTGCTTAGTTGCTGGCTCAATATTGGCCCAAGACCCCTTCCAGGGTTCCAGGGGTGACATGATTCTGCATCCACTGACTGTAGCCCAGGAACTGGCCTCTGTCAGGCGTATCTTCCTTCCAGTCACAACCCATTGCAAATTGTTGCACCATCATGTTTTGGCAGCAGGGTAATTATACGCAGTTTCATACTTCTGATGGAAACACAGCATGATGTTGGCCTCACACCAACACTTGTAAACCCCACTGGAATAAAACCATGTTAGGATGACAATTTCCCACTGATAAGTAGTTTTTGAGCTGTCAGCTATGCAGTCTGTAAGCCACATAACAGGTGCTTCAGTTATGCTTGTGTTCCTCAGTACCATACCCTGTGATTTCTGTAGGACCTCAGCAAATCATTAATGTGGGGACATCTCATTGGGAATAGAAATTAGACTTGAGGTTTTGAGACTGGCAGTGATGGCAGCCAGGGGAGGCCTACAAATTCATCTCTGGTTCAGAATGAAAATGTCTGTTTATCCCCATACACTGCCTGCTCTACCTTCATATGGGGCTTCCTGTGCCAGTCCCGTCTCTGCCCAGCCATCTTCTCTGGTCACCTCAAAACTGCATTTTCCCAATGGCCTGGCAGCTTGGACTTTGCCTTCCTCCCCAGGAAAAAACTCCCTTTGCTCCCTATTTTGAGAGCTGCTGCACTGGGTGGTCATGGTGCTAAACCCACAGCCTGCAAAATGAAGCTGAGAGTTCTCTGCCCCATAGTTGCCATTGAGCCATACTGGGAGCCTGATCCAAACAATACACAGACTCCTGACAGGAACTTTCAAGTGATAAATAAAATCTCTCACTGAGAAAATGAGCCAAGTAGATACAGAACACTGAGCAGAGCTACCCACAGGTCAGTAGGCAAACACACAATAGGGGTGAGTCTGAGTCAAACCATGCCTGTAATTAGCTGTGCTGCACACCGAGACACAGTGACTGAGGAACTTACTCTGCATCTCTTGGCCTATCAAACCCATAAACACATCAGACTCCAGCCTCATCCTCCAGAGCTCCTGAGTTCAGTACAATACCTTCATTACCACCTCAAGTTCTTGCCTTTTCTCTCTATTGATGAGAGCAGTGACCTTTGTCTGTTTCTCCATCAGCACCTCTGACTTTCTGTATTGCAAACATCCCTTTTCTGACTCCCCCTCTTCAGCCTTGTGTGCTAATTGCTCTCATGCAATAGCAATTAGGTGCTTCTCTGCGAGAGGAGTGGTGCCTTTGAGCTTCCTTGTGCTGATGTATCCTGCTGGTATGCTCTCTTGCTTCCTCACTTCTTGTTCATTTCTCCTGGCCACCTGTCATAACATGTTTTTTCACCTCTACTCCCCTTGGAGTTGGCTCTGCTGCCATACGGGTACACTGCTGGCAATCCAGCCTCTGGGTAAAACTTAACAAGGATAACATCTCAGAGCTCACTGTTTATCCACGGTGCCTTTTTCCTAATTTCCCTTAATGAAGGAGCTGATATTTCATTGACAACCATTTGCTGAAGAGCACAAGGTTCACCCTCACACCGGTAAACCTTAAAACAAAGGAGTAATCCAAACAGCCTACAATCAGCCTGCTGCCAGATCATGGGGTTTATTTTAAGTTCAGTTCAAATTCCTCATGGTGCCAGCACAATGAAAAACACTTCTCTTATTAACATGAAAAGAGTCATCCCTACTTCAGAATATCCTATTATCCTGGGAAGGGAATTCAGGTAGTCTGTTCCATTACTTGATGGCTGATATTAAACTCGTCAGACTCAGTCGTAAACTCAGACACATTTAGCAACACTCAGACGGTAAAGAAGGCCTGACATTGTGAATTCTCTTACGTTTGATTTGCTGGGTAGAATGAGGAAGAACTCTCCTGTACTTCCCTGTGCTCTTCTCTGGATGAAATCAGAAGACTTAAGGCACGGCCCCAATGCCAGCAGCTCTCAGAAACATGAGCTCAGCAATGTCAGCCCCATCTGGACTTACAGAGGCTGGTGTGGTTGTGGTGTTGCTGGTACTCAAAATACATGATTGCTCTTTTGTTTGAAAGAGAACTTAAAACACTGGCATATACCCACAGAGCAGATAGTAGCACTCTCTTCTCTCTTCAAAAATATGTCTCTCTTTTAGGGCTTCCTGCCTGCTGAAGGCAGGCATTTGTCCTCATTTGCCAGCTGGGTTTGAGGTCTATGATTCTCTTCGAGGCATTTTGCATCTTCTCCTTATGCTCTGCTCATCTGGAATTTCTGCATCTCTCTTCATGCATCCCATTCCCAGGAACAGTTTCCTAATACATCTTCCTGCACATCACTCTTGGAAACACAACCGTCTGCTGAGTCCAGGAGGGGCTGCATGGCCCAAGTGGAATGAAATATTCCTTCCCACCCAACCTACTGCAGACAGAGCAGTGGCATGACCAGAAGCAGTGACTGAGAAGTCACTGCTCTGCCTGCACAGCCAAAAACTCCTGCAGGAAAAGAAAAGTAGAAAGTCATAAATCCAAAGGTGAAGAGCTTTCTCTGGCAATAAACACCTAAAGCACACCTCACCACCAAATGAGTTTTTGTATTGTATCCACAATGGGTGTTGAGGCTAGTGGCTTTGAATGGACACTGAAAGGCTACACCAGGTGGGCAACGGCACACGGTGTTTGAGCACATTGTGCTGCTTTCAGGTCTCCATACCTGTAGGATAATCAATGCAAGCCCAGTTCCCACTGGGAGCACATATCCACCCAGCAGGACTGCTCTATTGGTTCCTGAAAGTGGAGCCAGCGTACAAGCAAACCTGCTGCCAACACACAGACCATAATTGGAAACCCTCTGCCTCCCTGCTCGCTCATTAATCAAAACAGATTCATAATGTACCTGGCTCCTTCTGCCTGCTCCTGGGCTATAATTAGCTACTTGTGCTTAGGTAGCAGTGCCAGTAAATTACTTCCTGTCTTGGGTGACAGTAACTCGTACCCGTGGGAAAAATACCACGACAAAGGCACAAGGAACAGGGAGAAGTGGCTACAGTGACACAGAAAGCCATTAGCACTAAACAGCAACAATAACTCTTCACCTCTTGATACTTACTTTGCCTTCATTTGTACAAACGTCCCTTGCCTTGTTGGAATTACAGACAGGTATTAGCAGGCACCACACAGCAGTCAGGCAGGCTCCTTTTACACAAGTACACCAGCACTGAGGCTTTGCCCCTTGGAAAAAGCCCCAAAACTGCTGGGATGGCTGTGGACCAGAGCACTGGGCTGTGCAGACTGGCTCAGGGCTGTCAGCCCCCAAAATCTGAACTGTGTGCTTGGCTCTCCTTGCTCTTGTGATTCAACAAAATCACAGCACCTGCACCCTCAGGAGCTTATTTCCCTTGATCACCTCCTTTCATTGAGTCTGCAGTGAGACATCCTGGCACAAAAAGGATCAGGTGCTGTCAGTGGTAGCATTGCCCATGAGAGGTCTGACCACAGCACCTGCAGTTCTTACAGGTGGAGATGTTGGTACTCATCCCCACCAGGTTCCATCACCATGGACCTGAGATGTCCACACAAGGTGGTTTGTTGCTCTTCTAGTTAGTGACTGCACAATTTCTTCCTGCTCCTGAGCATTTTTAAACGATCTGGTGCTCTGTCGTGGAGAAATGGAAATGTTCATAGGTGTAAGAACACCACTCATTATAATTCTTGGGAACTGTCATTAAGTCAGCACATCCTCAGGTTCTGCAAATCCCTGAATCTGTTGCTGCAGAAAAAAGAAGTCAAATCTGTCTAGGCTTTTTGATTGCAAATGAGTATATTGAAAGTGTGCTTCCTTCTCTGAGAAATCAAAGCCTGTTTGATTGAAGCTCATTTTCACACAATCAGCTGATGCAGCTCACACTTTAGACACTTTCAAATCTTCTTACTTTTCTAGAAAAAAACCCCACATAAATCCCACAGAAAAGTGTCTTTCTCCAAAGTTATCTGTCCAGGCTTTTAATCTTTTTTTTTTTTTTGCTGCCAATCTTAGATTAATAAGATAAAAAATTATGTATTTTTTTAGATGACAATATTGGAATGAACTTTCTCCTGTCTTCTGAATAAAAGTGCAGTAATAAAAAGAGTGTTTTGATGGGAAAGAATTAGAATCAGGTGCTGATAATACTAAAATACTGTAGATATATTTTGTAAGAATAATGCCTAAATGATGCCTCCAGTTTTTCTTATATCCTTCCAGATATTTCATTTCATAACAAGAATTCTGCAAACCTGTTCCTTCTTTCAGTAGCTGAAAAAATGGGTTTTTCTGACTTGTCTCTCTGATGTTTTGCCTTACAGAGTCTCTTAAGCCAGAATGGTATTTTTGCCTTGAAGTATTGCTTGATGCTTGCCTTTCATCCCTAGGAACAATCTTGTTTGTAATTATTTCAAAAGATCAAAACTAACTTAAAATGTAGGGAACACTTGGAAAGCATAAAGGAAAAGCTCAGTCCTTACAAAAGGGAACAAAAGCAAAAGGAAGGGATATGACAGAAATACAGTTCTGGTGTCTGTTAAGAGGAAACTGCTAATAAATAAATAGAAAGTGTAAGAACTGATCCAAAGTGTCAGAATAATTGTGCTTATAAGTTCTGTCAGGAGTTTGGTGGGAGAATTTTCTGAAATGTTACAGGGACATAGACATGCAGTACACTTTTAGAAGAAAGCTTCTTAGAGTCAAATAAATACAGAGAGAAAGAGGGAAAGGGAAAGGGCGATTTTCTTTCTGAAAACATTGGAGCACTAAATCTTTCAGTAAGAGTACTCCAGCAGAGCAGAAGCCAAAAGGGAAGTTGCACAAGAGAAACCTGTCAAAATTAGTGCCTGGTGACAAAATGTGTGACATGGAAAGAGAAAGAAAGAAGCGAAAGTATAGAATTAGAGACATCAACACCTGGCTAGCGTTTTTTGGTGGTTCATCAAAATTCCCCACAAATGCCCCTTTAGAGCTAAAAAGAATGAAATTGAGTGTCTTCCCAAACCCACATTTTCTGCCACCTATCTTTACGGGGACTTCTTTTGATTTGTGGGCAAGTGCTACTTTAGATCATTTTTCTTGTGTTGAGAAGGAACTAATTACCAATGCATCTGTTTTCACCAGTGCTGCTCACTGAAGAGTTCCCACTGTGGCTCCACCAAACAAACACCGCAGAGTTTTCCAGGAGGGAACAAACCCAGCTGTGATGCACAGCTCTGCAGCCTAGGCAGGGGAGATGGCCACAGGGAGCTAACCCACCTCAGCAGGCTCCTCTGCTCTCCTGGGCCTGGCTGTATCCTCCATTCAGTCAAATTAGGAACACACAACAGAAATTTAAAAGGAGAGGTCAATTTGTTTATAGGGTGCTGTTTAATCAATGTACATAAATCTGTATTAATTTAGTTCAATTGACTGGACCACGAGGCTGTGGCACTGTGAAGATCTCCAGTGCTGGAGGCCTTCTCAGACTTCTGAATGCCTGTTGCTTCAAACTGGGGCTTCAGGCTCTGCAGTCCTATCTTTTATGAGCAAGAAGTCCTTGTGCTGTGTTTTGCTCTTCACTTCAGCCCAGTGCTCCCTGTCCCCTGGCAGCTGTGCCCCAGTGGGGCACATGTTTAAATGAGCACATGTTTAAATGCCTTTAGGGCTCATTGGGTCTCCTCTCACTCAGGCCTTTCCACTGTGTCCTGCTCACAGTAATGCCTGGTCACTCAATACAGCTGAAAAGAATCTAGGCAGAATCATAAAGGGCACAGTGCTAAAGAGTGACCTCTGAAACGCCCGGCTGCACCGACCTCCTGATGTGCATTGGCTTTTCCATACATGGGTAATTAACCAGGCTTTCATCGAGTATAATTACTTCATGGATACACAATAATCTATTTTCCTGCCAGATCATGCTGGAAACAACTTCAATTTTTAGCAACTGCAAAAATACACTTTTTATCCAAAGAGGTGGCAGGCACAGAGCAGTGCTGCCTTCTCTCATTACATTATTCTTGTGGTCTTTTCCACAAATGCCCAGGTGTCTCTTAGATATTATTTTTTAATCATCTACCCTCATTACACCTAGTGTTTGCTCCTTTTTCATACTATACCACAAAGCCAGAAAGAAGGCAATTAAAATTCAATAAAGGTGCAGTGCTTAGACACTCATTAAGTAGTCATTAGGTAGTCTGGAGACTCATTGTCTTCATGAGGGTTCATTTCCTTTCTCTCTCGGTGAATCTCCTCTCTGTAGTATTGGCTCAAAACAGCGAGCACGATGTGAATATGAATCCAGAGGGTCCCTGAGTGTCCCGGCCCAGGTACAGGTGCTCCTTTGCCCCCTGGACACTCACCATCTCGGATGCAGCAAACCTGCAGCAGCACCGGGGGGATGCTCAGCCTTGGAGCTGCCCTGGCTGCTGCTGCCCCTGCTGTGCTCCCTGCCTGGGACCGATCCAGCCTGGCAGCGAGTGCTGTCCTTCTCAGGCCAAAGAAGGAGCCTTTCAACACCCTTCTTTAGGCTTGTTTGAACACCCCTCCCAGAAACACAGCCCCCGGTTGCCAAGACAGTTTGTAGAAGGACACGGATGAGTAACTGGCAAAATTAGGGCTCTAGGGAGTGAGGAGCACTCGCTGTCAGCATTGGGAGGCAGGCTTCTGCCAAAAGAGCATTTGAAACAAGCAGGCTTCATTTTGAGGTGGGAAAAAAACAACTCACTGGCAGAGACAGGATGGCAAATGTATGCCACTGATTGTCAGATATATAAAGGCATCAGAAAAACAATGCTCACATTCAAAAACTGTCTTATAAAACAACTGAGAAGCTGCTTGTCTGGATTAAAAGGATTGCCTCTGGACATTAAACAACAGCATCTGTTCTCCACACTCTGAGCACCCTGAGTTTGCTTTGCTTTCTGTCCTTGAGGAGCTGGGAAGGAAAGAGGCCAGGACAAGACAACTGAGACAGTTCAAGCAAGGAAGACTCCACAGCAGTTCTAAAGAGCGTTTCCCCAGAACTCAGTGAGAGCAGAGGGAGCAAACTCCAATGCATTATTTAAGACTACCCACACTGCTGACCCTTTATTGATGCAGATCAATAGAGCAGCCTCTGCCAGAAAGAGGCTTCCATATGAAAAAACTGAAATAGAACTCATACTAAAGAGGAAATAACAGAGCCCAAGGGAATATCTGCACGCCATGGTACAATGGGGCAGTCTCTGCGGGGTCAGCAGACGGCAGTGGAGGAAGGAGAGCAATTCACAGATTCCCAGCTTGTTCATAGCACTCAGTCACCTCTAGGGCACAAAGCTCTGGCACAGAATCACCTTGTCGATAGTCCATCACCTGCACACTTGCGTGCCCAGTCGCAGTCATATTTCATTAGATAATGGTTTTCTGCATTAAAGTCCATTTCACAGCATTGCATCCTTCTTTATGCCTTGCCCTACCCCGACCCCTAAAAGGCACTGCTGAGTGCTTGGCACAGTCTCAGGTGGGGAGCAGGAGGAGTGCTGCCCTTGGCAGGCTGCCTGTTGTGCTTTGCTACACATGCTCAGGCTACTGCTCTGAACCATCACCCTGTCCCCGTCCTGCCGGGCACTTCAGCTGGGAGCCTGGGGGTTCGGCATTGCCCTGGGGCTGTTTTGTACAGCGCCTGGTACAGCAGCTGGTCAAAACATTTGGGGTTTATTTGTTACTCGAGGAGCATTCAGCTGTGCATTCACCTGCTTGTAAGGATCCTTTGGAGCAATTGGCAGGTATTTTGTTTATCAAGAGAGATAAAGTATTCTGGAAGGTTTGGCGACATACCAAACATACAGACATGTATGTCTATACATGCCTGTGTGTGCATATGTAGATGTAGAGAGATGGTTGGTAGACAGACAGACAGACAATTCATGATAGTCACGATTCCTTTCTCTGTGTACACAGGTATAACATTCTCAGGCTCCCCAAGGCAGACTGCAGATTCTAAATGTTAAAATATATCAAAGCGTAGGGGAGTTCATTAGTACAAAGGGACAAACTTCTCCCCTTCCATTTACCATTTTAATTCAAGGGTATTTTTTCTTATTGTTTTCACACCACTGCCTTTGTACTTTGATTACAACTGCCCATGTATTTAATAAAAACAACAACAAAACTGAGCCAAACAAAACAATTTCATCTGTGGGACAACATTCACAGTGCGTGCATTTCTGACACATTGCAAAACATTGGGAATCCCTGGCCAGGTGTCATCAAGTAGACTGGAAAATATTCACCCAAGAGGGGTACTTTTAATCCAGCTGACTAAAGGTCTGTTTTCCTCAGCTGATTTTTCTGTTGGAAATTTCCCATGACCTGTTTTTTTCTTCCTGACCTGATGGGATAGAGACCAACTAGACAGCATGGGAATACTCAAAGTCAGGTGGCTGTAGTCAACTATTCATGAACAACTCAAGACTAAAACTTGCCTGCAGAGCTAACACAGAGAATTTTCTCTAAATACAGTCCTTCCAGCCATGATAGCCATATTCTCATCCAGTAAAAGAAAACTGGACTCATAGCTGTATGGAACCAGAAGCATTTGCATATCTTCTCTTGCTGTGACCACTGGTCTTGAGTGAGGTCAAGGTTTCACTCCTTGTCTCATTTCAGATACTTCAGTGGCCTTCAGAAAACCCTTCATTCACCCAACCATAAAAAAGTGACAAAAATAGTCAAGACTGGGTGTGGGAACTAAGTGTATGAGCAAAAGGTGTAGAGGAAGGAACTTACAACCCTTTTTTTTCCCTACTCCATCCCTTCCCCCGCTTTTTGTGCCTGACCAGTCTGGACAAAAGTACATTTGCCTTTGCTGTTACCAGTTGTTCTTATATGCATATACCCAACACATCTGGATAGAGCTATTATCAAGGCAGTCACATTCCTGAACAGTGATGATTACCAGCCAAATCAGCAGCTGAGGACTGTATTTCCATGAGACTTCTGCTGCTATCAGTAAAGACACGCAGGAAACTTTCTGCTGGACCTTCCTCTACTGAAAACCAGTTTTCAGTGGAGACGGGCTAAAGAGTTTTCAGGTTATGCTGCATTGTGCAAACATATTACAAACAAATATGAACTCAAGTACACCTATGTGTTTATTGTTCCTGTCTCCAAACAAATCTCCTCTTGGAGCTTTTCCCCTCTTGCCTACCAAATTCCTTCAGATAACACTAGTTGCACTTACAGGTCAATCTGAACTGACCCATAGCAAAGACTGAAAGGTCCGTTTTTGCATTATCCATAAGGCTACGCTGCTACCTCTGACCCTTTTTGTTCCCCTGCATGTCTGCCCGATGCTCTGCTGCCCTGGTTACATGTGGACCTGGAGAGCCAGCAGTGGTCAGGGGTGAGCTCTGGCTGTGCCAGCTGTGGGTTTGTGCTTTGATTATGAGGGCACCTTGGAGCTGGTCATCACAAGGCAGCAGTCACTAAGCTGGGTCCTGGAGAAAGGACGGTCCTTTCCTGCAGGCAGGATTTTCAGACAGTGGAAGCCTCTAATTCATCCTATAGAGAGGGGACTCTGGTGTCTTCTAAGAGTTATCTGGCAGAACAAGCACCTCTAAGAAAGGACTTTTTGTTTGGCCTGCCTCCTAATCCAGCTGCCAACAACATGTTGACAGTTACATTTCTTATCAAAAAGCTCAGACGTTCTTTTCCCCTTTATAGATCATTCAAGCAGCCTTTTAGCTGGTTCAAGGCCTCAACCCATTAAATAAATACTCACCTCACTTCCCTCGTTTGTGATATCTCTTCATCAAGCAGTACAGCTTGTAACATCTTTAAGAGAATCAATAAAAAGCAGCAAGGTTGCCTGATGCTTGTGAAGCTTTTAGTACAAATGTGTAGGTCAGATGGAACCTTTTATGAAGATCTATCCACAGCCATCTATGCGTTTACATTTATTTCCCCACATTTACTTCCAGCATTTACTTTACTTACTCTCTTACTTTTTTATTATTGAAGGTCCACAATACCAACGATCTTCCTCCAGACTTTCAGATTTCTGCTGATGACCACCAGTGATGGGATTTTGCAAGTTAAAGCAATAGTGATGTAAAAATTTCTGTCGAATCCATGGGATGTATTTCTGTGCTTTTAATGCAGTTCAAAGACTGCAAGTTTCCTGCTGTGTTTAATATGTATACTACATTGGCTAATTACGGCACGATTGATGCAAAAAAACCCACGGAAACAAAGTGCAGTTTAAAGTATACAGCCAGTAAAGCAATAACCTCTAGATCCTCACGTGCCTTGAAGGTCATTTCCTGCAGAGCGCAGAAAGCAACTGAAGTAACTGTAAAAGGAATTGTGATTTCTTTTTCCCGTGCAACCAGTGAAGGAAAGTAGAGCTCATCAGGAAGCAACCATTTCCCTGAGGGCAATCTGCATGGCTAAACCATGATTTTCAGGTTTTAAAGGTTCCCCTTTAATAATGCCCTCAGTCCTTGACTGCCTTAAGGAGCCTGACCCATTCCTCTGCAGATATTTTTTCTTGCACGGTACACAAAAAAAGGTCTGAAGAAGTCTTTCATTAATAAAAAGGAACTGACTGCTTACAGGGGCTGGTTTTGAACCATTTCTGATAAATCCCTTTGAACCACAGCCAGAGGTAAACAGAAGAGTGAAGATTATCTCCCTCAGATGTTATCCTCACCATGTATTACCTATTGTTTGCTTTTGGACTTTATAGTCCCTGCAACATCCAAGCATTCCTCCCATATCTTGGACTTCAGCACTCCTGTTTTAAAATGGTCTGAAATTAAGTTATGTGCAAAAAGTATGGAAGCAGGTACACAAACACAACATTGAGAAGGATGGAGAGTGTAAGTACAAGAAGAAATAATAGGAAAGAGACTGAAACTTGACTGAGAATTTGTGCTTCAAACTGTCTGTCCAATTACGGGATTTGAAACACCACAAAGAATTAAAAAAGATTATTTCCCTACCTCAGTGAGCATCAGAGTGGATTTTAGCCTCTGGATTGTGACACCGTGTATTCCAAATAAAAGCTGAAACTAGACATGCCAGAATCTCTTATTACTTTGAGCTGGAAGTGTAGTGCCACATCTTCTGTAGCTGGGCATGCTCTTTGCTTCCTCAGTTTATGGTCCTGCTAAAACAGACCAAGATGACTCTACTTGCCTTTTGCTTACAGTCTCTTGAAGCATGTCATAAAGATAGATCAGTAGCACTGCTTAATTGACCAGCAAACCCAGCTGTAAATAACTCACCTCAGGTCAAATAGAAATGTTCTTTTGATATTCATATTATGAATTTATTTTAATTTATTTAATTCAGCCCCCAAGTCCTTTAAGTGTTGTGTTGGAAAAGCAGGAAACATAAGATTTATGATAATGGTTCAATGCCTAAAATTAATTTGGTTCACAATTCATTTGAGATTCCTTTACAGATTGCACCATTTTGTAATCCTTTAGTCTTTTACACAGATGGATGGAGCAGCTCAGAACGCAGAATAAAGAAGGAAGAGGTAGAAGGAAAACATCAGGTATATCATGATATACAGCTGAAATCAGGAGAAGTGGGATGCATAAGAAGGGTGTATAAACACCAAGAAAAAACCATTAATGGTAACAATGTGCAAGCCAGAAAAAAAATCTGTTTATTGTTCCATCTGTGTAGAATGAATTTGATCCAAAACTCCCAGAAGTCATGGTGAGAATTCTTATCTAACATAGCCAGCTAGAGCTTGGGCCTCATGCCTGTGTCTATACAGGCAGTGTACAGAGTATGGCCAGATATCTTTCTGCCATCATGAACATACACACCTATGTCAGTGCTTCCACATGTGTATTTCCACAGGTCCTCTGAAAGTCACACAGATTAAATGCAGCCCTTTAGAACAGTAAATCAGGGACTGAGTGGCCATACAGAGACATGTATGTTTAAGGGTAAATCTGCCAAAGTACAAAAATTGCACCAGAGGCAGCTTTGCCAGTGATGCTCTGAGTGCAGGACTGGTGCCCGGCCATGGGAACACCTTTGCTTATGCCTTAAGTGGTGGGAAAAGGGAGCTGGGTAACAATGAATCCTCCTCTCCACTGTCACAAACAATTCTTCTTCCCATCCCTGCAATTTGTGCCATATTTACTCACGTCTCTTTACTGCAGTGTGGATTCTCAAATGGAGCTTTTCTACACGCTAACATACTACCCTGCCTTCAGCAGTTTCCTCCCAATCCCTGTGGCCTGAGGAAGGCAGCTTGGCACCTCTCCCGCTCCTTGCTGTTCCCAGCACTGTCACTGACCCCCCTGTTCCAGCTGAACACATGGTTCTGAGCCCTGCAGCTGTTCCTCGAAGTACAGAAGCTGATCCACTTCAAAGCAGTCGCTTGCTCTAGAAACCAGTTTCTCCAAACTTCTCCTGATCTCCTCCTCGCTGGCCTTCTGCTGTCTCGCCTGCTTGAGACAGCTGTACACGGCCTCAAAGACCTCCACTCCCAGCTTCCCAATGGCAGATCTGGGCATAAAGATGACATAACAGGTTAAGTAAAAGTTAATTCACATTATATTACTAATGCAAGCAATAGCTAGTACTGATTTTTCCTAAATATTGTAGCTTTGATTAAAATTACATCACGATGCACCTTATTTGTCTGACAGCAAAAGGAACTAAAGTTGCCTGGAGAATTTCCGCATGATTGCTTGGTATACAAAGAGCCCAGCAGTAAAAAGCTGGCCAAAGGAGAGTCATGGGAAGCATGGCCATCATCATTGTTACAACCCAAGAATCCTTTTCATGCTGAGTCTGACACACTGTTTTATCTACAGCAAGTCTGGTATACACACATGTATTATTTCCTTTGGACTTCATCCAAACCAAAAGGAGCAATCCCAGTCAGCTGAACACCAGTGGCATTTTATGTGGACACATTTCAGGATTCATTGCTTTATTTTAGCTTCTATCAAATGTAAGAAAACCATTGTACAAGCTCAGCGTGAGGTAACTGGCACTTATTTCTTTTCCTCCAGTGCTCTCATTTTATCAGAAGACAGATCTGTAATTCAGTGACAAAACATACACTCACAGCATCTTAATGTTGATTTATAGAGATGACTCATTTAAAAACTGCAAGACAATGAACAGCATTTCTTCCTTCTAAAGGAGAGTGCCTTTAAATTCACGTATCACAGGCCACAGGTAACGTAAAATTTTCCACTCCAATATTTTCCAACATTATGAAGTGATGGCTTCATAACATTTTGACGAAAATATCAGAGAATTTTCCTTCAGCATATCAGAGACCATCTGACCACTCTGCACAGTTATGCCACAGGATTTGTGCTGCTTTTCTTCGCTAAACTTTTCTATGTTAGAGCAATAGAGAGTTGGCTGTCTTTTAGCATCCAACTTGCACATTTTAGAGGTGATGATACCCTTCAATTAGTTAGAAAGTTAGCTGAACTAATTGGAATCACCTTGCAGGAACATCTGCAATTTGCATTAAAAAATGTCTTATCTCAGTTAAGTAAACTTACAGTAAGTAGTCTTTCCTCCCACTAGCATTTTGCTAGGATTTCAAAGGTATTTAGGTAGGACAATCATTCCTTTTTCCTTCATGGAGGAAGATCATCCACAGGAGACCTGTCACAGCATGAAGGCCTCTTCAGTAAAGCTTCCCAGTAAATCTGAACAAAGTTTCTCTGACAAATTTCCAGACACTAAAATAGTTGTTCTTGAGATTCTAATGTTATTTCTCAAGCATTACACATGTCATGTCTCCAGCATGTTAAAACACCTGATGGTGTAACACTTTGCTCAGGGGGAGTTCTTTTAGCTGGAAAGGAGGTACTTGGAAGGGATCCATGTAATATGGAGCCTGCAGTGGGCTCCACAGCGAGGGCCTGAGGCAGAGGGCAGGGAGTGGGACACGCTTGGCTTGTGGCCACACCAAATATTGCCCTTTCTGTGCTGTACAGGAACACAGAAAGGGATCGGAGGTGTCTGCTGGTGCCAGCATTAAGAAGTGGCACTTCAATGCTCTGCACGTGGGTTCAGAGGGAGGGGCACAATGCTTCCCATAGCAGTTTAAATGGTTACACCTGCCTCCAGCAACAACACATACTCCATCTGGAGTCCTTTCCTGGTTTTGTGTTGATTTTGCTACATGTCAAACACCAGGGCAGGGTCAAGTGTTCTAACCCAATAGCATAACCGACCTAAAGGGGTAGTTGCTTTTCATCAGTGGTCATCCTGTAATTGCTGAGGAATAACATCATCATAGTTAGCCACTAAGAGCTCCACATTATGTAAATTCCTACATTCATAGGAAAACATTACAAAGAATTTTCCTTTATTGCTTCTCACTTCTCCTTCCATCCCACTTGCTTTTTGCTTTCCTTGCACTTCGGTCGTGCCCAGGTGAGATCCCTCCCTTTGCTGGCTGGGGACACAGAGGCAGAGCAGGAACTTGGGGCAGAGAAGCCAAGACCCAGGAGCAGAAGCCACAAGGCCAAGCTGGAATTTTTGCAGGTCCAGACCTGACTCAGCGCTGCTTCCCATAACTAGAATACGCCTTTTTCTTCTCTACCAAGAGTGTTGTTTAGGGGAAAGCTAAGATTCTTGGAAATAATTAGTTGTCAGGCACTGGAAGCCTAGGGATTGGATTACCACAGAAAGCTCAGTAGAGATTTGTTTGACAAAGAATGTACATTCCTCCACAAAACCTCATTAAAAATATCACAGTATTTCTCTCCAACAGTTAAAAATCTATACATGAGAAGGTATTTTGAAATCACTGCTACTTCATCAATGCCTTTACTGACTCCTCCCTCTTAGACAAGTGTGTTTCATTTTTTGGCAGTCCTGTCTATTTAAAGTTGAAAAATTAAGCAAACATGTACCTTGGGAGTATTGCTTCTGCTAATAAATGTGACCTGCAGACTTGAATCTTTTCAGTTAAGCTTGGCAGAGCATGCAAATCAGCTAATCTGTATAATAGCTGATACAATAGAATTAAGGGGGAAATGTTCATAGATTGAAAATTAAGGGGTAGGTAACAAAAATTATAACCTGCTTTTACAAAAGAAGACATGAGGCTCTGTTTGGACTTGAGAGCTGCATTAGTATGACTCTGCTACCACATCATGCATTTTCTGTCACAGAGGCAGAAATGTGGGAGCTAAAGAAGTAAATGTCAAAGAGGTGTTACTGAGTCAATCTATCATTCTGTTGGACAGAGGGAGGAAATCACTTCTTGGAAAACAGGGTTTGTCCATTATGGCCCTGATCCTTTGCTAGGGGACATTTGTCCATCCATGGGAAGTCCTACAGAGACACAATTATGGATTTTGCACTGCCTTTCTGTTTATAGTTAGTTCTATTTCACGTGAAATATGAACACCTGACTAGTGTTTTGAAATGGATAAAAGCCTTATGACCAAATGTGCTGTGAGAACAAGTACAGAATTCCCATTTACACTCCCATTTGGCCATCCCTCCTTTCTGATTTACTGGCATTTACTCTGTGCTATCTTATAGCTCCCTCCCCTACAAACTCACCATGAATCATCATCTCTTTGTCAGCCAAGACAACACAAGCAAAGGGGATACCTGACCTCTGGGATTTCATTACTATGATAAACTTTGTGGGTCAAACCTCTACCCTACACTGCCCTAAATTGTTTTTCAGTGCACTGAAATCAGAGTTATATTGGGCTCTACCAATAAAGGGCCTGACCCAGAATAATATACACTAATGTGCTTAAATGTCATATCTCAGACTGTTCTTTCTCTTGTTTGACTGTGTTACAGAGGCTTAGAGAGATGGACAACTTCTCTCATTCCTTCTGGCTGCAGAGAGGAGTCCCAGTGCTCCAGACAGAGGAGGCACAAGGCTGGGGACCTCCACAGCCTGCAGGCATGCTGTGACCACCAACCTGCTGGCTGCACGGCAGATATTGCCAGTCTGTGGCTCTGGCAATCATCATCCCTCATGCCATCCATGGAAGGTGTGGTCTGAAAAGTAACGCCTCTTGTTGCCAGCTCTTGTGCAGCACACAATCCACACCCGAGAAAATGACCTGGAACAAGCCCCAAAGGCCATAAAAGCAGACAGATATCTCATTTGTGGATAATAATGGGCTTTGGGCATGACATAGAGACTTGGTTCTATCAAGGAGAAGGTGCTTCTGAGCATGTGAGTAGTAAGAATATCAGCCAAAAGGCACTTACTACTTCCAGTCGCTGCCAGCATTAGAGGGTAGCTAAATAGGAGCTTTGAGAACTGCAATTTTATACTCGGGGTGTCTAAAAGTGTTCCAAATCATTTAGTGGAGCGGGGCCCAAATGAATTTATCAGGCTGTCTGGTGATTTGCAGTTGATTCCCTACAGATCAGTGCAAAAATTACTAAAATTTGACAATACAATAATGTTGTGTTCTCAGCTGGCTGAGAAAGCTGTAAATCTTTCCCTAGGTGAACAAAGAATTTTCTATTATCCCACAGGTCTTTATTTTGACTATTCTGCTACTAGCTACATATTAACATTTCCTCCCTGCTTTGGAGATCAATTACAACACACCTACCTTTATGCAACACTGACAAAAGCCACAAAGCAAGATTAATGCCTAAGTTTGCACTCCTCTGTGGGCATTAGCAGCCAGGTTAATATCTCTCAACAGCTTGTCACTGCCTGCCTTGAAGGATAACTACGACACAAATCAGCAGCTAAAAAGGTTTGCAGCTTCTCATTTCCAAATGTCATTCAGCATGATAGTGACTGTCATTTAAAGCCACTCCAGTCTCCCTCATCCGCTCCCAAAGGGAAGTGCCCCTTTTGGCTCACAGGGAGCTGCCGTGTGGTCTGTGCTCGGGAGCAAGACTTGAACACACCAGATAACACCATGGCAGTGCCTCTGGATCAGGCACCAGCAATAACATCTCACCTCTGCCCTACCAGGCAACAAACACACTGCTCCTAACATTCAGTTATTTCAGAAGTCATGCCTATCTCAATGCAAACCTTAACAAAGAAACTTTCTGGACACGGAATACCCATTCCAGTGGGCATTTATTTACCCTTTTGGATGCAGCCAGGCTGCCTGCACCCAACACCAAGGAGCACATTGTAAAGCAGAAAGCAAACCTGTCTTGATTTGGGCTCATAGGGCATAAAAGCAAGTGCAGGGATCTTTGAATGGATAATTTCAGTAGATGGCACTAAATTCTGTTCTCCCTAACTCAAGGGTGCCCCCATGGAGTCCTGCAGTGTTACTTAGGATTCTCATCAATACATCCAACTCTGATTTGTCCCTGAACACGCTATTTCCAAGCATTAATTTATTAACCTTATATTTCTCTCTAAAACAGTACAATGGTGCCACTTCGCAGCTAACCAGTAGTGACATGGATCTCGGTGAAAAAGATTGTACACTTATCTCCTGAGACGACTCTGCAAAAGAATCAGGAAATTACATATCTGTAATCTCATACAAAATACTGTTTTCTAACTGTACCAGAAAATCTTAGGATATCTGTTACAGCATCTCATGGTTCAGTAAACAAACAGGTTTATCTCAGTTAGAACACAAAAGATCTCTGTCCTCTCAAGTTATCTTCCTGTCATTCGGTTTGCTGGCATTACTGAGTAAGAATGATTAAAACTTCTTTGAAACTTGAAAGAAATGTCCCTGGGTTCAAAACTACATTTGCAGCAAAGCTTGCCTGTTGCTGTATAAAGACCCTCTGAGATCTGCTAGGAGAAGTGTAGAATAAGTTCCACAATTTATCTTTTAGGAACTTATTTTTAAAGGTAGGGCAACACCTTTCTAGTTCTGACAACTGTTCAGTCTTGGGAATGAGAAAAGAAACGGCAAAGTCTAATAAAAGGGCTTATTGGAAAAAAAAAGGGAAATGGAAAGAATTATTATATAAAAGCTAGTAAAAAAGAAATCTGAATTGCTAATATTAGCCTTCACCTTCAAGCCTCAATGGACTTTGACTTTCCTCATATTACTGCTGAATGAAAATTTCTTCACTTGAAGACACAATGATAATTTTCGTAATTCATCCTTAATTACTTCCTAATTCCTTGAATTAAAGCACCTTAATTTGATTGTAAACAAAACTCTCTGATGTCCTACTTCAAAGATCTGCAAAATCTAAAGCATATTTAGGACATGTTTTCCCATGAGCCAGGAAAGATCTTATTATTAGAAGACGCAGACACACAGGTGAAAAAATATCAACAATAATATTCTCCATGCACCTCATCTTGAGAGATAAATGAATTTGTAAGATAGGATTTGAAACTGACATCTGCTCTTGGAAGAGGTGTTAATTAGAATTTAGAGCTGCTAGTTGAATTGTAGCTACTATGAATTTAGAAGATACTTTTTCAGAGGAGAAAAGGGTTTTTTAGGTTTTTCCCACCAAAAGAAACAACTTACAACAAAATATAGTCATGCAAATCAAACTTGAATATCGCTATTTTAAAGAGTTCCTATACTAACAAATTTACTGCTAATACTAAAAATGAGAGAGGAAACATATTTGCTTATATAGAGCTACTCTTCATGAGATAGGATGGGTGAAAATCACACTGTTTAGTGCCCAGGAAGAATTCCCCAAAGCACATGTCCTCTTTATACACAGTCTGAGATTTCCTAGTCTTGCTAAAATTATTTTAAAAGACATCCTCATTTTTAACAGTGTCATGACATACAAAGAATCTTTGAAAAGTCATCAGTTTAATTTATTCAGCATCACTGATCAAGATCAAGCAAGAACTCATGGCACATTTAACACATCCCTGATGCCATTTCCTGTGTGTATCAATGCATTTGTTTTAGATGGATGTGTCCAAAGAGCAGCACAATATAGGGGTACTTCTTGAATGTGGGCATGTGAAGGTACAGTGGTTACGTCTGTAAAGTCAATAATTATACACAGTTCTCAGAAGAGTTTAAGAAAATAGCAGCAACCTCTTCTGTTCAGCTGTGTGGTAATACAGAGTTAATGCTCATTGCCTTTTACATGGCTTGAGTTTGGGAGGGTGTCTCTCCTGATTTAGGATCTCATACCAAAATGACACTTATAGAACTAAAAATCTGCCTATCAGAGAAAGGAAAATATACTTATGCGTTTCAATGACATTATCATAACATTAAATATTGCTATATATATTTTTTTCTCAATCCAAGCCATATTGTATGAAATGTTACTATTAGATATAAAACAATGCATTTCTGAGTTACCAGTAAGCCAGTCTCATTAACTGCCTGTCAACGAGGCAAGTGCATCAGTGGAGAGATTAATGCAATCAGCTGGTGTGGAGCTGGACAGTTCTTCACAGAAACATCACAAACCCCAGAAAAATTCACTAAAGAAACCTCTAGCTGCACTCGTGCACTGCACAGCCACAGAGGGAGGAGAAGCAGCATTCAAGGTCTGAACTATACAAGGTTATCATAAAAGTAATAAATACTCTTAAACAATCCAATCAAAAAGACACTCTGAAAGCTAAAAAAACCCCCAAATGCTGTGGAATGTGAGATGCCCAGTTACAGCAAGTGAATAAGCACATATATACATATTACTGGCTGTGCCTTGTTTATTTTCTTCCACACATGTATATCCCTTAATGACTTACATATGCAAAAGAAATAAATCCCTGTGTGAGAAGAAAAAAAAAAAAAAGTAACTTTTTTTCCTTAGAGTAGCAAGCAAAGGCAGAAGCAACATGGGACACACTGGTAGTCCTGGGAAGGGTTTGGTAAATGCCCTTTGAGCGTTCCCTACCTGTATTCCCCCTAAGTGCCTCTGTAAACTTCCTGAGGTCACAGTGCTGCTTCTAGTAAACACTGTCAAGATCCTTCAAGTGGTTCTGTATTGAGAACAGACTATATGATTAATGCTGCATGAAAACATTCTCACATTTACAAACTATTGACAAAATCAAGGTGCTAGAAAACTGAACAGCTCAGTCTACGCATTATGTCTGCACAGAATGAGAAACTAGGGAAGTCATGCTTTGTGAGCAAAACAAAAGATGTATAACTGTTTCTCCAAATGTTTGGTGTTTGGGGCTACTTGACATTTTAAAATGAGTCTATACTTATAATTTTATGTGTTTTGCTACTGGAATGCAATTTTCAAACTGAATAAAAATTCTCTGGAGTGCTAAAGCAGTTATAACATCACTGTCCACTTGCAAAAAAAACCCTTAAAAATTCAGGATAACAGAATGGCTCATGGATCTATGGCATGCAGCTCAGCAGAGAAGCTGAAAAATTCTGAGTTTTCTTTACATATCTAAGTAAATTCACAAAATATTACACATTGTTGTAAGGGTTAGATCTGGGGTTCAAGTAATGTGCAAAATGAGCACCCCAAGACACTGCACCAAAGTTTAAAAGTGGCCTATTAAACTCACTCCCTAATTACCCAGTTTGTTCTCATTATTCATTTCAAATGCATCGTAACAAAGGCAAAGCTGCTGAGAACTGTTGAAATGCTGGGTTTGGCAGGTGACATGCTCTTCCCATCCTCAGAGGCAGGATGCAGAGAAGCAGTATAAAAGACAAGGGACCAACAAGAGAAGCTGCCCATTTTTGACATGGAAAGGGGAAGAGTATGGGCAATGGGAAGAAGCTGAATGAAGACTGGTGGAAAATGCCTGAGGAATGACGCCCTCAGCTCCAGTTTTAGCCTTGAAGGGCACTACTGTTTCTGGGCAGGATTCACCTGCTTCCACTTTGTCTCAGGTGTTGCCTCGGGACAGCAATGACTACCAAGGCAGGACCATTCACTCACTTCTCCCTGACAGGAGCCAAAGCCCAATTTCCCAGTTTGGTCACACACAGGCAGGTTCAGCTCTCCTAGTGCTCCTGGTTAGTTTACTGTACTCTCACTTGTTTCTAAAGCAAAGAGAAAAGAGCAAACCCAAATTACTTGCTTTGAATTTGGGTCTGGAAGGTAATGGTGCAATTATCATGAAACAGGTTTACGGTAAAAGAAAGAAAAACTTGTGGACTAAGATGTTAAATGAGTTTCCATAATGAGCTCATTTGGGAATTGGCATTTAAAAATGAGGTGTGAGAAACTGTGACAAGGAGGATGGATGTGTAAATAATATTTTGGCTTAGCCCATGAGATGAAAAAAGCTATACTTATGCCTTCAGATGCCTTGGAATCACCAGTCAGAAATTATTACTGGAAAAAGAAGTGTTGAATAGAACAACTGTGGTGTGTGTAAGAGGAATTCAATTCTTGGAAACATTTCAGGATCAGCACCTTCAAGAATAGTCCTTTATTCATCTGCAAAAAAGCATGAGAACTCAATGTCTATAAGCTTCCTTACCAAATATAACTTTTGTTTGTGAGAAGACATCTTCTTCCTCAAGCATGTTTGCATCATGACACCTTCAACATGACAGTCAATGGCAATTTAAAGGTCACTGAGAACTTCTTTAATGGAAGTCTAAAAGACCAATTAGCTTTTCTGTATTTGTTGCTTTTGTCTTCACCTAAAGCTGCCCTCAATGACATCAGTAACCAAACCACTTTCAGTAGGCTCAGAAAGGTCCACCCAACATCTAATAAAATACTATATCAAATAAATACCTTCTTTACTGAAAAATATGTATAAATAAATGTACAAAAAGTCTTCTATGGTATAGGCATTTTAGGGTGACTTATCTCAAGGAATAACCAGTGCCTATTCGATGACTTCAATATGACCTTTCTTTCTGAATTTTTAAGCTAAACGATGCATTTGATGCCAACGTCACAAGCACCAGAAGCATATATATGCATACTGCTCAAGAGTCTAAGCCAATGGTGTTATGAGCACTCACAGGAGCGGAATAAAAATATCACCAACTGCCTTTTGCCCATGACTTCTGAAAGACAGCTTTACTTACACTCAGTAGGGGATGATGAAGTCTTTTGCCTGATCATGGCATGCTGCTGTGCCTAAGACTTCAGGGACTGACTAAGTGGTGCTTACTGCTGTGTTAAAGAATTTTAATTTACTTAAAATTTGGGGCGTAAAAGCCTTTTCCTTTTCTTGACATACATTTTACTGAATTCTAAACTGCATATTAAAGTTCATGGCTATTAAAATGACTCATTGTAGATATTCATGGATACCTCCACAAAGGAGCACAAAACACTCTGTACTAAGTTTATTGTATGGACCTCAGGGGGAAAAAATTAATAGGTGCTATTTTAATTTGGTCTGACGGGAAAAAAATGCTTTGGTTTGAGGAGTTGCTTCTGAAGAACAGTGTGGTTCTCTTCTGAGATGCAGAGTTGGAAAGTCTCTACAGGGGAGCATCAGTGGAAGAATCATTAATTTTCCCACATGGATCTCTCTGGTGAAGATAATTTGGCTCTGACATGTGACAGCAGTGTTTCTCAGACTGGGGAACGTACCAAGTTACTCAGTACCATCAAGGATCAGAACCACCATGAGAATTAGATGGTGGGCAGGAGAGAAAATACCAGGAAATGGCTCCTCACGTTTCCTGCATCTAACGTGATTCCTCAGCTGAAAATATGAAGAATATAAGTCACACAAGTCTGATTTATATACTTGGTTGACTTCTCACTGTTAACATGTAAGGCTGGGAAGGAGCATTATGAGAGAAAGCTCAAGATAACCTTTGTGGGAGTTAAATCAAGAAATGGAGATTTCTTATCGACACTGCAGATCCCAATATCGAAATGCTTAGCACTGAAGTGGAAATTTTTGTGGAGAGAATGAACTCTGCTTGAAAGGTGAAGTTAAATCTCTGCTGCTATAAACTTTATAGTGAATTCTGATTCCAAATAAAACAAACTAGAAGCTGGTGTCACTGGAGTAGGTGATTTTATAATGACTTTTACTGAGAGAACAGCAGTTCACAGTGCTGGAACAGAGAGTCAAAGGGAATTGGAACAAAGTCAGGGGAAATATTCAGGGGTTGTAGCAAAGAAAGCTGGTGACTGAATCATAAACATGCTCAGGCTGTCTATAGGTTAAGCTCTGAGCCATTTTTTTTCCTTTGTAACTTAAAATAGGTGGAGACCAAGGACTCCTACCTACCATATTCAGGGACATCCATGGCTTCCTTCTACATTCCTGTAAAGACTTTTAGCACAACTTCCCTCTCACACGAGTATCCATGTAAAGTCCTGCACAAGAGCACGATAGAAGCCTCCTAAATGGATGCTCTAATAAGCAGCAAGTCTCTGTGCTGTCAAAGAATGCATTCAGTGAAGCACACTGCAGCAGCTCAAGCAGTGAGCACATCACAATTGTGATCAAGTGACTGTCTTGCCACAGTTGTTTGCAAGCCCACGTTATTCAGGTGTCAATTAGAAATGTTAAAAGGCACTTCTGCTGTTAAACTCTGTGTTATTTTAGATGAATCTACCATTTTATCAGAGCTAATGAGACTTTCTTTTGGTAATGTCACCTGCAATGTGTGGGCACAAAGCTCACTTTCTGAGCAATCCATGACAGAAGAGTCTCCCTCGTCAGACTCTGTTGCTGGTAGCATCTGAAAATGGTGCAAATCCCAAACCTTCATACTCTTCTCTCTCCAATGACTTGACAGCCAAACAGATTTCACTGCACTTCCACATTATCTCCCCTGCTTTTCTTTTCTCTTTCCTCCAGCTACTAAGTTTCTGTAAGACAAAACCCCCACATTGTCTCTTTCATTAGAAGTTGTGATCTGGAAGACACCCCTACCTAAGTCTGCACCTACCTGAGTAAAAGTGAATTGCACAGGTCTCAGTTACAGGAGCCTTCCTTGGGAGGCACAGCTGTGTGGGTGGCACACAGCAAACACATCACCTCAATTTTGCTGGGGCATGAGCAGAACAATTATGGCTTCATGCGCTGTTTTGCAACCAAATGCCCTTCTACAGTGTACAGGGTGCATGAAACCCCCAGTGTGCCCTCTGTGCAGATTGGCCATGGGCAGAGTTTGCAGGGATCTCCTTGTGTCCGTGCATGCTGGGTACTGTGCTCACTCGCTTGTTCCTTAACCCTGCACCTTCCAAACAATTAACACCCTCTCACACCTTTATATGTTTAGAAAATGACAAAGTCATGTTTGGGAGAAAGGACAATAACATGAGTCATGACAAACTATGAAAACCATGAAACAGCATTGAAAAACCAGTATTTGAAAGAAGCAAGTGATTGAATCATAAATTCAGCCCTAAAAGCAATGACCACGAAGTTCAAATAGTTAAGGTTTATCCAGGAACCATGAGAACACAAAGTGAATGCTCTAAGACTTTGGTGTAACAACCTCACCTTGCACAACATGATGCAATTTTTATTTTTATAAGTAGTTTCCATGAAAAGAGAACAGAAAGCAATACAAGTGGCAGGCTGTGAGACCTGCTGATTGGTTGCACACCAAAGTCTAAGATGTGAAGTGAAACCCTGGGAGCTTTTGTATCTTGAAATACCATAAAAGCAAACAACTTCTATCTGGAGTAAATCTGATTGGTATTTCCCTCCAATACATGGTGATTTGTTTTAAACAGTAATTGCTATAAATTCTGTTGCAGTTGTATTCATTTTCTTTGGAAGAATTGCTTTTAGCATTTACTATTGGCATTCACTGTTTGAACTTAATTGTATTCCAGTAACATCCACCATATTGTTGGCACTGTCCACCCACACAAGAGAAAATTGCCCTTTTTAAAAGAGTTTACCATCAAAGAGCAGTTGAATCTTGCAACACTGCAAAGAACATTTGAGTTCAGAAATAATAAATATCCTTATGGTTATCAGATCACCACCTAAATTAGGATGCAATAAATCTTGGAAATTACTGAATCAAGATAAATGTTCAAGATACATTAACCAGTACATTCTGGAAAGGAAGCACAGATCTTTGTTTTATTAAGAAACTGAAACATTTGTTAATAAAGCTGGGGCTCCAGCAATGCTGAAAACAAATAGACAATGAGTTTCAAAGGGAACTGCACATGTAAATTCCTCTGTCTCATTTGAAAATCCCAGCCAACAGCAGAAATTGTGTTTGGTTTAAAACATCATATCATCATGGGAAACAAATCCATTTGCCTTTTGTTCCAGGCAAGAAGAAAGTGGGGGTGGGGGAGCAAACATGGTGGTAACGGGTGTATCTGCAGGTGATTTTTGGGCATGTGCTGTGCTTGTAAAGAAAGTGAAGTTCTGAACCACACTGAGAGCAGTGAAGGCAAACTGGATCCTGGAAGGATGTCAGTGATTGTGCAGATTACCAGGAAACAGTTGGAAGTGATGGTCAGCCTTCCTCCTCTCTGGAGGCGAGCAGGTATCCATTCTGTAAAGAACACCTTACCACCCATTTCTTTTAGTTGAAGGGATTTTTTGGAGTGGGGAAACAACACATGGTTTTCTTTGCTGTGTTTTGCAGTTTTTCAAATCCCCATTCTTTGCCTGCACATTGGTAACACATAAATATGCTACTTACTCCCTCATGCGTTTCAGTTTGGTCTCAGCCATGGTGCTGTTGAGAGCTCTGAACCCCTGGGGCATCCCTGGGGACACTCCGGTGACAGTCCTCGAGCCTGCAAATCAATGCACAGACACATAACCTTATTCACCTTCATCCCCTGAGCTCTGCTGCAGAATCAAGGGCAGTCAGGAGGAGGAACACTATTCCTGTTTGTCACAAGGTAGTGCCACATTAATTAAAGATGGATTGGATTATTAAATGCGCATTAAGGGCAACTCCTTTCTGGGAGACAAGTAGATTTATAGCTTAAAGGCACCAGAATTGGAACAACAATTTTCTTTCTGTGTAGCATACAAGGAATTACAACAGGAAGGACAAACACTTGAGGAAGAGCTGGGACAGATAAATATTCAACCAAATTAAATTTGCTTAGGCAATATGCGTTTTCTTCCATTGTTTTTGCATTTATTGTTAAGAGCAAGAACATTATTCCTGACAGTCTCTCCTTTAGCTTGATCACTACTGTAAACTGGAAGTATTTAACTTAGCATGTTACTTTCTCCTTCAGACAAAGGTACTCCTTTTATGCATGCAAACATATATGTATATATATATATATATGCACACACATAACTGTATATGTAAGCACCTATATATGTGTGAGAAATATCCATATACATATACACACATGCTCACTCTTTCACCTCTTGGGCTGCTGCAGTATTTAACTGCCTGAGGTTCACCTACCACTGAGGTGCTCACACACAGGAGCACAGAAGTGCTGAATCACAGAGGACTGTCAGGGTTACCAGCTTAAATATCCTGCAATTTTGTGTAGTCATTCCATCACACAAGTCTGTGGTTTTCCTGAGGAATTTACATATTTATTGCCCTGACTGCTCCCATTTGGAGACAAATCCTAAGCCTCACTGGGAGCTGGTGGCTAAAGTGTCTCCTCTTATTTCCTGGCAAAACTTCTTTATTGACCAGTCCATGCTCGTTTTCCTCCTGTGCCAGTCCTTTTCTTTGTCTTACTCAGTTCTTTCCTTTCCTTGTGCGTACTCCTTTCATTTCTCTATAATTGGAAAAAGAGATCCTATTTCAGCTTCCAATTTCTTAAGCCAAACAAAAGCTTCTTCTTGAAAAATGTTTAGTATTAGGATTTCACTTCCCAAAGGCGGAGATGTCTCAGGGTGGGATTACACCCTGTGTAAACCTGTGGGCTGTGGCACACAGGACTCAAGTTCTGAATTGGTGTGGGAGGGCTCTGCATACGATATGAGCAAGCCAAAAGTCAAACACATTACCACAATGCCTTGTCTCAATGAACACAGACTCCCCTCCTAGCAGTGCTTTTGAGTTTGGACTCAGCTGGGATTTGGTTTGGATTACACCAACATCCATCCCATGGAGGCAGAGGGAGCTTGCTATGAGCTGTATAGACAGTCCCAGAGAGCACTGAATGCTTCCCTGGAACCTGTAATCATGGCTTTGCCAAGGGTTAAGCCCCTATGTCTTCCATGATTGTAGGTCCTGATCACAGATATTTGAATACTGAGACTAAAAGTTTCCACTGTGAGGGATCCTACCAAATTGCTGCTGGATTCAGGATGATGCTGGATTCAGAAGCCTGGAAGCAAGCATGGACAGAGACCACAGAAGAAATGAATTCCCGACTGTTATCTGGCTATGGACAAACAATTTGACATTTTCCAACATTTTCCTGGCTTATCTTTACACCTAATGGCTAATAGTTTCCTGGTGCCTAAGTATTATGACTGAGATATAGTTAATGTAGTTTAAAAGATGAAAAATGACAAGCACAATTCTTACTTGCAACCAATTTCTTCACCTATTAATGCAAAAAACATTTGCTGATCGTTTGCTGTAACGATACACATGCCTGTCCATATGTTGTGACATGGGGTCTGTAAGCATTCAATTCCTTTAGTGGCCCTCAGGTGCTGTGCAAAGCAATGCTCATGGATTACTGGGTGGCACTCTCCTTTCTGAGTTGGTATAGAATTAAGGTCCTGATGTGGGGCTCTGGGGCTTTGAGACCAGAAAAAATTGATGTCCCGAGTGCCAGTGGGCTAAGGAATAGACAGTCTTTGCATTCTCTTAAGAAAGAGTACATTTAACCACACTCCCCAGATAAATTCTGGTATTATTATTACAGGATATATCACTGTAGAAAGGGTTCAGCATATTCTTTCTGCTTAGTGGGTTCAGTCTATTTATTGCTACAATATTTCCTTCTCCTCTGACATTTCATTATTAAAGACATCCTTCTTGGATTTTTTTTCCTGGGATTTCAGGCTGAATAATTTGCACTTTGTCTCCTCTCCACACTGGCAGCTGGCCAAGCAAAACTTATTCTCTACATGCAAACTAGCATCTTTCCCTTCATGTAATATGATTTTCTGGGTACTCCAAAGCAGCAAAGACTGCAGATTGTAGGATGCTGCAAAGATGTAGTTAATTAATAAAAAATGAGTTCTCAGTGAAAACTACTAAGCTTGACACATTGGTGCTACGAGACACCTCAAACAACTTTGCTGGGGTGATTCATTATCACACCAAGTTTTACATCAAAGATATTTTCTTAGAAGCAGTTACTTGATTAATAATATGTTTTGCATCCAGTTTTGGGCAGGTTGCCTACCAATATATTAACACAGAGCAAGGAACTAAGCTTCTTCAAAAAGTTACCAGATAACTATTTGCATTTTTTATGCAACATGCAGTTCTCAATTCATTAAACAAAATCAAAGGAAACAACAAGAGCACTGATTTTTCTGCTAATGACCCAAGAATTGATGACAGACATCTCCTGCCTCTCTTGGTAAACCATTATGTGTTGTGAAGCTATTATCTCCACTGAATCATAGGCTTCTCTTTGGATTTCTCGTTTCTTTCTTCAGCTTTCACTGCTACATAGGAGACCCTACAATGCCTTTTTGTACAAGATATAAAGGATTAGAATCAGATGTGTTTTCCTGATTCATAAACAACACAGCGTGACCCAGCTGCCCCTAACCTTCTCCTCCTTTAGGCTAAGCAAACTTAGTAAATTGTAAAACCAGCTTTTCAAACTCCCTTTCCTTTTGCAGCGCTTTCCTGTGATCTTCCCAATTTTTCACCCTTTATCAGCATGGACTATCTTATTTCAAACACACTCCACACAGACCTGCACAGCCAACACAAAAGCAAGTGTGTACCACACTAAAGTTCTGGTATTGAGTGACTCTGGGATCTCCTGAGGATAAAGCTCAGTTACCTTGTAAGTCCTTTTACCCTTCAACACTGAGGTTTATACTAAAGAAACTTCACCTGCAGAAAAACAATGTGTATTCATTGTATCCTTTTTACCACAGCCTTTGCTAACATTAAAAACCCCACCAAAACCCAAAGTTCTAGTTTTGTTCTACTTGTTTGTTCTCTAACAACTGCTTGAAATGACTCATGATTTTTTCACAATACCTTTAACAATGAAATGCGCTACAAGAAATTCTGGCCTGGCCACATTTCTGCTTCTGCCCTATTATTGCCATGAAATCCATACTGTTTCCAGGAGTAACCTTTATAATTATATTGTAGCTCTGTAGCTCAGTAATATGGTATTGGCACTGCTTGCACCAGGCCACACACCTGGATCTGAGCTCGCAAGGATTCAGGCTTTGTTTGACCTTGTCCTGCCAGAATTTTTGATTTAATTGCTTAATCTATAGGAGCAGTTTTTCTAATGACTAGGTAGTCGTAGCTATTTTGTTTATTTCCACTTATTCTTGTAACATATGACCTGCATTTTCAGATGGATAGTAGTGTTCTGTGTAGAAAGACATATTTACAACTAGAGAAATACAAGCCTGGTACCTCACATATATTTGTTTGGAGCAGATCATACAAGCTTAATTACTACCTTAGTTTGGAGAAAGGCTATAAGTTTCAGCACAGACCAGTCCAAGATTTGTATTTTAAATCTGTACTTTGATAAAAGTACAATTTAAGTCTCTAATATTACAATTTTTAAAAAAGGATCTTCTTGTTAGAACTGGAAGAAAAATATGAAGATAAGGATCTCTCTAATAGTAAGATTGCTTTTAAAATGCCACTGTTTGGCTAATATTCTGGTTTGCTCCCAGAAGACTTCAAGGTAATTCCTCTCTTTAATTAAAATTACTGTTGGCACAGTTCAACCCCATGGTCTTCAAGGGCACCCACAATAAATACATTTCTTTCGTATACATTTTCTTTTTAGCTTTAAGTTGAGCACAGGAAACCAGGCTTTCAAACTCAGAATTTATAGATAGAATTTGCAGGAGGTTTTAAGATTACATTGCAAACTTAAATTCTCAGTGGTTTCTCTATACCTCTAATAAGATACTGCAACATAAATATTATCCAAACCTTGATTATAATTTTTATAATAAAAAATAATATTTTAATTAATTGTCTCATTGTTACCAGTACTAAAAACTATGAAACAACTTACATATCCTCACATATTTTCCTCTGAAGAAAATATGGCAGAAGCCAAGTTTTTAAAAGCTTTTGTTGTAACATTCCACACTTCTGACTATCACACTTTATGGCTTTTTATTTTCAACAAACGCACTTAACTGTGCATGCCTTTTCTCTTGGCATATTTATACTCCTCTGCAGTAGATCAAGGAAGCCATTTTCAAGAAGATCACATTTTTTTGAGTTACTTTGTTGCAAAGTGGAAATAGTTGGACTGTGATGAATACAGACTGCTAATAACTGCCGCTATTTAGGAAGAGACATCAATTAAAGAAGAGATATCAGCTTACCCGATGAGCTGCTATTCAGGACACTCTCCAAATACTTCACCATTGCCTCAATATCACTGTTCTGTGGAAAAATAAAGTAGGAGTAGCATTAGTGTGAACATAAATTTAAACATAAACACTATGTTCCAGAGGTATGATCCCACAACAGAGGGGATATCACACCAATAAGTGCCAAGACCAGACTACAAAGAAGTTACATTGCCAAGGACTTTTTCTATGTTTTCTTCTCCTAAGACATCAGGCTTGGGAATGAGGTTACATCCAAACAACTTACATCAGATTCCTTGCACAACACAAGTTTTTAAAACAAGTTTAAAGATATATTTACTGTGGAGGGTGGTGTGCAGTCTCTGAAAACACACCAGCATTTTATCATCAGTTAAGTCTTGGAATATCTAAAACAATATTACATTGAAAAAGGCAAGTTTGTGCTTCTTAACCATGCCAAAATTTCTTATGCTTACGACAGATGCACAGGGCAAATTAATACTCATGTTTCATATAACTGCATCCACTTACACATCTAGTAATAGCAACTAACTGAAACATTTTTAGTTAAGAAGAGATTTTAGCACTTTTCTATTTCAAGTGTTCTGTTATCAGGTGGTTAACAGTTTTCCATGGTATCTTTCATGTGAAATGCTGTGTTTGTACACAGATGAAACTCAAAGTTCTGGTCATCAAGCAATGATTGTTGTGCAGGAAGCACGTCACAATTTTTTTAAGTGCAAGAGAAACTTGGACCCTGGGTTTCTAGAAGCTGCTGCCATATCACATTTGACAATATGGCATTTCTTGGCCATTTAAAACTGAAAGTCAAAATCTTGACCTTGATAAAAGATATGTCCAAAATATGTATTTTATAAAAATATTCAGCACTCTAATGCCTTTAAGGCAGAAAACAATGGAATGAAATAAACAATACTGACCTCCACTTCTACAGTGGACAATCTGCTGTATATTCTTCTGTGCTCATACTCAAAATGCTCAGTCTATATTTCCTACTAGCAGTTAACCACAAATCTACAGACAGATAGGCAAAAGTACAGTAACTGACTACGTACAATACTATTGCTTTAAATAAAACTTTTTTTTTTATTTTGTAGTGGGATAAAGACTGTAATTCCAGCTCCTTTGACTTCTCTCAACAGGACATTATATTCACTCCAATTATAACAACAGAGCTGCTTTTTTGTCTTTGTGCTGTAAAGCAAAAGATACATTTTCTCCTCTTTCATCACCCCTGCCTTTTCTCCACTTGGGTTTAGCGATGGAAGAAGAGTTAGCTGTTTTATTTAATATAAATAAACAGCTGTTTATCTATTTAATATATTTATTTCTTTAGTCTTTTCCTCCTTTTTTTGCAAAGAAAGCAAAGCCCTACAGACCAGGCAAGGCACTCGGAGAGAAGCACAGAAGAGAGGCAGTTCTGTGTTGTGAGCACCAGTGTGGGTGAATGCTTGCACATTTCAGATTCAGACCGTACAGCAGCCACAGGCCATGCCAAGACAAATTGGAATTGAAAATAGGAACCTGTTGTACCACATTAGTCGATAATGAAGAGGGCGAATTTGTTACTATGGTCACTAACAGAAAACAAAGGACAAGGTGATAAACTGCGGTAAAGAGCACTCATTAGCAACTCATCTAAATCAAAGCCCAAGGAAGCTTCACTGTGCACTAACTTTTCAAGATGAAATCTCTGTTAAGCACCACATTTTAAAACAATTTTAGAAACAGTTTGTCATTCATTATTTTCCATCTAATTAGAAACGGGCTCTCCTATTACAAAAACATGTGGAAAAGAGCCATTGGCTTGAAGTGGTAGAGAGCTGGAAAAGTAATTAGCAAATTGCTGCGTGAAACCTGTCAGTCTGTATTTCTGCTCCAAAACAGAGGAACAAAGGACACTAAACTCCAGTGCTGGACAATGTATCTTAAATCAGACATACTGTATTGAAAGGTATCAACATGAGAAAAAAGCTGTCTCAGCTCCCATCCTAAACCTTTAGAATTCCAGTGTTCCAGTGTCTAACTCCTTCTTAACTGAAGGAGCTGCAGCTTACGTAAGGCCACCACATCTCAGTCTGCCTTGACACCTGGGGGAGCTTAATGTAGCTTGAATAAATAGCTCAGATCTCTTTCTACATCTTGCACCCCAATATGTTTTTCAATTAGATGACTTTTCTGACCCCCATGCTACTGCATGAACACTGGGATAGTTTTTAATCCTTGTTTGAAGTAATGGGGTCACCAGGGAGCACCACCAGATGCAGCATTTCTGCACTCCCTGCACAGAAATAACTAGTAAAGCAATCTTGGAACTGGGAATTTGAGAGGTTTGCAGAAATTAGATAGGCAACTAGCTTACAAGTCCTTACCGTGTTGCAGTGGAATGACTTCTTTGTTAACTCACACCTCCAAAAGCTTAATTTATTGAAGGCATTTTTGAAGAAAGGATTTGAGGGTAGGGAACCCATCATAGAAATAGAAGTAGGAGTTTTGGTATTAAGTAAATGACTGCAGAAGCAAATCTCTGCTGTTCTGGTAGGATTTGAAGCTTATTATTAATACTGAGCATGATCCCACCTACCTTTGAGTGGGATTCATCTCACATAACTGCTGACATCCAGAACGAGTATGCCCTGTGCATGCTAACAACTGTAGATCCCCTTATAATCACCAAAGAGGGACCTCTCAGCACATTCCACCTCACGTGCATTAGGTGATTACTCCCTGAAAATGCTTGCTTACTTCTCCTTACAGCACTGATCTCTGTTTGGTGAGTTCAGACGTAGGCGGTCTGATTTGCACTGCTTTGACCTCGAACTTCCTGCAGAATTTTTCACTTGAGAAAGCAAAAATTGATTATTTTCACTTCCCAAGAAACAGAAAAGGTAATTGTGTCCATATCCAGAAACACACTTACTGTATATCTAAGGTGCTGGGGTCAACATGAGAAAAGCACAGACAATTAGTTCCTTTGATAGAGGAAGTCCTAAAAGGTGAATCGTCACCGGGATCCTTCTCAGGCAGTGTGTGCAGGCCAGTTCACAGGGGGTTAATGCTCCCTGTGCACCCAGGGGGGCTGGAGAGAGACTACAGGGTGCCAGTGGGATGGCTCTTCCAGCTCACCACGTTGGTTCTTGTCACCACTGAATTTTGAGTCACTGCAACACGAGGGACTGTCGCGGCTTGGATCTGAGTGCCAACAGCCAATTTATTCTGCATTATTGAGAAATCTATTTTTATCTACCACACTTCATTAATTCTAAGCAGCAGCCTGCCTGTTCAAAAACACTATTGACTGACACTTAACAATACTTAACAATGAAAGTTGAATGAAAATTTTAAAAGGTGTTCTAAAAAAATTCTTTTCTCAGAGTCTGATGAGCAATAATTCATCTGCAAGAGTACCTTGTGGTAGACTTTCTGGGCAATGGATTCTTTGTGTGCCTACATCTTGCAGGTAAGGACAAACTCAGATAACTGAAAAAACCCCCATGGTCTGAGATATTCCACTGATCATTTCTTTAGACCACTACTGTACAAGCTGCTCCTGAATTTTAAGGCATCCTGTGTGTTTAACTTGAAAGCTAGGGGGGCATTTCTAGACTGAATGAAGCTGTTTCTGTGTAAACTTCAAGTTCAACTGGTGAGACAATTTCAGGATTCCCTGCTACTGTGATAGAAGTGGAGCTCTGATTTCTCACACAACACTTCAATTTTGCTTTAAAAACTACATCTAAAAGAACCTATTAGTTCAAAATCTTCAAAAAGTACAAGTTACTTATAATTTCAGGAGGAGTATTAGTATACTTGGCTGGTTCCCTGAAATGCAGGAGACATCACACTCTGTTCTTCGAAATTTGCACATGAACACACATTAAAATGCATGTTCCAAGCAGAACCAGACAGGACCATTCAGAGGCACTGTAGGCAATGCTTTAAGCTGGTGGCCCATAGGAAAAATAAATTGTTACTAAATGCCTTAGGAAGATCCATTTTCAGAACTGCCTCAGGCATTTAAGTTTATTGATTTCACTGAGACTTGATCACTGGAGACAACATTCATCTCAGCTCATTCTGGCCAGATCTAAATTAGGTGCCTTTTCCAATAATCTTCAGCTTTCACACTGCAATCCCTGACTTTCTTGTGGCAGCCTTGACTGTTAAGCTACTTTAAGCCTTTTGACAATAAGTTTTCTTTTTCCTGACACTTTTTGTGACTCTTGGGAAGTCTACAGATTTTCTGGTCAAGTCTTGCAGCTGTTTAAGTTCATAGTTCATCACACAGTCCTAGAAAATATGTCTAATATAGGCAGGAAGAAGAGCCAGCTAGAGGGGCCTATCTTTGCCTGGGAATTAGAGCTGGAACTTAGGTCCTATGCTTGAAGCATATTTTCAGCCTTAATTTAGTTTAAACCACAGTAAACGTGTGAGAAGACCCCACTCTGAGTGTTTTAGAGTAACCCAGTGATCTACCCGAAGGCATTCATGGAGTGTTATCTTTAATGTTGAAGGAATGCGAGAATCTTTCTCATCAATGTCTCAGAAGAATTACATATGCATACCCTTATAAATAATTAATGGTGTTGATATACAGACATTCCTAACCCAAAAAAAAAAAAAAAAACAAAAAAACAATAACATCAGTAGGACAAATTCTTGGAAGGAACTCAGTTTTTTCATGGAAAGTGAGCATCAAGTGCTTACTGTTTTCTAGAGGTCACATATACCTGGTGGTTTGTCTTAGAGACCGTCTGTGATGCTTCTGTGTCTTCTTCCTCCTCACCGTCTTCTGAACAGGACTCAAATTCATCTTTATAATATTCCTCTGCAATTTCTGGGTCTTCAGGGATCTCTAAAGGCAATTATGAGTTTATAGCATATATAAAGAAAAAAATGTATGCTCTTAGAAAAATGAAACAAAATTTATAGCACCGATGTTATGTCAACAGCAATGTATTCTGTAATTGAAATCAAAGGATAGGTTCTCAGATTAAAATGTTTGCCTTTGCTATGATAAGCATTGTTAAAGCTGTCTCTGACAAAAGGTCAGATCCTCACCATATTTTAAGTAATAGCCTTAAAGGACCTGTATTGATACCGCACTGAAATTACTGAACCATAGAATAATTCAGGCTGGAAGAGACCTCATGGGATCATCCAATCAAAGCAGGGTCGGAACTGAATTGAATCCAGCTTTTGTGAGCTGAAATTATGCCTCGGTTTGGTTTTCTCTAACAGAATCCAACTGCAAAGCTAAAATGCAAAATAATATACAGCAGGTACATGTTTAAAATCTATGAGAAACTAAATCTATATCCTTTTCCAAACTGTCATGATGCAGAACAATAACAGAAGCAAAGAAACTAGTGTAAAGTCAAACTATGCATACTTGGGTGCCATGCTCTCCCAATTTATTACTATCACAAGTTTTAGTAAGAGCAGTGAGTGCAATATCAGTACAGCCCATGAAGTACAATAGTTGGTATTAAACCCCAACACATCCATCACAGCATGAGAGACACTCCAGTCACTCTCCTCTGGGTGAAATCCCTTAGCATCCCAGAGTCTGTAAGAAAGAAGTTAGTGAAACAGCTCAAGATCTGATTGCATCTGCTTCAGGGAGATATTATTACAAGAAACAATAGTTGAAGATAAAAAATGCTTAATTGTCAGCTATCATAAATCACCACTGTCATAACTTTAGCTAATGCTGACTTCCACCACTCTCCTCAATATAATCTGCCCCTTTAAAGAAATATGAACTATCTTAAATTCTACTGCATTGAGAGGAATTAAATTCAAACAATATAACATAAAAACGATTAACAGGGTTTTTTTAATTGATTCTCATAGATAAAAACCCAAAAGGATTCAAACAGGAAAATACAATTAAAATCTATCAAAAGACATTGGAGTTTGGGCAGGAGGAATAATTCTAATCTTTAAGGCATAAGAAAGAGAACTCAGGGAAAAAGTGAAGTTGTATCTAATTGCAGTATTAGGTGATCAAGCTCTCCTGTTGAGATATGAGCTCTACTATCTTTTGTCTGCAAAGTAATTTAAAAAATACTTCCTTTCTTTATAAACCTGATTTAACTTCAAAGTGCTGACACATTTTCACTCATGTTTCTCTGTTTTAAGATATTTACAGAAGCTGCACAACAGCACTATGTTCCACTGTCACCATCTCTAATCCTTAATCCTCCCTGTTTCTGTTTTTCACCTTTCTTGGTTTGAAAAATAAATCAAATCAACTAATCAAGCTTCCAGGAGAAGAAACCTCCAAGCAAAAAACTTTTTCCCACAAAAGAAAGGATTTATTTTTGCATTTAGTTGCTTGAGTTCTATGAAGTGCCACCTAACAGAAAAGCCTAGCACTTCATTAAAAAAGAAATCTTAGATATCATTCCTTTCTGCATGGAAAGAATACTAGAAAATTAAGATACATCTCCTTTTCCGTGTGCAGTGAACATTAATTTTTCATTCGAGTAGAGAGGCTGTCATTCCTGCTATTAGTATAATTTTATTTGGTTCATCTGCATTCTGTCTGTGTGTATATGTGCTATGAAATACATACAAACCAGCCCATTTATCATGTTATGATACAAACACTGCACTATGTTAGTGTTTTCTGAGTCATCTCCTCCTCCCACACTCTGCATTTGTTTACTGCTGTAAAACATGCAATCCTCCCCTTCCTGACCGAACAAGATACCCAACCCAGTCTCTTCACTCACAATTGTAACTTCGAAATGTCCACCTGGGCTACTGCAAACTCTATACTGTGTGAGCAGCCCATGGCCACACAAAGCTGCTGCTGCCTCTGAACTGTGCAGAGAGGCTGGCACTGGCTGCATCATCCCACTTCCATGCCAGCTTGTGCCTCCTTGTTGGAATTATTCACTTCACCATTAGGGAAATTGGTTGGACAGCCCTTCATAGATGGCCACTTACTCTGAGCTTAGCAATGCAATTTGAAATGCTAGTTCAGATGCTAAAGATGTTCCAGGGTACGCAAATTTACTGGCCCCGATTCAGAAACTATTCCAAGTGACATTTCTGAAAGAAGACAGCATGTCCAGTGGATGGGAATTTGGGATTTAGCCAAAACAAATTGTTAAAACTTCTTGTTTTTATGACTAGCATCTCTAAAGAATGTCTTCAAAACTTCTACACATTTCTTTAGGCTGCCTGGTCCCATATAACAATTCCTAGATCCGACTCACAGACCTCCATGTGCTACAGATGCACAAGACACATCTCTGGCTCTTTGCAGGATTAATCTGAGCACAGAACAGCTTATTTAGCTGAGATTCAGGATGAGATGAATTTCAAGAAGAGATAAGATGGCTTTAGCACAGCAGATACCACAAATCAACACAGCCAGCTGTACCTGTGCTGGCCTAGTAAAGTCTAAGTGCAGATAACTTGAGCGAGTGGGTATTTTCAGCTCAGGGCAGGATTTGTCAGGGGAGTTTGGGCCCCATATGCTTCCATTTCTGTGTCTCCAGTGCATCCTCTAGAATATTTGCTACCTGAGTTTTCCCTTGGTCCTGGATCTTTCATACACACCACTGATTTCCACAAACCAGGTGGCAAAAGGCTGGTTACTGCCTGCATTCCTGAACATTAATGGTGCAGTTGCACACAACAACACAGCACAGCGGAAAACTCTGGTTTGTGCTTTCAGAGGAGCAGTTTTAACAAAAATGTTGGTCTTCAGGCTAGGTCTGTGTGACTTTTGTTTGCACACCTCTGCCAAGCCTAGCATGGACTCCAGTGCTAGGACCTTGACCCTGTCCTTTGTTCTGACATCAAATAGAAATGCAGGCTATTTGTGCCTGGCAGGTGCTTGGGTGGAGAGGTGGTGCTAGTGAGGGGAACATCGAGCCTATCCTTTCAAAAGAGGAGACAAAACTGCTGCTGCAGAACCCAGGGGACCCTGCCTTGGTTTTGCCAGCTGGACTGGCACCCAGCTGTACATCTCTGATCCTGCATACTTATATACTCCATATGGAGCACAAAGGAAGGTCTCTGCAGCTGCCCCCATATCTGTCAGTTGGTCTCTGAAAGTAGATTGTGCTTCATCCAGCTGTGCACATTGCAATAAGGCCAGTCACAATACCTTTCATTTGCTTACAAAGCACTTAATTCAGAACAAATTCAGCAGTCACTTCTGTATTGCTGAGGTACAGCATTGAGACACTTAATACTTGCATTAGATATTTAAAAGAAACCGAGCTCTGACTAATAACATTCCTCTTTAGGTTTCTTTCTATACAGTAATGATGCTAATAGTGGAATGAAGGGTGAAACCCCATTTTCTAAAAAAATCATGAAAGCATGGGTACTTCCCAAGAAGACAAGCTAAACAGAACATAAAAGAATGTGATACTTGTAATATTTTGCTTAAATCCACCAAAAGCTTGTTTCAGGTAGCATGGTAACTTGGCAACAACAACAACAATTTTCTCCAAAGAGATGAAAATACTTTGATAAATATCTTTAATTTTCCCTTGCCTCAAAGTCATACTTAAAATTGATGCATTGATGCAGCATTCCCACATTTCAGAGCACACAGAAGACAGTAACTGAGGGCCCTTTTATTTAAAAAAAAAAAAAAAAAAAAAAAAAGAGAGAGAGAAAAAAAGAAAACAGAATGGTATAACGTATATAAATTTTACCCACTTGTGTTCATAGTAACAGAGTCCCACTCAGGTCTTAAGGATTATTGCACTTTTTTGATCCAAAGGCTTCATTGCATCTCAGAGCTGAATGGTGATAGGACAACAGACAATGAACATCAGCCCCAACATCACAAATTCAAATTTGACATTATGAAAAAAAAATACATGCCATCAAATCCTGGAACAGGGCTTAAAGAAACTGCAGGATCTCGACCTTTGGAGGTATTCAAAATTTAATCAGACACCCCTGAGCAACCTGATCTGTACAGAGCCTCACAAATCACCAGCCAAAGGAGCTGGTGAACAGGGCTGGCCAGCACTCTTCAGAACGGTGCATCAGTTATCACAGAGGGAGAAAACAGGAAGGGATTTCTGCCTTCAAGGAAGAAAACAGAAGGAGCTGCAGCACTGTCACTAGGAGAGAAGGCTGAAACATGAAGATCTGTTTCCCTGAGCTATATAATCCTGGATGAGGAATTCTACTGCAAAGGAGAGCAAGGGCTCTGCGTCCCTCTGCAGTTCAGGGCAATACATGATTAGGAAAAATAAAATAACTTCATTATTATAATTTATGCTCACTCAGATCGGTTTGGATTTTGTCAGGTTTTTTTCCCCGAAGTGCAAAACAAACTCCCTAAACTTTTAAAGTTTCAATCAAAGAGAATCACCATCCTTTGGTCAGCTATAGATCATACATGCATTATCAAGCTCTGAAGCTTCATTGTCCAGAAAGTCAGTGGAACCTTTTGTCCATCTCTTCTAAACTAGGCTGCAAAAGACTCTCAGAACATGTGTTTAAGAAATGAACTAGGGGATGTACAGGACTTTTGTGCCCATGAAAGTCCTGTACAATCCTTTTGGATAAGCACAAAAGGACTATGAAGTCATTAAAAGAATTACCTTCTGACATGGCCATGTGTGGCTTAGACATAAAGTAAAATGGATTGTTCTAATTGACAACTAGAAATATAACCAAATTTAAACATTAATACTTTATAGTCCTCCTCTTAGCATTTCAAAGAAGGAAAAAAGCTTCAATTCACTCGTGGGCTTCACTGAGTAATGAATTACCTATTGTGAAATGTCTGGAAAAAGATAAAGAGGATGTAAATCAGAGTGGCCTTGTGGGGACCAGCTACTATTTATGTTTTTCTAAGGGGGAATTACTTTTTCGAATGAAACCAAAATTTCCAAGAAAAATGTTTTATTTGAAGGACAAAGTTCTTTTCCCTAAACCTTTCATCTCTTGGTATTTTATCAGTAAATACAGAGACAAATCACAAGAGTAAAAAAGGAGCTGCTGAAAGTTGTTGTTAACAAAAATGAACAGCAAGAGGGAACACTTTTGTCACATTTTTTCCACTAATTTTCTGAGTGGTTAGTTGTTTTTTCTTCTGATTTTCTAGCTGTCATGTAAACAGAAATGGGAGCTCTGGCAGGCAGTGACAATGAAGATAAAGCCAGGCTGCCTTTCAAACACTGGAGTTCAACAAATCTAAACACTTTCCAAATATTCAGGAATCCTTTTAGTACTGATGGGTGAATGAGGAGAAGGAACAATATAGTAATGTAGTCAGTAACAGGGAGCACTTAGGGAATCTTGGGAGCCATTTCCCTTACGCACAGAGTCCCTATTATTGTAAAGTTTGCCCTGTTACTTGAACTGCTTCCAGCAGGAACAGTGCAAGAGGTTTAAATTAAAGGAAAAGTGACCACAAAGATACCTTGTGACATCCACTTCAAAATACCCTAGCCCTTGAGTTATTTTAATTTTTTTTGGTCAGTCAAAGCATAGTTTCCAATAAAAGCTCAGTTTCCCTGCTGAATCTGAGAGATACTGCCTGATTCTTTCCCTTTCAGTTTAACAACAGTGTTGGGAAGGAAAAAGTCCACACATTAACACAAAAAATCTGCCCCTTAAGACAGTCACTTCCTTCTCCCTGAGAACTGGTTCAAGAATGCCATTTTTAAGACTTAAATTGGGGAAAACAAATGGGAATGGTTCAGATCCAAACTTGGTGTAAGCAGTTGTGCACACGAGAGTCTGGCTGTAGCAAAGATACAAAATACATTTAAATTGGATATAAGCAATAATATAAGTTTTAAGTAGAACAAGTAAAAAAACAAGTAAATTATTGCAACCAAGCAAGCAAACCAACCAAAAAGGTACTGAGCTCTTAAACACTTGGATGAAATTAACTGGTCAAAGCCAGCATATTCACAAGATTGCAGGGGCACACTTTGCTCTGTGAAGCAGAAAATGCAGCAGTGGAATTCAACCAAGAACTTCACTGCTGTCACCTCCTCATTCTTTCTACCTGGTTATCTGACAGCCACCTGCACTGAAAGCTAAGCTGGAAGGAAATGCAAACTAATTCTCCACTTACAGCTACTTTCTGAGTGAGTTCTTCCTCACTTAGAACTGGCTGCAGCTTCTTGTGTCACCGTATAACTTAGCTCCCCAAAAAGGCTCTTTAGTTTGATAACTAGGTCATAAAACTGCAATTGGGGCTGGACTGGGAGCCTTATAAAATGTTTTTCAGCACCATCCTGTTCACAGATGCTCTGTTTGCAAGGAAATGCTTGTTGCATCTTTATTTACAGCAGTTTCACCTCGAGTCTAAAGTGCAGTGTAAAGTTATATTGCTCTGTAGGTAGGACAGCCTGGAATAAAGACCAGCATTGCTCTAAGGAAGATTTAAAACACTGAAATTATCCTTAATTATCTGCTACAGAATGTAGGGGGGGAGGGTTTAACATATACAATCTCAGTACATTTGCTTCTAATTGCTTCCTAAATTCACAGTGTTTTGTAAATGTTTTTTAACAGAATTTGGAAGGAGTGAGGGGAGTTCCTGCACAGGTTTTAAAAAGGCTTGGCCAGAATCATTTAAACTGTAGTCATTGACAAAGGTGAATTTTGAGGTAGGCTCTATTTGTCAATGCCAAACTAAATCAGAATGAAAAATAGATTAGAAGAATGCAGGAGCTCTACAGTAACAGAATTTGCTCTCCCCACACTTTGAAAGCATTTGGGGTTTTTTACAAAGCTGCTGTGTAAAGACTTCATTCCGCAAGGTTCCCTCTGTGAAGCTGTAAGAGCAAGACTTCCTGTAAGAGGTAAGCTAGGAATTTTTGTGAAGCTCTGGAAAGGTTTAAGTAGCTAGGGCAGGTTGAACAGTAGATAGACTTGGAAAAGGTTTTCTGAAGAGGTTGTGAGTAATTTCAACTTCTGCATGCCCTCAAATAAGCTAAAGCATTTGAATAAACACTTGAAAAATAATGGACAAAGCACAGAAACATCTCCACGTAGATTTCTAAATTACTGTAAACACTAGACTCTGAAATGCCAGAAAATTCCCAAGAATAGGTCTTTAATTCTATGGTGGCCCTCATGGGAGAAGATATCAAATGGGGAGCTCCAACCAAAGTGAGAAGTCAGCTCTTCGATTTCTGGGGAAGAACCTCTTAAACAAGAAGAATAATGCTTCAGAATATGTTAAAAACCCCCCATTGATTAATTTTCCACTTTCTGGCTAAAACTTGCAAACTTCATTAAACTGTGCTTTTGCTAGAATAAATCAAATTTACTCCTCCTTTAAGTGAATCTGGGACAAGTTGGGCTCAGTGTGAAACCGAGCCATGACAACATGAGGCAGATGAGGAGGTCAGAGGAGCACACTACGCCCTCGGATCCTGCGAGAGTCTCAGGAGTTTTGTCACCCCCTGTTCCAAGGACAAGTGTAGGACTGGGAACTGCAAATGCCACAAGTAAACAAGCAAGTTTCTCTCTGCAAGCATCCCACGCTGTATCATTTCAGCAAGCAGCAACTCAGGGAACACACCTTAAGATCCTGCAAGTAGGGTAACCACAAGAAAGACACCAGTGGGTATCCCACAGCAGAAGTCACTGCAACACTATCTTCTTAACTGAGACAAGACTGTGGTTATAAAGGATACTGCAGCAAGAATAACGTAGAAAGGTGCTTAATGCCACTTATAATAAGTACTGTTCTGGTTTATTTTGACTCGCCAGACTGCAAAACCACCCAAGCCTTGATTTTCCCCAAAGCCTTTGAGCAGTGTGATCCCTTGTGTGAGGGTGTTTTGGAGTGGCACTCAGTTACCCAATTTCTATGCATAAGTGCCATTTTACAGGCATTAAACCAAGTGTGCATGTGCATGGATGCTTAAGGACGTGCTCAGAAATATTAGAGGCTTTTAACCTTCCAAGACTTACAAAACCACCTTGAAAATTCTCCAAAAAAACTTGTAAAAATAAGAAAGTAGAAAAAACTCACGGCATTTTATGATGAGTGAACATTTCCAATTTGAGAGCCAACTGTACTCTGCCCACTTGAAATTCAAAGCCATATATCCATAACTTACAATTAGCAATGGAAATACAGAAATAATGTATGCAATGACTAACATATTTTGGAACTGTAGTGAAATCAGGGGTTGCCAGGTGTAATGTATTGCAACATATTAAGCTAAGGAGTCTAACATGTTACAATCTTTGCAGTACACAGATGTAAAAAGCAATATAATGCAGATCAGAAAGATCGTATAATATGCCCCTTTATTTATAGGCCTTTAATTTTTTACATCATTTTTCTGTACAAAGTATTTAAATACCACAACTATTTAACTTAAGGCATTCTCCCCTTCTAATGACCCCTTTCCACACACAACCATATTTATTAAGAGCATATTTATTAGTCACAGTTTATGCAAAACTGGGATCTGAGAGAAATGGATACGAATACAGGTGAAGCCTCAGCTAGCAATGTACTGGCAAGCCAAAAATGCAAGGTACAATATTTCATTTGTGGCTCTTACGTCCAGTGTTGTTTCGATCTGTCTTTTTCATTTCAGGCAATGAAGTGGGGCAATGAGGACAAGCCCTTAGAAATATGGATCCATTTGTGTATATAATTTCTTGAACTCCTCTTTCTTTTTTTTTTTAAAAAAAAAAAACAAAACAACCTTCCCCACTCTTGTTTACCTTGTCTCATCATCTGTGAAATTGATATGAATATAAAGCAGCACTTTTAGGCACGAATGCCAGTGCGCAGCTTTAAGTTTTATGCCTGTTAGACTGTAGCTTGTTGTATTTAACACTCCTTACGGCTCCTGATAAAGGTCTGGGGTTTGGTAACGGAGATAGTTTTGTACCCAGCATCTCTCAGCTGTAAAAACTGATCCAAACCAGAAGCATTGACAATGATGGTAAGGAAATGGTAGTTTTTGTTGCAGCTGTAATTGCATTGAACTATTTGGAAGCACTTTTAGATGCAGCTTATGATTTTGTAGCCAATTTCAAGGCAAGTCCTGCTGTAGAAATTGAATCAGAAACCCTGAACATTCAGCTATTACTGTTGTATAATAGGATTATGCCTTGCTCTTCATGCCATTTTCAACTGCAAAGATTGAGCTTCTCTACCTAGAGGATTTTCTACATAGCAAACTAAGAATTTTCAGATATTTAACACTAATTTCCCACATGGATAAGTACAATGCATGTTCTGATACGGATTTCTCTGGATCTTTTACAACATGTCTCCATAACTACTGTTTCTTAATTTATTAAATATCTCTGCAAACTTAGAGCCAGTCAAAAGGAATCAAGTTGTACAGAGAATTGAGAAGAATTACACTGTAAAATCTGGCTTCATTAGAAGACACTGCAACCAAAATGAAAGGACTTGCACTCAAGTAACTAATGCGATGTAGTGACAGATGTGCAGTTTTCAACCCTACCTAGCCCAGTGCAGTAGCACACACAGAAAAGCCCTAGTGGTCTACCAGTGGAAAATCTAGGGAAAGGATGACCTTCAGCATCCTAAACTCCCAATATCCAGTTATCTGGAAAAATGAGGGTGTGCTCTTCTGGCTACCCTTTTATAATCAGAAAAGTAGACTACAAGTTCAATAAAGTAAATTAGTAGATGAAGATGAACTACATTGCTATATTAGGAAGAAATACATTACTTTCACAGTGGTTCTAGTAGCTTTTTAGGAGGAGGCCACATTATTAAACATTAAACATCTAATGAATCTGCCAAACTGAACCTTGTTCTAGCTGGCATATGAAGATGCTAACCACATTCATTCATACCATCAAGGCTGGGTGTAGCTCATTGATACTTCTATTATTTTAGTTGATAGTTTTTGCTCATGTTTTAGAAAAGAAACAATTTTGTTCCAGCTGCACTCACTGTCATTCACAGAAACGAGCAGTTAAATATGCAGAGTTCTTCTTCACAGGTTTTTTTTTTCCTTTTAGATGAATTGACTTCTGGTTGTTAGCACTATAATATAACTTGCCTCACTAGTATTTTCACAAAACCACTATTGAAAGATAAGTACACGTACTGAAAACACAGGAATGTCCAGAAAAATATACACTGGCATATCTATCCTAGTCCAAACAGAGAGAGTTTCTATAAAAATTGGTCAAGAAACAGGAAGGGTGGATGATGTTAAACAATTCATTGCAAGGTGGCTTTCCTTTTTGATGATAATAAGGGAGGATGAATTACTTATTTCCTAGGTAAGTATCAGCAAGAAGAGGAAATACAGGTACAAGTTTATCCTGACACCTTTTTCATTGCCCATTCCTGCATCATTGCCATGACTTGCAAAATATGCTTTTCAACACTCAGAAATAATTAGTCAATAAAACGAGCTGCAGAAGTGAAGCAGAAGACAAAAAAATCCAATTCAGAATATGAAGGGAATTATATTCATCTTTAGCTATTCCATTTTATGCCACTCCTTAAAAAAAAATGAAGTGTAGAGATGCATTTTCAACACACAAATTTCTGTATTTAACACTGACGGTGGCTCGGTGTTTCTGTGGACAATCTCAATACAAATCTGACTTCAGCTCCTTTCTCTCTTGCTTGTACTTGGAGAAAATGGAGGTGGAAGAGACATGAAGATATCTACAGCAAACTAAAATTATTCCCAGTAGTACAATACATCCTCAACTGCTCTGTCCTCACTGGTGTTAAATTATTTGTATGGTGACAAATTCCTGGACACGAGATGGAAACATCTACATTTTTCAATGAATATTAAACACAACTATAAAATATTTTTCCATAAACATCTCATTATCAAAATACAATTTAAGTTTTGTTTCCAATTAACCAATATAAAAAAAATATGCAGATTAAAGCTATTATGTAAAATAGTTGCAAATGAGTAAAGCAATTTTTATTGCTTTATATTTACAGAGGTTTACAGTTCCAAGGACCGCATTAGAGGTCAAAGTAGCCAAAAAAACCCAATAAGAGCATATACTGTGCCAATGATACACCCAATATACTTCAGTTGTTTACTTAATATGATTACTAGTAATTATAGAAGTGACTTTTTTTCTAGCCTTTTCTTCGTTACTCCATTGTCTGTCTTTTCACATAGAAAGGGAACATTTACACAAAAGTGTTATAGAGAGGCTTATACACAAACATATTACTGCTGCCTATAAAAATGTAAGAAGAATAAGCAAAGCAAAGAAGAGAAATACTTAAGCTGCAAGGCAATAAGTCAATGCTTCTTAAAAACGTTGGCTTGACACAGCCAGAAGTAATCCTAAGCCAGAAAGGAGAGGGTTCATAAACACTACAGTATTTTGGCCCAGGAACAGCTTTCTTGTACTCTTCTCCATGGAACAGAAGCAAATGGTGAGAAAGCCGTGGCATTGAGGGACAACATTTTCTCTCTAGCAGAGCACCAACAGAAGCCAAGATAATGTCTCTGTAATATGTTTAATGCACAGATTCATCTCTTGGCTTATTAGAACAAAAATAACATGACTTGCTATTCACATAATTTTTCACTGCTGCCCACTGGAACCCACCCTTTTTCAGCAACACAAGCACAGAAGAATTTCAAAATTATTTCTGTCTGCAAAAGTTCATGCTTCTTTGATCTCCTCTTGCTCCCCAAGTTCTTTGTTTTCTGCTGAGGCATGAAGGATGCTGCAGAACATACCCCTGAAATCTCAGAAGTGAAAGGGGAGAAAGGCAACAGCTGTCCAAGGTGAAAAGATGCCCCAAGTGTGGCTTTGCAAGTGATGTCTGAACAGCCACATTTAAAAATTGTGCTCTCAATCAGTCCCACAGGACTGAACAGCATTCCTAGTTGTCCTTGAGAGAAGAATAAACCTGCATAATATTGCTGGATGGCATAGTAAGGAACTATTTCAGTGTTGAAAACCTAACATTTTTGTTGTTAAAAACCCCCAGTATTTACATTGCCTGAAGCATTTCTCTGTGAGAGTAAGAATCAGTTCCTTTAAATTTCTCAAGAATTTGCACCATTAGCACTGTTGATGAAGCTTTTCTGTAGTAGACCGAGTTCATCTCAGCATCAAAAGCACAGGGTCCACTCACATCTTTCATGTTCCAGAAAACAAATACCCTTCAAGACAAATAAATTGGTCAGCTATTGGTGACTTTAAAGATTCTTTTAAATGGTCTCTCAAGTGCACAGTGCTGCTACTTAGAATAAAAAATGTTCAGAATATCATTGCTGCTTACATAAAGCATGGAGAGAAGCCTAAGTTTCCCAGGGGAGTCTACAGCAGTCCAATGCTTTTGACATTGCTGAAACTTGTCCACTGTGAAATCCACAGCCCAAACTGTCATAGTGATTTTTGTTTGTCTAACTACACTGCCTTGTTTTTCCCAACCTTCAGTTAAGTGTAACTACCACTGCTAAAATGGATCAAGATGCCACGGTTTTTAAAACTACTTGCTAACCCTAACCTTGAGCTTTGTATTTGACACCTTCCACAATGACATACAACTGTGATTCATCAGCTTTTAGATAATTTTGATTGAAAGAGGAGTGCAAGGTGTTTTGTTCTCTATGCCTTTTCCAATTCTTTAAGAGCCTGCTCTTTCAATGCTCCAAGCTCTGACCTTCCCTTCTGCTCATGTTGCAAATTTTTCAAGGACTGCAGGTTCTGAGCCATAAACAGTCTGACCTTTCCTCTGTATCTGTTTGGATTGGGGTACTATTCCTCGTTGTTCCCCACCAGCTTCTCCCATTCCTGAAAGGATTTTTTAGGTCTGTCCTGAAATAATTTAAAAGCTGCTCCTGCCTTTTCTGCCCTTCCTCAACAGTTTTTAGTTATTAGTTATAACTGGAGAGCTTGTTAATCTGGTTTTCATAGCCTAACTTCTGCTAACCTAGTATGGGTTAGCAAGGTATATTAACGTGTAAGACAACTTTCTAAACCATTTTACAGCCTTGCTTTTAGTTTTCTGGTTTTATTGCTGTATAGCCATCGATCAAGAACAAAATTCTATTGGAAAATCAACAGCCGGAACAGTTTCTACATTTTCAAATACAAAGGTGTAATTAATAACAATAATTAGACATGTAGGATATGCATGGATGCACTGAAATGTTTAAAGAATAGAAGAGTACAAATACTGAATAGAGCAAGCAGCAACTTTGACATCAGCTTCAGGAATAACAAGGTATTCACAAAGCAAAGAAGAGAAACCATGTAATTTCTCATGCCTATCCATAAATCCCTTTTGTCATGAACCCACCACTTCCACGTCAGAGACTCTGGCAAAAGCAATTAGACATGCGTTCAGCTTTGTACAATGGAGTGACCCAAGTTCTGCATCACAGATATAAATGCATCCCATTTCTGTCATTATACTTTAACAGCTTAATGACCCCTAAAGGCAGAAACATCAGTTTCTTTCCTTTCATGCATGTTGTTCTGTTTCTATTTAGGTATCTTTGTATGCCTCTCCCAGTACATCTCCCACCCACGTTTACTGCTTTCTCTCAGGCCTCTATTTGCATGTTTGCCCAGCTCCCCCTGGGGTGTATTTCCAGCAGCTGGGCTCTCTCCTACACAGGTCATCTCTCCTCACACTGTGAAACAGCATGCCAACTACACAGACATAAACGAGGGTACATTGAAAGAAAAAAGCCATTTGCTCTTAAAAAAAACCCCCAAAACACCTCCACCACAAAGTGATTCTGATGCCTTTAATTTAATGCATAAACCAATGTACATAAACCAATACTGAAAGACAGTGCTAGTAGAGAAACGTAGTTTTCATACTTAAAAGTATATTAAAGCATACTTGCAAGATTCTGATCTGATTAAAAATCTTTCACCATAATAGTACTTACACAATGATTTTTAAATAGTTAAGACTAAGACACTATTCCAGAACACTGCAGAAACAAAACATATAAATGTGACCTTAAAAATATTCTCCTCATTAAGCACAACATTTCCACAGTCTGACCCTTTTGGAAAAGCTCAACTATTTTCTTCTCTATCACAGAAAAATACATTTTATATGTATACTCTTTAGACAGGAGCTAAGTATTTGAGGCCAGTGTAGATAAGCAAAGTTTAAAGAGTTGCCATCTGCTTCTCTCATTGTTAAAGATAAAGAAAATGGCATCAAAGTGTACCAAAGGTGTAAACACTCTGAATTCTCATATTCATTTTTGCACTGGAGAGATAATTTAGGAAATGCTTTTCTAACACCAGTCATTTCATACGTGTAAAGTTTAAGCTCTTTCCTTATAATTCATTTCCTCCTTTGAAGGAAGTACATTCCTCTCCCTTCCTGCTCAGAGGTCACTCAGACTTTGGGAACACAGACCTCCTTGCTTGTACCTCTGCTGGACACAAAACCCCCTTGATTACTTCCCTTCTCTCTTTGTAATTTTTTGGACAACTTTACAAATCTGGCCTCTTCCTAAACTGCAGTTTCCCCACTACACGTTAACTACAAGGGACAAATCTTGCCTTCTTGATGGGAATTTTCATTTCAACATCAGACTTTGAATTCTTACCGTGGTCTGCAAGTTCAGACATGTGGAGTTCACTCGTGTCATTTCCACTTGGTTCATCATGTCCTATGGGCACGCAGTCGCACACAGTGACTGGCTGAGAAGGAAGGAGGTGTTTTGAAGGCTGCTCATCAGATTCCTTAGTAGAATATTAAAAAAGCACGGAGAAACAGGTACAGTTAGAGCTTTCAGAGGCATCACACAATTGCTGGGACTTGTATTGGGCAAATACTAAATTAAAATCCTAAGATTTTCCTAAATGATCAGCAGTGACTCAGCCATGAGCAGAGACAGATTTGACTTTTTTTTTTTTAATCCAGATACAAAGGGAAATAGAAACCAGAGTGCAAAAGAAAAGGAAGAAGACAAAGCACACAAAACCTCATTATTTATATGATGCTTTCACTACTTTCAAATGGGCACTGTTCTCTCTGCAATAAGATGTGGTGCTATAATCAAACAGGTCCATCTTCTGTTGCAGAGAGCTTAAAAGCAAAGCACAACAGCTTAGACTAGGAGTCATTCCAAGGATTCATTCTCACTAAAAAGTCAGTTCAAGTGTTAATATTCCTAACCAAATGAAAAAAAAAAAAGCACAGCCATGCCAAACTGGAGTGCTAAAAGGATTACAATTCTAGACATCTTGAAAATGAATGTATTTTGAACTTTGATGTCACATAGTAAGAACATTTCAGAGAGCAGATTTAGATTTAAGGGTGACTTAAAAAAAGAGATTTGTGCAATGAATAGAGAACTTGTTGAACCATATCTGAATAACTGAATGCACTTTCTCTCATCAGGATCCACAGGTTCAGCTAAGCAGTCCAGACTTTGATGCCCTTCCTCATTATCAGCCTCAGAACAGGAGTGTGCTAAAGGAAGCACATGGGAAACAGAAAAGTGTTGTACACTGAATGCACATAAACGAGGCCTCCAAAACAACAGCCCACACTCACATGGAGGACTTTCAGCTGCTGAAAGTGACAGGACCTGAATTCTTGCATTCTTTTGACATTTTCTTGATATTTTTCTTCTGCCAGCTGTCTGTAAATACAGAATGCTTGTGTTTAGGATGTAATATCAAAGGGATCTTCTAAGAGCAGATGCGGAAAAACAGATTCCAAAGTGAGATTCCCATGTAGCCAAAAGTAGTCAAGATAAAGGTTAGTTTCCATGAACTCACAATTTCAGACCTTATTTCCAAACACTATTAGATTTTACTTTCACAACCTGCATGATGTAATTAAGAAACAGTAAATTATTAGTCCCAGTCTTTTCTATTGCTTCCAAAGATCTTAAATACATTGAGCTTTCTTCCACCATGTAGTGCTGGGACCTTTCAGCTGTAGACAGGCACGCAACATTTGTGTGCTTTGAACATTTCATCTGGGGGAGTTGGTGAATGTGGTTTCCTCTGTGGAACTAAGCTACTTAAGACAGGTGCTACATTAAGCAGTTTTTCCAGTTTCTACTATTATATTCCCTTCCCCTCCCTCTCTAGATTTGCAGCCAGACTCAGCTGACAATAATCTAGAGCTCAATATAGATCCATTTGAAGATTCATGACAAGAACAAGGTTTGAATATTAATGTTGCCCTTATATTACAGAACAAATACATTTAATTTTGTTGTTGGGAGAAAAAACGCCCAACGAAAATCTCAATAGAAAACATCAAAATGCAAGAAAGCAAAGAAAAGGAAAAGCCAACTAGAACTATCCTGCAATTAGTATTACTTCCTAATCCCCATTCATTTTAAAAAAGTGAGAGAGACAGACTTCCTATTTATAAATTTCATATTAGTACAAGAATTGGACTACCATATTGCCTGCAGAAGAGGTGTCAAATTTAATACTTCTTATACAGTGGTTTCAATTCAAGAAGTTGCTCTGTTTTTTTTAAATGAGAATAAAATTATGTACCAAATGCAGCGGTGTCAGTCAGACAGGAATTGTCTTCAGACATATTTTCCAAGAGGACATGAAGGCCTTTTGGGTCTGGGTGTCATGAGTTGGCTCAAGTATTGCTGGGATGCAATTTTAGGGGACACATTTTCTCAGTTGCAGCTAGTATTATTTGCAGAGTTTCTGAGGCCATAAATTCAGACTTCCCACCAGCACGTAGTATTTTTCTCTCCTGGGGCACAATTGCCTTACCAAATTGCTGACATGCTTTGGCACAACAGGGCTAAAATGCCAATCCTAATGATAAAAAATAATTATTCCCTCTATAACCCTCTATAAATACTGAGTAAACATTTGTTAATTTACATTGCACTTTGCAAAATGCTTTAGAAGAAACCATTAAAATTAACTAAAAATGAATGTGGTGCTTTTCCAATTTCCATTCATACCAAATAAATCACTAAATACTTTTAATGTGTCATCAACCCAATGTATCCTGGTTTTTCAAAAAAAAAAATAAAAAAGAAAAGAATGCACAGACACAAAACTTTTGAACTGTTTCTCATATTCCACCAGAAACAGGACATATCCTCCAAAACCTTTTATTATGTCTTTATAACATGTTTATTACCTCTTTTTGATCCTTTGAGAAGACCATCCTCTGAGCTATTAACTCTTACTGGAGAACCTCTGAGGCCAAAGCAATTGACAAAAGATAGATTGTAACTAAATGTCCAGCTCCTCAGACTGTGCAATTCTTAAAACAACAAGCCACTAAAAAAAAAGGCTGCTATTGTGACATACCTGAAAATCTCTCATATACTTATTTAACCAGAAAATTAAAGTTCCACTTTTGGGCTAATGTTCTGCCTTTTTTCCTACATTAATAATTACTGTGATTTACTGTCATTCACTTTTAGTATCTAAAGACCCTTCCTATTTTTATGTCTGCCTTGACAATTCTAAGTCTCTCATCAGACTGTTGGATGGGGAAAACTGCATGGGTAGGGCACAACTCACTGCAACTTCTTTGCCTTCTCATCTGCAGCATTTAACTTCCTCAGCCGCATTCGCTCCCGCGGCGTCATCTTCTGCACTTCAGACAGTGCCTGCAGAGTCTGCAAATGAACCTTCCTCTGCCTGAAATGGAACACGTGCAAACCCATCTTCACAGAAAAATGGAAATATGAAGTATTTTGATTTGATATTGAAACACAGTGACATTCCAAATGGAATGGTTAGAAAGCGGCTGGAGCTACAGGAGACTAAATAGTTTGGGAAGCAAATGCTCCTTTTAAACTGAAATAGTTGAACTTGGATTGGTGAAGAGCATGAAGCATTTCAGGTGAGGATGGATAAAGGTAGACTCATCTCCTCAGAAGAATAAATGTTGAAGCACAGTGAAATATTTACTCTGTCAGGCTTCATTATTGAGCATATTCACAGTACAAAGCCAGTCTTTAAATGAGAGCCACAGAAAAAAAAGCAGCATTCCTCATACATTTTATATTGATTGTTACAAGCTGTCTAGAATAAAAGAGAATATTAATGTGTCTTCCATGACAGATATAACTATCACGTTGCCCTCTTGAATTTCTGGTCCTAATCAATAATAACAATTCACTGGTAAAATGGTCTCCATAGACCATCCCTGAAAGCTGAGCATGAATTGCGTATTTCAGCTGTATTTCTCAATGGAGGAGAGCAATATTAGTCCTTTATCAGAAAAGGGATCCTAATCTCAGATTTTTATCTCACATCCTACAGTAATTACAAGAATTCAGCCATTGTTTGAAATGCCTTGGCAGTCATGTTTCACTTACACCAACATGTATTTATGACACCAAGTATTCATTTCAAATTACTGGTTTTGCTCTTATGAGATAAATTCACTTCTGATAATCTAAGAGCCCAGGTTTGTAACCATACAAATTGCAACACTCCTTCTGGAGTATCATTTTGAAATCAGGATTTTAATAAACGAGAAGAAAAGATTTCATTTTGCTTTTCAAATAGTGCAAAGATATGAATATTGGTGTGAAATATGAAAGATTAAGGACAAAGACAAGAAGAGTTCAATTATTCATAAGAATGGAACTAACTCTTCATGTATGAATAATGTAGACGTATTTCTTGTCCCCTGTAAAAAACTCTAATTTAAATTATAAGAATCCCTTGGGGGAAAAAAGCAATTTTTCATTCAAAACTGAACTTGTACGTCTCTATACTTACTTAAGCATTTAAAATTTATGACTTGCATGGGACTGGAATAAAGTAAGCCATCAGAGACCTTTACTAGAAGAAACTAGACTCAACCATACATGGTAAAAAGAATTCCTGGTGAGAAAAAAATTAGTATTTCATTGCCTTTTTTTAATTTTAAATATAAAGTGGCAATGGTTGATGAGGACACCATTATGAGCAACTGTTTGTACGCTTGTTGGGACCAGAGTATTGATTCCTTACAGCACATGTGGGCAATTCACTATGTTTAAATTTTTTCTCCTCCTCTTTTCAACTCTCGGTCATTTTTCACATATTCCAAACACTTGGGCAAAATTAATCAGACTGCAGCACATGTGAGGACAACTTATAGTGAAGCTTCTCCTAGAATTATTTTTTCCCTCCAATTAATGCCCCGAATTTTAAAACCTTAAGGTAGATTTCCATGCTCAAACAAAAGCAGCTGCCATTCATTGTTCCACAACTTATAGGAACTCTGGACCTCTGAATGACAGCAGGATGTCTGTGGTTAGAACTTGCTCTTCATCTTAGACACTAGAGATTTGCTTTTGAACAAGCATGGTTACATTCTGGGATATATATAAATGTTCTCCCCATATGCTAGCTAGGCCAAGAAATGATGGCAGCTGATGAGACTCCATATATTCAAACTAAGGACTATTTTTGCCAGTCTGTTCTAGAGGCATGGGGCTATTTGAAGTCTGGGTATGCATTCTGCAGGTAACAATACAGTTTACTCAGAGCAGCTGCAATCTTTTTGGGGCAAGCAGAACATTTGAAAGTTTCTTGAAGATTCTCATACTCTATGTTTCAGTAAACATTAAATATTCAATATAATTATTTACATTATATCTCTAAGGAACACCTATATTTAACTTGAAAAGGTGGAAATCTTCTCAAAGGTAACTGAATCAACTTGAATATATATATTTATTGCTGGATTTTACATCAGTGCTTGCAACGTTCAACAACCTATTTATGCTAAGGCTACCTATTCATACCAAAACAGAGAGCTTTGGTCTCATAAAAAGACAGAGACTTATCTGTCAGCAAGAGACAGCAAGGGGAGAAGTGACAGGGTAGAAACCCAAACCACAGTTTGTAGAGCTGAGAGCCTACAGATACACTACCAGTAGTTACACTGGGTAACATGATTCAGAGGAGATTTTGCTATGTTAAAGTTAACTATCTGTACTCTGCTTTCTTCCTACCACAGATAGTAAACAACACTTTATTTCGAAAAGCTGAAGCTGATCACGTCTCCTGAAGGGAGAGGTGGAAACTTCAGACAGCTGTTAAAGTACTGACAGCTATTTCAAGGAAACAAGAAACAAAGATGTCCATTGCTTCCTCACAGGATTACAAACTCTGGATTTTGAGCATGGTGGCTCCTAACTGAGCAAAACCTGTACAGAAAACTCAGGGCTGGGAAGCAAAGGGGAGGGCCAGCTGCCAATGAAACTGCAGAGCTAATTTACACAGGCAAAATTAAATTGCCCACGCTGACATTTGCTTTAAACATCGCAGAATTGTAATTTAATGCAGTTAAATAATTTAATATATATTCAGTGCCTAAGAGAGAGATCATGTGCAAAGACACTCCTGATGTAAGAGCCAAGAAACATCACTAGCCTTAATTTCTCACTATAATTACAAGACAAGTACAATAGTATAATAGTAATATTAGATGAATATTAGCTGAAGTTTATAAGCCTTTTAGTTTGGTGTCATTCTGGCAACATAGTTTTCACATTCAATTATTAGCAGGTACAGAACAGCAGCACTATAAACCATGATGACATAACTAAAATGACAACTTAAGCCTTCAAAAATTTAAGACAAAGGTCAGAATTTACATAGCAATTGGTACTAAATTAACATAAGCATATACTACACATGCATGCACAATTCACAGTCATATAATATGAATATTTGATCTGCAGATTATACATCTCACTAATGTGGCTTCTTTTCTGTATTTCTGGGGAATGGGTCCCTCTGAATATAAAGCACTATGAGATTAACACAAGTGTTAATGATGCTATTTGGCAACACTGTAATTTCATATACTGCTGCCCATAGAACTGGTAGAAACACTTACACAGCATCAAAAATGGGAGCAGTTTCTTTCTGCCAGTTCAGTAACTTGTCTTTCACAGCCATGTTTGTGAACTTGCACTGTAAGTTCTGCAAGGAAATAAAATAGAAGGGGTATGAACATTTGCTGCTAACATTATCCAGACTCTTCAGCTATTACCCAATACAGTCCTAATGTCAAATCTGACTGAGCAGCTTCTTTCCCCACCTTTTTAGAAAGCCTATATATATATATATATATATATACAGTGAAGCAGGGGCCAAAAGAGCAAGATGCATTGGTTTTCATTAAAATTATGGCTAACCAGAACAGTTTAGAGACATATGTGCCCAGGCCCAAATGACCTGCACTTGTTACACATAAATGTCTGTCTTCCTTATTGCTCATACCATTTAAGAGCAGATACATTCAGCACACCAAGAGTCAAGGGCTTCATTTCTCTCTGCCTCACTCCCCCAGTCCTATTTGCACTACAGCTCTGAAAGCCCCCTGGATTAATGTTCCCATGAATTGCTATCTGATTTATTTTGTTTTTCTCTGCAGGTTTTCCCTGCCTCCATTCTGTTTTTGCAAAGCACATACTCAAAGGGTAAGTGTACAGCTATTTTCCTTATATACCTTTAGTTGTTCATCAATATAAGGGGTTTTTAGGATCTCAGCTGCTGCTGGTCTCAATGAAGGATTCTTATTTAACATGCTGGAACATTAAAAAACAAAATTAATAATTAAGCAATTTTCCTAACTAACTGAAAATCCTGCTGCTAAACAAGAAAATAACCCACCTGCACAGCACAGCATTCAGTTTGCTTGGATATCTCTCAGGAAGAGAAGGTGTTTCACCTTCCACAATTTTTAACACAACAGACAAAAAGTTCTGTCCGGTAAATGCATGGTCCATACAGCACATCTCATACAAAATGCATCCCAGAGACCTTGAAGAATAAGGAAATAAGGGTATAAATAATACTTTTGAAAGTACCATGCATAGTGACACTACAATAAGCAAAATCACAATCGTATGCCCTTTTCTCCAGGGAAGGATAGTTCACTATCATGGTATCCTTTTAATCTAAAATATCTTTATTCAGGTGACAAATTGATAACAGGATAAATCATCATTCTATTTCCATAAATGCAGGCAGAAACTTGGATTCTGCATGTAAATACACATATTATAATATATATATGTAAAATAAAGTAAAACACCATTACATGAACTACCTTAAGCAATTACTTATTACACAATGAACAAAAATTTTTAATTAGTGACTGACTGAGAAAACAGTTCAGTAGCATTCGGACATAGGTTTGATTAAATTGGTTTTGCAAACTAAATTCTGACAGCAAACTGAGGCTAAAATTCAGGTTCAAATCAAATAATGTCAGTTTCGAATAACAGAGGTGTCTTCTGGTGGGATTTCACTTATTCGGCCACATACTCATAACAGAGTATGCAATCAGTCTGTGCTCATAGAAATAAGAAATTTTAAGTGACAGTATCATGCAGCAACATCTAAAGCTAAATTTCCTCAAAATTTAGAAGAGATCTGTACATGTAGGTACGAAGATCTGAAATTTTTAAAATGCAGGAGGAATGATTGCAACCAGTTTTAAAAGGCCCTTCGCTTTACCATCACCCAATTCCCCAGTCCTAATGGCAATCATAAAAGATCACCCAGTCAAACAGTTTAAAATAAACGTTCTCATAATAATTTGTATAATTACTATTATATAAATAATAGTCTGCATTTCAACTGGGTTCTGTCTGAGAAGTGTTTTTTAAAAAATAGGGGTGTTGAGCTTTCCAGGCTTTGAAGGATGTTCAGTGTTACCTCCAGTTTGCACTCAGGAGAGCTGAGACACTGATTATTTTGATCAAGGTCACAGAAAATGCTGGTGAGAGCCAGATACAGGTCGAGACTCACTTAAATATCCTAATGTAATATTTGACTGTGCTGTTTCTAACTTACAGAAGTAGTAAGAAAATAAAGCACAGTGATAATAATTAGAAGTATGTATGGGTGAATGGCTTTCAGGAAACAAACAATTATAAACATTATCTTTGAAGGCAAATAATGAATAAAATTTCAATTATTCATTTGGGTTAAAGGAGAAGAATTGTTTTGGTCCATCTGGCAATAAAAGAAGAAGAGCAAAGAATTTCAAAGCTGAAACACATGTTCTTCGTACAGTGCAAATAAGAAAGATGAAAGAGAATAGGGGGGCTCCACTCACTGGTTCTTTTCAAGTGTGTGAAAACAATTAGCAGAAAATTTTTGCTGAGGACTGCCTAAAGACCAGCTACTGAGCTACATAAATAATTGCCTAGTTTTTAGAAGGTTTCACTGTCAAACTGCTTCCAAACTTCCAAAATCAGTAAACAGTAACACGCAGATGATGGTCTATATTTATGATGTATGTTCAAACTCTGAAACAAGATAATTACTACAGGAGAAAATACTTAAAACAAAAAGAACAACAAAACAAACCCTACGCACATACCATCTGAAAGCATCAAATAAATATGGAAACCAGCCAGAGAGAAGAAAAAAAAAAAGGAAAATCCCAACCTGACAGACTGTACTATAACTCCTTTTTGGAGAATCAATCTGTTTGGGAGGCTGCTTGATTCTGGCAGCTAGAAATTGCTTAATGAGCCATTAGGAACACAGGCTTTGCCACATCAGGGAAGCTGATTTATTCATCTAGTTTAGTGCTCTGACTACACCTGAGCTTTGGAGAAAGATGAAAAGAATGCCCAGGGCATTCTCCTGCAGCCAGGGCTGTGAACAGGCTACCCAGGGAAAACCCCATCTGTCCTAGGAAACAAAAATAAAGGAAAATACAAAGAAAAAATAGGGAAAACCAAAGAAGCTTTTAGTGCAGGACACAAATCTCTGAAATTAAATAAATATCTCCTAAACTGAGAAATGATACCCTGGGTCCCAGAGCAAGGGTGTTTCTTCTCAGGACAGCTGCTGAGCTGCAATTGCTCAAGGGAGTAACTACCAAGATTTTACCTCAAAACTGCATTTCTCAGTTGTGTTTCTACATTTCTGGCCTAAGCACCTTGTAAGGAGCAAGAGAAAATTGCTTCCCTATTCCCATAAGCAATCTGCACATGATCCAAACATATAATTTAATTACTTTTAGAATCTTGGCCTGCAGAACTGCCAATGTTATAAAATTCTAAAATGGTCATTAAACTATCCAGCCAACACATTTGATTTGATGACTCCCTATAATCATGAGGAGGTTTGACAAAGTTCCTAAACAGCACATAGCTTTAGCAAAATTGTTGTAAGATCAGTTCACATTGAAGCTACTTCTGCTCAATTAGATCATAAAATGGATCATCTGGACAGGCTTCAGTGTGTTCTCTGTCATCTCGACTGACAGACCTCTCTACCTTCTCTTCCTCAGGAGAAACCACCCTGAGGTTTTTGGTTCTGTTTACATAAGCATTGTTGTCCTTTTAACATCTCCTGATCTTTTGTAAAAGATCTTATAGTTGTTGCAAGGCTGTAAGATCCACTTTCCCATTTAAATTCAGCTCCAAAAGCCAGATAATGTAAATGCATTCACCTTTGTGGCTTGTATCTCTCAGACTGATCATAGAAGAAGGTCTGGAGGATTTTTTTTGCCTCAGAGGAATATGAGGAATAAGTTTCTGAATTTAATTTCCTCATATTCGCTCATCAGCCCTGAAATGAGAAGCCCACTTTGCTGTCTTCCCCAAACCAAACACACAAACCATTTGTCACAATCTGACAGTACATGATGGAAGAGTACCATGGATTTACATGTAATTGGGACACTGCTTTGGAGAAAAGGAAAAAAAGCATTTGTTTTTCAACAAGTATTTCTGTTACAATTTTTGCCTCTCACATACAATATGCACAAGTCCATTGCGTGAAGTTTACCTTATATGCTCACATCTTTGAAAAGAGGAGAGAAATGGAATGAATCCTGATTAAAAGAGAGTTACCTGGCTCAGAAAAAGAAGGGGTTTGTAGGCTGGAGAACTAATGACTCAGGGCATGCTTCCTCCTTAATGGCCCTACAGTGAGGGCCAAGAAGCTCCCAGTGGAGGCAGTTCCACCCTCAGAGTGCTCTTGGTAATGCTTGGAAAGATTACAAAATGCATAAAGTCCAGCTGAAAGGCAGTAGCTCTTGAGTTTGGGGTGGGGGGATTTTTTTCTATGTTTTTGTAAATTTTGAAATTTATAAAAGCCATTTATAAAAATATTAGACCAAACTCTGCTTTCATTTCCCCATGTACAACTTCAGTGGCTCACATGGGTTGAGAGTAGTAACCACAAATAGTACTTAAACATGTATTTTACATTCCACTTCGACTGCAATAAAAGAAATTATTCCTTACAGTAAAAGAACACAAAAGGCAGACCTCCCTGTCTATTCACTTGTTTTGACATCTTTTGAAATCTTCTCTCAATACATTTTTATTGACAACATGTATTAACTGATGTTGTTTTGATACAGACAAACTACAGAGAATCTGACATCAAATCCATAGCAGTTGGCTACACAGACTGTGAGATGAGATTCCTGACATTTCCACTGACTGGACTGGAAATGTTAACTGTGAAAAATGGTTGCTACCAGTTGAAAGTTGAGACAACTGCTCTCCACTTTTAGAATTATGCCCTGCAGTCACAAGTATATTTTGAAAAGGCAGAACCAAGCTGAAACTAGAGTAAATTATCAAGTAAACAAACTACAATCCAGTGGCCAAATGTTTTACAAAGGAATTTTCCTGATTTGAAATATTTATAAAAAATTAACCTTCTGATATGCATGCCTACAGAAAAAAAACAAACCAACAACCAAAACACCTCATAAAAGTAACAAAACCCCTTATATAGAAAAATTTTACCACGGAATGAAAAACCGCAATAGTTTTAACTACAATTCTAAAACATGAGATGTTTTAGGACACACATATAAACAAACTAGATATTTTCCCCACTATATAAAAAATCATTTTTCATCCTGGCTTGCAAGAGGACCTGCACACCTAAAAGTTTCCTAAAGTCTTTCAATAGATCTCAGCTCCTCAACTTCATTCTTTAATCATCACCTTAGAAGCCCTAATCTTAAGAATCTGTACCATCAGAACTGCCACTTTTCTTTCTACTTTTGAGCCTGTTCTAAAACAGAGTGCCTTTTTGCTTCTAACACTACAGTTAGTCTCATTTTCAGTTCCACTTCTAAGTACTTTCTTCCTTTTAACATTTGCCAATGTTTTTCTGTTCAGGTCCTAAGAAGGTCCTTCTGCTACCCTCTCAGCCAGGAGTCACTCTTGGCTATTCCACTTAGAAGTCTCACAGAAAGTTGCTTCTTTCAATTCATCTATCTCAATATGAGAAAAAAAAGAAAAATATATTTCTCCCTTCCTAGCAAAACCTGAACTTGGTCTTCAATCATGTCAGAGACTGCACCTGAAACTTTCTTTTCTTTAAAGTCACAGATAACCCAGAATAAGAGCAAACTACAAGCTTAACACAAAGGGCAAGGCTTCAGATTGCCAACATAGGATTCAAATGTCTGAAGCAGTTTTAGTGTGAGCACCCTACTGAGAGAGTTTTTAAACAAACAAACAAACAAACAAAAAGCAATTCCCAAATAACATCAAATGCTGACCTAGAAAACAAATGCCTAATCAAACTAAAATAGCATTCTGACTACTCACCAAATATCAGATTTGGTGTTATATCCCTGGTGCTTCAGCACTTCTGGACTCATGTAGTATGGTGTCCCAGTAAATGTAGTTGCCAGATCACAAGAACCCATCAAAAGACAAGACACCCCAAAGTCTCCTAAAAATAACAGCAGACACAATAATCTATTAATATCAAACTATATCCATTCATATAAACATTTTTTTGTTTATTGTCAGACATGATAAAATGACTGTACATCAAGAAAAAACCTGTCAGTGTTTTTAAAAAGTGGAAAAAACAATTTCCTGTAATTCTTCAAAATAAAACCACCACAAAAGCACAACCTCACAGAACGATGTGGGTTTGGAGAGGCCTCAAAAGGTCATCTGATTCAAACCCCTGGCTCAAAGCAAGTTACATGAGGCTGCTCAGGCCAGGTCCAGGTTCAGCCAAGCTTGAAGCATCCTCAAGCCTAGAGATTTCAGTGCCCCTCCTGTGTCTGACTGACAAATAAATGTCTGACCACAAATCAAAATGTTATTTCAGACACGGTTTTCTTTAAATCTCCTTATTGACAAAATGTCTGCTAGACTGTTCTATCATACCGAAACACATCTTTAAAAAGTATGGAAATCTCACCGATTTTAAGACGATTATCTTTCAAAAATATATTCTTGGCTTTCAAATCTCTGTGAAGTATCCGTCTGGAATAGAAAAGGAAGTTCAGCCTCATCCAACTGGAAGCATTCACAGTCACTTATTAAGTATTTCTAGTATTTCACTTCAGTTCTTTTTAGAAAGGCTAGCCCACCACTGCTACAGTCGAACTCTGCAAGTGACAAGGACAGATGATGGCATTAAGGAGCTTCATCCAAACACAGAGGTGCATCACAGGCACTCCCACGCAGGAGGAGAGCCTGAGCCACCAGGATAATAAAAGTGTACCTGGGGATCCCAGCCTAAGAGTACAGCTACAGACTTGGCAGGAGCTGCAGAGGAAGGTAGGAAGGCAAGTCTTCCTATGTGACTCGCCTTAAATCATTACATCTCATTTTCTGCCAGGAGAATGAGAGTTCTCACAGGAGAGTAAGTGATGAGAAAAATGGCAGTAAGAGATTCTCAAAGCTCAGGGAACTCTCCTTCTGAGAAAAAGTATTACAAATATGTAGATAGACTAGGCTAGTACTTCAATTTTTACAGAAATGGTGTGAAAGATAAAAGAACTTTATGAAGACAGAGATGAAAAGGAAAAGAACAATTAGCTTTTGCAGACTTATTTTTCCATCACAGTCTGAAACAATATCATTAGCTGCACACCCTGTGAGGATATACAGCATCTTCTCAGTTTCTAGAAATCTTACCTGTGAGACAGTAACTCTGCAGCCCCTTAGGAAAACAGAATATCTCTACAGTATACAAAACATGGTCTTAATAAATCCTTGTTTAAAATACTTCCAAAAGCATTGTTCCCCATAACCTCAATTATAGCAGAACTCATCCACTTCTAAAATGATTGCTAACACACAAGATTAATTACCAGCTCTGCTCAGGAGGCAGTTAGAATAGCATTGGGTACATACTGGCTACAGAAAATGTGTTTGCTAACACAAATACAGGTCATTCAGCCATTTGGATCATGTAAAGGAAGCAACTGATGTCTAAGATTCTTGAGATGTGGGCAAGAAAAACAAATATAATAATTGTTTTTAATTTTTCGTGAGGAATCCTCAAGTAGTATCTCAAATTTGACTGAATTATCAAAGTCTTATGCATTGACACAAAATGATTTCCAAAATAGTTTCTATATTAAGACTAGAAAATATACATTCTACACACTATTTAGATACACAATTTAGTCCACATCTTGTTTGAAAATAATTTTTGCAAGAAGAGAAAAAAATATTAAATTCAATCTATTCAGTTCACAAATGGGAAAAAACCATGAAAAATAAGACTAGAAG
>JAWWTY010000077.1:42413073-42485970 GCA_035222235.1 Margarornis squamiger | reverse complement strand
CAAGAAGAGAAAAAAATATTAAATTCAATCTATTCAGTTCACAAATGGGAAAAAACCATGAAAAATAAGACTAGAAGGCATTGCAGTAAGTCTTTACATAAACTGGGCATGAAAAAGAAACATTTCTATTTTTATGGGTCAAACAAAAGAGTTCTTTATGCTTCTTTTAGCAATTCTTTTTCAATGCTTTTTTTCTTCCAATTTCTTGTCCTGCAATAATGCCTGTAGAGAAAGAGTTGCACATAGGGAAAAATGAAAGTTTTGTTCAGTGTGCATCCACTGATGTTTATAAACTATTGTTTGTAAATAATTTCCTCTCTGTTTGATAACTTTCTTGAGCAATACACATACACTCATCATATATTACACCGGTAAGGAACTTAAACTAAGGTGATATTTATTATTCTTTGGTAAGTATGTATATGTGTGTGTATGTATATATAAGTATACACACAGTTTGACAGAAATCTTGCTGTGTTAATTTGCTTCATAAAGTCTTTCCTTACCATTTATCACACAGAGCCTTTGAAAGAACTTTTTCTAACTGGGTTAACTTTTTCTTTCATATTGTTATTGGCCATTGGTGGATTTTAACCTTTTTTTTTATTACTACTACTTTGTAGAAATATAACCACAGAATTTTTGAACCCAAAAAGTTTCTTGAATATCTCTTAATAAAAGGTATCTTTAAATGTAAAAACTACCCAGGAAGCTTTCAGTAGCATATTATTTGAAAGGGAGGTGAAAAGAAGATGTTTGGGCCACATTAGCGTGAATTAAAATGTAATGTTAATATAATCTTGCAATGTATTGATGCAAATGTTATGAACATTATTGGAATTACCAATGATTATAAGATGCTTTCATATATTAATATGACAAAGAACTACTTGGGGTGATTCTTCAGAGCTTTCCATGATGGTGCCTCTCAATGCAAGCCACCTTATTCTGCCATGATATATCAGAAGATAAACTAGTTACCTGCTGAAACCTTAACTGAAACAACTACTTTAATTCAGTAAGAAATAAAGGCTGAGCCTGCACTGTAAATCCAGCTTAAGGATGAGTGCAACTTCTTTTCTGTAGCGAAAGGACAGACCTATGAAGGTAACATGAATTAACTGGGCTCCAGCAAAACTGGATGGACAGTGGAGTAGTTATAGAGGGATTATTTTGGGTAGAAACTAACTCTTAAGGACAGTTTCTAATTTGGGCTGGAAATATACTCATATCTATGTTCTACGGAGTACCTGTTTGTTGCCTCGCAGTCATAAAAAAGCAGGATGAAGCACTGACCACCCTCCTTGAGCAAAGCTTCACCTGCCCCATAACCAGCAGCAAGAGAAGCTGCTGGCAGCTGAAGGAGTTTACTGCTGTGAAACAGTCAGCAATTCATTTCTCCTCCCTCTCTCTGAAGAACTATGGGGAGGACTAAGAGGTTCTGGGGAAGGCTGAATCCTGCACCATCTGCTGTTTACAGAAAGGGTAACCTTTTAAAAATCTCTGTGTTCATCAATTCTTCATAAAGATTAGCAAAGTAATGGATAACATAATGGTCAGCTTTATTCAAACTGAGGTTAAATTAATCAATGGCCTCATTGCCTGATTGCTTAATTTGTGGGCTTAATTTGGTGTCCTTGACGTGCAAAAGGCTACAAGTATGACAGAGAGATGACATGATGGTTCCATGCTGTCTCCATCTAGACACTGCCACTGAATTGGGTTGCCTCACCCTGACTTCTCTTTCTCTCTCTGGTTATTTCAAAGACAGACAAGGATTGAATCTGTTTAATTCTAGATAATTTGGCTTTCGAGTTTCAAATTAAAAAAATCTTTCCAATTTGCATAGTAGCCAGTAGATAGCACAATGTCCACAAGATATTCACATCCGTTTTGGGATTCATGAAGTGTAAGTAAAAGACAGGAATGTCTAAACTGTATAATCTCTGTTATCACAGGGAAAGAAAGAAAAAAAAAGTCTGAGGGAGTAAGGCAGTCCTGCTTTAAAATAAGTTTTATATATAACAGTTTTCAAAACTTGTGGATGTTCAACCAAAGCTGCACAAGAAGGAGAACCAAGTGAACAGTCTGTGTTTAAAACCAGAAATAACAAGTTTTGCTGTCCTGAAATAAAAACAGCCATCCACAGCAGCTGGGTTTTCTAAGGAATGGCATGAGGAAGTCCCAACCCACAGGTTATAAACTCTTCAAGCTTCTAATTCTAGGGAAAAGTTTTCTTTGCATTAAAACATAATTTAAACATATATTACAGCTTTTTTTGCATATCAGTAGAGAAGAAATAATGCATGGCTTCTCTATACATAAACAGAGGGCTGTTACTATGTTTTAGTATTTCAAATTAATTTCTGTAAGTAGTAGTAAATTCTTTTAAGCCTAACCTTTCCCATTTAAGCTACTGTTTGGCTCTAAACTAATAAGAAAAAGATTAAATATTTAATGCGCATATTCAAATAACACATAATACAAAGAAATATACACAAATAAAACCAAAACTGTCAAGTCATTTGTAAGTGTCTGGAGAGGTACTATTAAATAGCTATGATTCAAAAGGAGCAAATTAAATGCTGTTCAAGAAAATAAAATTGCTGCTTTCACTGGAGAGTTAACCTACTTTTCAGGAAAGCAAATGATTTAATATACATATTTACCAAAGAAAGTCTCTTTCTTAACTTTTACCTGGTTTTAAAGATTTTTTGAGAACAAGTAGAAGATCAGTAAAATAAAGAGAAGAGCAGACAAAAGGGATGCATGTGAAAACAAGAGATTAAAAAGGCATGGAGAAATACAGAAAATGAAAGACAAAAAGAATAACCCATACAATAGAACAATTCATTTGGAAAGCACCTACAATGATCACCTAATCCTAATGTACTGTTATTATTATTCTGCATTAGTCTGCACAATGCATCTTCTAAACACATATTAAAGAAAGCATTTCATCAAAACTGCACTTTACGAAGTACAAAAGCTTTTAATGACAACTTGTTCAATTGGAGTTAGAGAAAGAAAAGACAAAACAACTGACAATGATAGTTTAGTTCCATTGCCAGGGTTTTTATTTCCCTTTCCCTCTGTCCGTTCAGCCTGAGGTGAATGCTGGAGAGCACAGCACGCCAAGAGGGCTCCCTTTGCTGTGCTCCCATCACTGCAGCCTGCTGGGCAGCCCTTCATGGACCAGCCCCAGATAAACTGCCTTTTGGGAACACAAATGCTCTTATATCCTGCACAGCACTTCACTCTGCCCTTTTCCCTCTACAGTCTGACACTGCAGGTGCAAGAAGTCCTTAGGTACCCATCAGTTTGGGTCAAACATATCCCACACACAACTTCAGAAGTGGTTGGTCTTGACGACAGGTGACTTCTCTCTACCTGCTGCTCTGCTGCAACTCAAGTTCAGACGAGCAATTCTGCCCAAGCCCTGCAAAGGGGACAGCACTGGATGATGCAGAGTGGGGGCCAGACAGGGCTCACACATATGTCCAGTACACTGGCAGCAAGGGAACTGTTCAGGTCACTGCAGTCAGCCTGCCTACACCACACTGCAGGCAAGACCTGCACTCATGGAGCCGATCAGGCAGGTGTTCTCCTGTACACACCTGTCCTGCTCAGACCATGTGTGATCTCCACGTATCACCCTCTGGATGACCTACAGCGTTTTTTTAAGTTAATCTTTGATATGCTGTTAAAAGGGATGTCTGTTTTAAAAGAAGGCATGTATGTAACTTCACTGATTGTAGTGGTAGTCCATCAAGCATATATATTGGATCTTCACATTAAATATCTGCATGACACCCTTGTTATTCCCCTTTAAAAGGCTGATTTTGCTGTAACCCTTTAATCCATTTTCTTCTGCCAATATTGAACTCTTTCTATTGTGGTACATTTTTCATTTGGCTCTTAGGAAAAGGTGTGTCTAATGCTGAAAGACACCTACCACTGTACTGCTCGAAGATACAATGCACAATGTACTTGCAGGGTAGAGAATTAATTACACTTGAGGTGTATAACATATATGAACTACAGCAGCTTGCTGAACAGAACTTTACACCAACACAAGACAAACCACGATTTCATTTCTGTTTGAGTATCTGCAACTAGTCAGTAAGTCTACTCATTCCCATCCCAAGCTAAATGCTCTCATATTAAATGACTGTACCTTTCATGCATATAGTTGACTCCGAGTAACAGCTGTATAAACCAGTCTATAACTTGACTTTGAGTGAACATCTTCCCAGAATCCTTGTACTCTTGAATTTTAAAGTCTAGATCTCCACCCTGAAAAATATCACAACATATTTGTATATTTAAACCAAGTTTACAAAATGCCATCTCCTTCATCAAAGTCCAGGACCCCAGTTTCTTAGACCTTCAGGCTCCCAACCACTCAGTCTGTAAAATGAATAAATGCACGTGAATTCTGAACTCTCCCAGCACCAAAAGCACACACAACTGAGGATCAAAGGGAGACCAAGATATCTGGCTGCACAGGGAAAGCAGGTCCATTTTCTCTTAGTGTTACACAACATCATCAAAGTTTTCAACTGTTCTTGCTTTCTGTCACCCAACTTTAGATGTGTGCATCTGAGCTGGTCACCCAGACCCCTTTATGGTTAACACAAAGTAACATGCACCTCTAAAGTGCAATTATCTCTGCCACCTAGTTATCTGCCTTAGAAGAGGATGGATCACATTGTGGAAACGCTGTTTCTCTGCAAAGATTTATGATGAGGGTCTACATTGACTGGCAATGCACAGACACCTAAATAAGTAAAATTTATCTGCCCAAATCAGTCTAAGTTAATAAATTTGAGAAAAGCATTTCCACTCCAGTCAAACATTGCACAGTCAGGAGAAAATCTCACTTATTGTGTTAAAATAACCATGTCAGCATCAAATCAATCATGTTGCTCTTCTAAGAATTAAAATACAGTCTATAATTATGATACTTTACCCCTGTTTCAAACTCACTTTTTTCCAGAAACAAAGCAGATTTAAAGTTTCAAGAATATGTAGCAAATACTATTGCAAATACGCGATTAAAACTACAATTGACCTTGAATTAATACTGGAAATGGAACCATATGACACACAGTAGGGAGTGACAAAAAATGAGAAAATATATCCAGAAAAAGGCTACTTGAAAACTGTGAAGTTTTTTTTGGAAAAACTCAGTTGTACAACAACATGATGAGAGAGGATTTTGAGGAGATTTTTGCTAAAAAAATAGACAGATGGTTGTCAGCTGATTGTTTATGCAGTTTATAAAAAGAATGGATTTTGTCTACAGGAATGCGCGCACTTTAGTGGTAAGCAATGTGTTGAGGTAACAAACCTCAGAGCAAAGGGACTGGGAGCCTCATTATATTCTAGTGACTAATTACCTTACATCAGGACAGTCTATTCACCATAAATCGTTACTTTTACATTATACACTCTGCATAAAATCAGAAGTTTTATGGGCCATATATAAGAAAATAGTTTAGCCTGCCTGACTGCATCAGTACTGTCATTTCCCACCATCAACCCTTTGGTCCATCTCACTGCTGACTCTCAGCATTTTATGATCTCCTCAGCATTTCTTGTTCTTCTGTTCCCAGCACCACAGTGCTTCACACTGCTCCTACAAAATGAGCAGGTTCTGCTCCTGAAGATCCATGCATTTATGTCCTGTGCCTTTGGCAGGAATTTACAGTAATTTCTATGGCCCTTGAGGTTCTAAGTTACAATCTTTGAGAGTAAGTGTGTTAAGAGAAAGCACATCTATTTTGTCATATATCAAAAATGTGTTCCCTGACAATGTCCTGCAATTTTTTAATTGAAATGTATGAATAATGTCATTCACTAGGGAAGGGAATATGCTTTCAGCTCTCCATCTGCCTTCCTGCTGCAGCCCAGAGATAAGCTCTTCTGGGAACTTGGAGCTCCCAGCAGCTGCTTCCCCTTTGCAACTCCAAATGTTCAGCAGCTTCCCCTGTGGTTGCTCACAGCGAAGCAGAGAGAGAAAAGGAAAATGCTGGGACCTCCTCAGCATGGCAACCAGATGGGCTGTGTCTGAGCCTGCTCACACCTCGAAAAGAATGACTCACCTACCCCAGAGAGATGCCCCAGACCATGCACACCCAACCGCAGCAGCAGCCCAAGGCTGAGGGGGTGCTCAAACCTGTGTCAGCTGGTTTGGGGACTGTGCACTACCAGGTGAGTCCCAATGTGTGCCCTCTCACAATAACACACTGCAATGAAAAATGCAAAGAAAATCAGTGCAGGACCTCCAGAGTCAGGGTAGGGAATACTCTGGAGCTGAGGGACAATTCCTTCAAAAGGTCTAAGCAAAACAGAAGCAGTTGAATGATGTACTACTTGTGCCCTCCATAACAGCATCACTTGTTACCTTCAAGCACAGAAAAGTGGTATTGAGGTCCTACAATAAACTTAACCTTGATTTTGTGTCCAAAAAAAAAAGGAAGACATAGACACATCATAAAAAATTTGATGAAATAGTGCTGTGGTGAAACTCTTAAACAACTTGTCAACCCAATTTTGTGTTTTGGAAGGTAGGTATAATGAAGTTCATAAGGAATTCAACAATTTAACAAATTGAGTACATGCAAAATTTACAAACTGCAGTTTCGATTTAAATATCAGAAGTATCAAACACACCAGTAACTGATTCAAAACAGCTTAGCATCTCGAGCTGATAACGTGGACAGGCATTGATTGCTTTAGTTACTCTTTTTACTCAGATTTCCTTAGCATATGTGTACTCACATCACAGCTGAGACCACAGTGAAGAGACATAAATAATTGTCTGGGGGAAAGTACAACCTGTTCTGGCTTATAACATATTAAAATGTTGCAACTTTTAAAGCAACTACTTTGTAAAAACTGTATTTTATTGAAGTCAAATTTATACTAAAAAATTAAATCCAAGGTTCATCAAGGCATTTTTCTTTGAAATCTGACTTAGCTGACAATGTTTATGTTACTTGTAAGATCTTGATTTGGGGAAACTCTCAAAGCAGCTCAACAAGAAGATCAAAACAGAGCACATACACTTCTTTTCTATAATTTTGAGTGAATTCCGTTATACTAAAAGATGTCACAGTGAGCAATGGAGACCAGTGTTCTCTTTTTTGCTTTCACAGGACAAGTATAGCATGAGGCAGCTGCACTTGGGGCTCCCTCTGAGCTCCTCCTGCAAGAATGAAGAAAGTACTGTGCCTAATGACTAAGTCACGGTACCTTGGAGAAAGCAGCATAAGGCTCAGAGGGTAGTTCTGTTTCCATGCCAACTTCATGGTTGTTCTTTGTTTTGAGTCTGCCCAAGAGTACCAATTACTGCCAATCTGGTAATTATTTGATGCATGAGAAACTGAATGTACTAGACCTCCAAACAAGGATCAGGTAGCAGTATATTTTTCTCAATTTCAGCTTATGTATGGTTTAAACAGGCATCTTTTAGGTCAAAAGACCCAAATCCTACCACATGAAAAGGCAGGTTATAGATAAGTAAATACAAAAGTATACCCTCTGAAAATACTCCCACTAAAATAGGAAAGAAACTTTATAGCAACTGTGTGCAACTCTGCTTTATACCCTCCTTGTCTGAACATTTGATGAAATATACTGTAATTGCTTAAATGCAATCAAAACACAACATGTGTCCTTTGTGGAAAAGTCAGGGGCACATCCTATTGGACCAAATATCATTCTGACTTGAGGTAGCAGGCTCCAAACTGAAGAGATTCAGTACATGGCCAATGAGCCCATGTCCTCCTCCTACATTTGCCTTGCTCTAATACATTCTCATGTGTTTGAGTACATGAGTCCAGATCCTATGGTGATTTGGAACCAAAACATTTTCATGTAGGGTGGTTTATATTGCCTGAATGAAAAAACCCAAACCACCAAGGAGTGGTGCTTGTGACTACTGTAATGCTGCTGAATTCGGCTCCTTTCTCCCTACATGTTTTACTGATCTGGTGTTGGGCCACTTGGTACCACTGGCAGAGAGAAAATCATGGATGTATGGGAATAGCTGGATAGTTAGAATAATCCTTCAGTTCTCAGCTCTGGATTTCCTCAAGGAGTTGGCAATACTTTCAAGCCCCAGCTGTCAGACATTCGGGAAATGACACACAGAGCCTTTGCATGGGTGTTAAAATAATATGGGAACAAATACTCAGATTGCATCACAGAATTGAACACTTCAGACTTAAATTTTAAAAATCCCAGCAATAAATAGGCATTTAACTGTCTTCAAAGAAAGCTTCCAAGGAAGAAATAACTGTCAGGAATGGTACTTGTTCAGTTATTCCCCCCAAAAGCCAAATTCTATAAGAAATGTGATTAGTTAAGTCAAATCTGATTTGTGGACAGGTAATCCAGTAGTCTAAGATCATTAGCTTCCAAAGCATTTCAGCATTTGTAGCAGAGCACAACTGAAGAGTTTGCTTCAGTTTCATGAAAGATCACTTCATGTATGACAGATTTATTTTTTTAAAAGAGCACATCTATATTTAACACCAAGTAGGCACTTGTTTTATATAAACTCTTAAAAAGCTGGCTTAAATATGTTTAAATTCTTATTTTAAAGCCTTAAGCAGATTTCAGCAATATGTTTTTAAACCAAATGCTGGAGTTAGAAAATGAATGACAACTATACTGTAGTACATCTTGCTTTAATATTTGTTGTATCCACTACACTCTGGTCTTTGACTCAGGCTGTTTTTCATTTCCTAAAGGCAGTGTTGCTACCAATCTCACCATCCATGTGGTCAAGCTCAAGCTTCTTGTAATCACTTCCAAATGACAAGTGAGTTTTCCCTTCCTCATTTCTATCACATTTCATACCATGATGCCAAACTCCCAACCTCATCCTCTCTTACCTATCAGTAGTATTCATGTGATACAACCTTTCTGAGCTCTCCCACAGATTTGCAATGTGTCTGCATTTAACTCTTCCCTGTAATACTGACTATAACACACAAAATGAACTTATACTTAAAATTACCTATTTCCTCTTCTCTGGTTTCTCTGTCGGTGACCAGAGTCTCACAGGAGCAGGTAACATTACTTATCTGAAATACACCTAACAAGGAACAGGAGATCCCACAAGTAACAAATAGAGCCTAAAATTCAAACTGAAACATTTCTTTAAATGGCCTCTTTGAAGACCCTATTTTAATACACACATTTTGTCAAATTTCTTCATCTCACCTCACAATATTCAGTGATAATGCAGAAACTATCTCGCTCCACAAAGCTTGCATAAAATTTGACAATGGCTGGGTGGTCTAATTTGGACAGTAGTTGTGCTTCCAGATTTGCCTCAACTGTTTCATTAGGCTTCAGGTCTCCAACAGAGATTTCCTTTAGGACCTTTCTGGAGGAAGAAAAGAAATCTTTACATTAATCAAACAAAATAAAAAAATCCTAAAAATCATGTAATGTTCAAAATCCCATCATAATAATACCATTAACCAAATATTTGGCAACATGAAATGATGAATCAAATATGACTAAACAAAGAAAATGCATTACAAACCAAATAAATACGCCAGTCACCATAGAGATTAAGTGATGTATTAAAAATACTGTTTTGAAATATTTCTCCCACTAATTCCCTACTGCACAGTTTTCTTTGTGACATGTTTTCAGTGCTATGGATTACTGCACAATAATAAACATAAATAAAAAAGCAAATCTAAGTGATTTCAAACCCACTCAGAGCATATGTTCAAGATTCATATACAAAATAAGGAGTAGCAAGAAACTTCTGCAGCTTCTGCCAAAGTATCTTCATGGAGCCACGAGAAAAATCACACAGAATAGTATTTCATACTTTCTTTACTATCAGTATTTTCTGGCAATAAACTCAGGATGTCAATTCTTTTTCTAAAGATCAGCCTGTCCCTCAGCAGAACGCGTTAGTGAAGAGTGCAAGCCTGGATTTTTGGCTGAAATCTAATGATACTGTTTCAATGAACTCTAATCCTTTAGTATGCAATGTTTGTTAAGAAAGGCAAGTTTCAGACTGAAGGGAGGTTTCCACAGTGCTTTTAGTAATTTTCCCTTCATTCCTGCATGGGCGTAAAGCCACAGTAGTTAAGCATGACAGCCATAAAACTATAGTAATTCACTTGATCTAAGGAAAAAAAAAAAAAAAAGCAGTATATCTTCATAAGAAAATTTCTTCCTAAATCCAAACAATCAGTTCCTGACTAACAATGCATGAATTTTTACATAAACTTGCCTAATGCCCATCTGGAAGTGTGATGGAAAAACATGCCCTTTGATTTGTTTGCAGCTCTAAAGACAAGCTTCCCACTAAACAGACAGGCAATACCTACTGCAATCTTCTCATCTTCAGCTGACACGGGGACATTACCCCTTCCTTCATTTGAATTGTGTCACAGAACTGACAAACAGAATGAGTCCTTGTTAAACACCACTTAATACCAGTTTCTTGTATCCCCAAGAGAGCAAAAAAAGCCTGCTGTTTGGATGTGTAGAGACAGCTTGTCATCTTAGTCACTGAGTGATTTTGATGCTGCCATCAGCTGTCAGACAACATGGCAGGTGTTTTTCTTATTTAAATTAATTCCCAGGAGAAGAAATCAAGAAAATACACTTTTTCTAAATAAGGTATTGGTTTTCTGCTACACAATTCTGATTCATATCCACAGATGGGAGACATTTACATTTAGAAAGAAAAATTCTGTCGTGACATTGAGATTGAGCACATCTGCATGTCACTGGTATATGTGTGTACTGTCTCTGTATATAGAGAAGGTTTGATTTGAGTGTATTTAGTATGAAGAATTTAACTAGACCATACTTCCTGCAAGGCTTTTGAGAATATGATTAAGTATTGAAAAAGAAGTTATGTCAGAGGCTCAGAAGTCTCACAGAGAAAATGGAGAAGTCTCCAGATCTCTTTTCTGATAACTTTTGAAGAAAAACAAGGAAGGCAGAAGTCTTCAATCACAAACTAATCTATATAAACAAACTATACTTTTCAATATATAAAACACATAAAGAGTGCTTGAATTCACTCTACCCCATTTCAGTATTGACACAAGTAACTTCTACCTGAACACCCAGCTAAAATGGGCATATTCTGGGATTTAAAGGATTCCTAAGGTAACTCAAATTTGGCATTCCTGGGATGTCAAATTCAGCCACAGTACTTGTGTATTATCTGCTGAAAATCTGCCTGCATTGTCTTACTCCATTATTTTAAAATCTTCAAAATATTCTGAACTGTCCAAAGTATTCTAAACAAACCTTTTGAAGTGTGTCACATGGACATTTATTATGGAGATTGGGAAGAACAGATTTTTTTGCTGAGATTTTCTCAAGACTCTATCCGGAGTATACAGGTCCATCTGAAAGGCAAGTTTTATCAAAAAATCTGCCCCTGTATTTCCTGCTACTTAGGTTCAAGTGTTAAGCACTGTTTAAAAGGTCCAAAACTATTTGCATGAACTAAGAACTCTCGGTTTTATTGCACAAACTAAGAAAATACAGATTTAGGTGGCATATACAGAAAAACAGGTAAAACCACTAAAACGTGGATATTCTCCAAATACAATAATTACCCCTTTCGATAGAATGCTAAGACATATACACTAATTTAAATTTATTCATTATTATGAATTTCACTGAACGTAGAATAGAGACACATAAGCAGATTATAGAATTGTTTGGGTTGGAAATGACCTTTAAGATCATCGAATCCAACCACAAACCTCACACTGCCAAGTCCACCACTAAACCATGTCCCTAAAGATAAGATAAAATGTCAGTGAGCACACAATTAGAAAACTTTTTAACAGAAGTGCTAACAGATATCTTAAATACAGAATGACAGCAGCTGGATTTTAATTGTGTGGAAAGAAAACACAGCCTTGCAATTCCATAATGCAAACACACTTTGAACCCCATCTTGAACTTGGCAACTGAAAGAATCTGGTAGTGAATTCATTCACATCTTAAGACTAAAAAACTCTGTCACTACATCCATCCTGGAGGAAGATGATTTTGGCATAGGCAACAACATCCATCCATCTCTTCAGGGTGGGAAAATAACCCCCTCCCCAGGCTCCACAGTGCCCAGGAATCAGCAGGCTCAGACCTTCTCTGGAAAGACCTGACTTCCATCAGCAAAGCCTTGCTGGCTTGCATTGTCACACTGAAACGCAGCCAGTCAGCACACCGGGTGTGAAAACACGTTCACAGGGAGCAAATGGGGCTAAAGAGAGCAAGACTTCAAGCAGAACAAAAACAAACACGAAGGTGGAATCCTCCAGAACAGTGGGAATCCCTTTTGGAGCTTTTCCAGTGATTGACAATGTACCACGGCACTGTTTATCTCAGTCTATCTGCACTGATTGAAAATTAAATGTTTTACAACCCATCTGGTATTTGTTTACATTGACGACATACTCTATTATTATATAATTTGGTTTATTGGATCAGATGCATTTCTTAAAAGACAGCATTTCTCAAAACACACTCCATTTATTGAATAAACTGTAACATGAATTATTGACTAGGTACATTTGCTTGCTGATAAGGAAGTAAAAGAAATATAACTCCTTTAACGTCATTAGGTCTGATATTGTCAATAGATCTGATAAAATACCACACAAAAAGTTTGATCTAGGAATATATAATCACAATTTGAAGTTTATAATTAAACAGAAACTTCATTTCACACAGGCAGTTGTTCAGGTAATTGCAGGTAATTAAAATTTCATTTCATTTTTTATTTCTGGGTTGCCAATATGGAGAGTTGTAACATTGCCCATAACATTTGTGGGGCTACCTCTTCACCCTGGTAACTCCTCAGTACAAGGACCAGGTGCAATTCTGTAAAAACGCACCACCTCTCACTGGGTCTGTAACTGGATCTGAAACCAGTCACAAACAATAAAATTAAAGGAGTGCCCATCTAATTAACAATGTTTTCAATTCTATTTATCAGATGGCAAATGGAGAAGGCACAGTGCTACCACTCTCTGATTTGATGCTCCACTGTGCACACATGGGATATCCCTCATGTAAAGCATCTTGCCTGCTGTCAGGTGCTACATGTTTGCTTTCAGACCTCTCATGTTTGCACTTTTGCACGTCCAACTTTTATTTACAACCAAGATAATTACAGATGTGAAATGCCACCCTATTTACTGGAATCTACTTTGCTCGCTTAAGTTGGTCTCGGTGTAGTTTTCAGCTAAGCCTTACCCATCATACATACAGCTATCCTGTTCCTAATAATCCTGCCAGAGTTCTCTGCCTGGTGTCAGGGTCTGCCTTCCCTGCAGTTTACAGCTTAGCAACAAAAATTCAAATAGTCGCTCTTGACACTTTACCTATTGTATCTGAAACACCAGCATCTGCATGCTCAGACAATTTAAAGACATTTGTCTGTCTGTTAGAGAAAGAAGAAGCTGGTGCAACCATGAAATACAAAAAGTCAGCATACACCAATCAGTCCTACCTAGAAGAATGCTTGGGTTTAGCTAAGGAAAGAAACAGTCACACTAAATTAAGAACACTTGATTTCTGTGGGAAAATCAAGAAGAGTACCACACTTCCAATGAAAAGCAAAGGAAGAACGCTCTCTGACATTGCTCCTTATATATATATTTTTATTTATTTATTCTTTAGCCAAAACATTTCACAGCTAAGTACGACCACATAGCTTCTAAAATCAAATCTTGAGTTCCTTTTATTGTTCTTTTGCCCACTACAGATTTATTAGTCAAGCCATAAACCCATTTCAGTCCTAAGCATTGCTGTCTAACTCCTTGAATCAAATGCTGAACTCCTCTTGCCATCCCCCTGGACAATATTGATTTACTAGTAAAGCCATACCAGTCATCAACAACTGGTTTTTTCCTATTCTCTGTTTTTCTATTCATGCCATTCATGAACAGTCATAAACACTGAGAACTAATCCCTGAGTTAACCACTAAGAATTCAATCACTATGTGAGCACTGTAATATATGTAGATGGGTTAAATATAATTTCATTTTCTGAATAAGCACTTTAACTAATTTAACCAAGCTTAAATATCTTTGAATGGCAATGAGATTTCTGAAATTTGCAAGTGAAATGGATGAGTCACTTTTCATTTCCATCAGCAAGTCACAATTACAGCACTTACAAATATTTTTCAAGATCCCAAATTTTCAACTGCTCTAACACTGAGCAGGCCAGCTCATGATAAAAACAGTTTATGGTTATTTGAAAATTAATAGTTCCTAATTAGTATCCCAAAGAAATGCAGAATGTATTTTCTGGAACATGAAAGAGAATACTGTTGAAATAAGTTAGCTTCAAGGAATACAGCTTATATCATTTTCTTCTGCACTGAGCAAAGTCTCATATACACAAAGGGGCATACTTTGAATTATTTTTGGTCAACCATATGTGCCAATGTTGGGAAAAAATCAATAATTATAAAGTAGAGTAACTGTGCTATCCTCCACAGAACTGAACAAGCCATTAAATTAACATGATTTATTTAGATATTAAAATGCATTTATTTTAAATAATTCTTTGGGACATTTGGGACTGCCATCTACATTGATTAAAAGTGACAGAATAAAAGTGAACATTGATTAATAAAGGCTGAATTTTCCTCTAAAGCCATTTTTTGGAAAATAGAACTTTTTTCCTAGAGAGAAATGGAAAAATAAAATGTAAATACATTTATAGTCTATTCATATGGTTCAGCTCTAAATCAAATAGTGATTGACTGCAATTGAACTAAAGAAATTTGTGTCTAAACAGGAAAATTATTAAAAATTATTATGGGGTACTGAATGTACTTATTTTCACAATACTTTATCGTTCCATGTTGCATTATCACCATCTACTGTTCATTCCATTTTTTTCTACAGTTTGGTCTTGTTGAAGAATGTAATTAAGTATCATGCTGCCACTAACCCCAGTGGAATTTCAGAGAGAAGTTTGTTAAGGACTAAATAATTTGTTTGTTCTCTGTATCTTTGAAGACTTAATTCCATCAAACACCAAATCATCTAAACAGGCATTTCTCCATTGTGATTTCAATACACATACTTGATACACTTCACTATTAACTGCTCTCTGCTAATTAATGTTCCCTTAATATATATATATATATATATATATATATATACACCATTACAGAACTAAAGACTGGATGCAGCATTTTATATTCAAGTATTTTAATATAATTAAACATCTCACAATTGCCATGTTGAAACTCTTCTTGCAGCCTTGGGCTACAGCATCTACCAAAAAGAATATCCCTTCTATAGGAATTAGTTTGAATTTTTAAATTAGTTGTAATTAGAAATTTTGTAGAAAGACCTTCATATCAACTGATCTATATTCCTCAGTTCACAGAAAACAGACCATTTTGAATAACAGGAGTTGTGAAGGGAAACCAGACATACTAATAGTCACTGTAAGAATGCATTCCATACAAATTCAACTAATGTAAAATTTAATTGGTTCTTTTCCGAATTTAAATATATTTGTAAGCAGAATTACATTCCTTTCAATGTTGCAAGGATGTTTATGTCAACAGTATTGGCCCTTCAGTGGAACTAATTCCCATAAGTTATTTAAATATTAATTGATGCAACTTTAATGAGAAAATTCACTTTTCTTCAAAGTCTCTTTCCATCAGTCATCTCCTTCAATGTTTATTCCTACGTATCCAAGTTTCTATAGTAGTTAAAGGGAGGGAAGAAAAAGATAAAAGCAGTTTATAGCTTTACAAAAGCATGTTACTAAATAGTTTACCATCAAAGGCAAAGAGAATCAAGCAATGCTGAGGAAATTAATTGTGTATATAACATCCACTGTTAGATAAAAGATTTTTAATACTTCCTAGCCCTCCTGAGTATGATACTCTGGTCTTAACAATCAGTGAAACTGAAAAGTTGGTTTAGAACACATGAAGGAGACATCACTCATGTTTAGAGAAACAGGGAAATTTGAATTATGTTTCCTAATATGTAACATAAGCACAATCAAAAAAAAAACCACAGGTAAAAATAGGGAAAAGTTCACTGACTGTCCAGCAAACCTGGAATTCATTCCACTCACTGCAGCAGTTTTCTCATTACCATGTTCTGAATGCAACAAAGAGCTGGAGGCTCATTCTGCATAGAAAAACTTACAGTGTCCTTGATGCAGACAAGAGCAAACACCTTGCCAACAAGGGTAACTTGTAAGCAGATAGAGCAAACAGAGATATTCAAATATTACAATTATATACGGTATCTTTGAGGCAGGTGACCACAGTTCAGCCTACAGTAATAATACTGCACCTCCCCAAACTCTTACTAAAGCTGGTTTACAAATCCATGGAAACTCAACGTCAGTCTCAACAAAAGGAACGAGACCGAAGTGATCTCAGGGCATTTGCTTAATTACAAAATCATTAAACTCTTGTCTGCACCATGCACCTCAAAGAAAGGTAATCCACCAACAATGCCTTAAGCACAATCCTCCACCCAGTGTTGAAAGCGCTGCTTGTAAACACTTCTCGAAACAACGAACTCAGCCATCAGCACCACTCCGTGTAAGATCAGAAAGCCTTGAGTGCTGCAGCAGCACTGAGCATCCCGGAGCGCAGCAACGTGGGCGCTGAGATTTATTGTAAACCAAGTAATATTTCCCTTAAGGCACTCTGCCTCCCACTCACATATATTACATTCCTAGTTAGAATCCACCTCAGTCAAATGGACAAAGCCCACTGAAAATGAAAAAGCGGGCTACTTAGTCAAAGACAGGAGAGCAGGAGGAAAAAAAAATAAAATAGAGAAAAGAAAAAAAGAAAACCCAATAACAATACCACCAAAGCTCATAAAGATGACTAAGCAGATGTAAAAGTTGTATCAGACATTGCTGCGGAGGATTTCACAGACACCCGTGTTACACAAGCTGAACAAAGGGCCCAACATGTTCCAGTAATAACCTTTTGATTTAAAAGAAGCCACAGAATGTCAGGTTTTATGCTTTTTAATAATGAGGGAACTCGAAATTTTAACAAAGTAATTGCCTGTGCAAAGGACTGCAGCATCCCTGTGGCTTTAAACTGCCAAATGCATGCACAGCACTGCAGGGTAAGATCCAACATCTGTGCTCCAATGCCAAACTGACCTGCACCCCCAGGAGAGGTTTATCCAGCACAAGGACTTTCCAAACAATCTTACACTGAGCTCTAAAGAAATCCCTCCAGTGTGAGACGATCCATTTCTTGGACTTCTGCAAGGATCAATTCTGCCTTGCTACTAATTTTAGCAGAACATCCCCCTGCAAAGGTGCAGGTGTGTGCCTGTTTCCATAGCTTTGTGGTGGCTGTGTAAAAGCACAGCTTTACTGGACAGAGGAATGCAGAGCTGCTGAGGGCTCTAACCCAGCTCCTGCCTCCTGCACCTGTGTTGTATTTGGGCACTGCCACAGTCCTGCTGCAAGGCAGGTCTGCAGGTCCTCAACTCCATGGTGTGAAAGCCTGGAGGAGCACTACTGTGCCATGCTGGGCTGCAGGAAAGCTGGGCACTGACAGGGGTGCAGGAGGTAAGGAGTAAAGCACCTTCCCACACTGCCTCCAGTGAAATCCACCTTGGATGAATCCAGAGTTATCAAATTTATCTTTGAACCAGTATTAATTTGCACTAGAAATTATCTGACAATTGTGGCCATAGCTGGACCTGCCTGCCAATCTTGAAACAAAACATTTAGGGTTTCACTCCCTGGCAACCACCATTTGCAGGTGTACTCTTAAACTGAGGCACAAGAGCATTAGTTGCTGTTCCAGAGGTTTCAGCTAGGACTTGGACACTTAGCTTAGGTCTTGACTCCCATAGCATTGCTCACAGAACAGGAAAGTCATGCTTGGCCACTCAAGCAGAAAGCTGCTGAAGGCTACATTCCTCAGACTGCTCCAGCTAAATCCACCAGACCTCTCTGTCAATGTTCTTACTGTGTCTTATTTGGGGCCAAGCATGACTGTACACCTCAGCAGCCACGGCAGCTCAGATGAGGCACAGTAGCTGAGTCTGACTCGAAGAAGCAGAGGCACACATGACTGAACCAAGCAAGAGATGGTTCCCCGAGAAAAGCTTATCTAAAATAAGCAGCAATCAAGAAGGTCCTACAGTTTTCAAGTTGAACATGAATATGTGTTTACAATTCTAAAATGTCCTGATGGATTCCAGTTTTAATTTCTAGTCTTGTTATTAAATGAGGGAGAAGAAAAAGGGAAAGCAGTGCAATTAGCTGAACACATGACAACTGACAGGGAGTAATCTGTTACCATTATAATCAATTCAGCATCAAATGACCATTCCCTTGGAATACCTTCAGAGAAGCAAACAGGCAGCAAACACAGGACTCTGACGACACAGCAATCTGCTGATTGTCGCTTAGATATTCATAAGTTACAAATCTCTTCCACCTTTAGATTTTATTTCATTTGTTATAAGAAGTCATAAATAATTGAAAGTCACATGATAAATTATTCAGCTAAGTGCACAGTTTCCAAGGAATCATAGCGTGAGTCTGGATTAATGCTATAATGCAAGTCAGATGCAGAAGTTGAGCTGACACCCCGCAGTTACCACACAGCAGAGCAGTCCAGGGAATTTGGCACTTGTCAGCATGTGCTTTCCACCACAGGGACCCCTAAGTACTTTGTGAATATTTATGAACAAGAAGTCCCTACTGCCTACTGTGTCCTTCAGCTGCTTGCCCATACACGGTTATGAATTACTGGAACTTAATCCAGAGCTTCCCTTGGCACAATTGATTAGGACATTCATTATCTGTAAGTCATGGCACTGTCCTTCGAGATTACTGCTGAACTTGACTCTCTTCTATAAAAGACTTTAACCTGTAATAATTAACTGCTAAGTTATTCAGGGGCACTGGGAGAGAAGTGACTGCAGGGACTACTGTTTGTCATAAAAATGCTGGTACAACCATGCTACCTAATTTATACAAATCAAGCAATCTAGCTATTTTGTGTAGATCTAGATCCACAATGTCCAGAAACAAATAAATATCAAACAATACACAAACCAAGCCATGCTGAGTAAACCAGAAATAAGAAGCTTGCTTTTGTACAAATGTGTCTCTCGTACTTCACTGACTTTAGGGTCTAAGATGATATAAATTTTGACTATAGTTTCTTCCAAAACTGGGGGAAATTGACAATCTCTCTCCTGCCTAGATCGTCTAGTACATGAGACACTTGGTTCATAGCAAAGACCCTCCCAGATTCTGGCCTTTCTCTTCATGAGGGCATTTATTTTGTTCTCTGCTCTGCTGTCTGTTTTCACTTAAGTTGCAGAGACTTCTATCTGAGATACTTAGCCCTCTGTCTTACTCCATGAGAATCATCTAACAGGATCAAAAGTTCTTGTAGAAGATATTCAGTGGAATGCATAACTCACTACACAAACATCGAAGACACAAATCATCTTCCCTAGACATAAATCTAAATGATGAGCTTGCACTTTGCTTTTTAGGAAACTATTATGAAACTTGGACAAGTTAGTCATCACGTGTCTACACAAAGCAGATACCTCAAAATGAGGTAATTGTGATCCTTAAGTCTAACAGCCAGTCTGAAATAATCCTGTGGTGGCACCATCTCAATCCAGAATACTAATCACTGGTTTGGTTTTCTCCCTCTCCAACATGGATATTATAGTACCATAGAATATCCTGAGTTGGAAGGGACACACAAGGATCATCTCTTCCAGCTTCTGGCTCTGCACAGAACAGACCCAAGAATCACACCTTGTGCTTGAGAGTGTTGTCCAAATGCTTCCCAAACTCAGTCAAGCTCGGTGCTGTGACCACTTCCCTGGGGAGCCTGTTCAGTGCCCAGCCACCCTCTGGGTGAAAAACATTTTTCTCCCCTGACACAGTTTCATGCCATTCCTTCAGGTCCTGTCACTGGTCACCAGACAGAAGAGATCAGTGCCTGCCCCTCTGATTCCCCTTGTGAGGAAGTTGTAGACTGCAATGAGGTCTCTCCTCAGTCTCCTCCAGGCTAAATAGACCAAGTGTTCTCAGCCATTCCTCATAAAAGCCCCCCTCTAGATCCTTCACCATCTTCATGGCCCTAAAAAGGCTTAGAAATGTACCTTGGAAAAACAAGAACACAATCGATACAAGCAGAGAATCTATTGCTCACTAAACTTAAACATGATCAGAAATTACACAAGCATATTTAAGAATATACAATGACCTGCAAACATTATTTTCTAAAGGAAAACAGTTAATCAACACAAGATGTGTTGTATGACCAGCAATTTTCTTGGCTTAGACATTCAGGTGTGTAGCTATGTCTGTAACTGATAGCTGTTTACAGCAGTACAGAATTTTCTAGTTGAGACAGGGCCAAATGCAAAATTAAAATGAAAGAGGTTTTCAGACTCATCTAATGAAAAGAGAAGGCAAAATTATAGAAATCACACAGGACCATGAACATAAAAATTACCAGAAGATACAATTTACAAAATACCAGTTAAGGAGTTAAAACAACAGGCAAGGAATATGTCATACAGTGCAATACCTGAGAGGGGCTTCTAGTAAGAAATCTACATGTGGTACATGGAGTACTTCATAATTTACAGAGTATGCAAATCAGCTGCATGTTTCTGATCTCGTATGATCTCAGGAAGTCCACAATCATGATCCCACCCATACACAGAACTGGAGATGAGCATGAAGCAGGAATGTACTTTGTAGAGAGGCAGGCATTGCTGGCCTGAGCAGCTCTGAGAGTTTTATGTGAAGTAAGTCTTGAGACAAGCCCCAAATAATCAACCCTGTCTCCTTCCCAGATGAAGCAACTCTGTGCATAACACTTTGCTCACTACAGGTGTGATCCTCGAAGGGTAACAAAGTACAAGGCATGGCCCCAAACTATTTCTAGAATCATGCAAAAGCTTTGCTAAGCACACATGACATTACAAGGTAACCATTGTTAGTCTCTGCATTAGCTCATCCTAATGGAAAATTTAAAAGATATCCCTGAACAGCTTCTGCATCAATACCCAAGATGTCACCTTTCTTTGGAATTTGTAATCTTATGATTTATTCCTATGCTTTTTCCCAGAGCTTTAGACAATAGCAATTTTCAGGAAACTATCTGTGGCTGAATTCACACTTTACATAACATTTGTCTCAGCATGTTCTACATCATTTCCAAACCAACAAAAATAGACTTCTAATTCTGCTGAGGTCACAATTCGGTTGTTTGGGGCTTTTTTCCTCTCAAAGTGCCTTCAGAACTGTATTAAGACCATTCTTTTTAAAGATTAAGAACCATAACCACCCAAATTTTCATTCAAAAGCATATATAACAGAAGTAATAAACAGTACCATTCCATAACAGATTATTTTCTGATTTGAAAGTAGCATTGAGAATGTGATTTCCAGCACATTTTATCACCTTAAGAAACCAGTATTTATAAATAGAAGAAAGTGTGTGTACTCTAGCTCATTATACTACCTGCGCTTTCAGGTTCACCTGGGACAGTATTTTTGCCATCTATTGGCACATAAGGGATAGAAATTTGGGAGGATCTACTCGTCGATCTACCTTTGAGGCGCCGAATGAACGACTGTGATACGCGAGCACCACCGAGTGACGAAAGGCTGCACTTACAGCTGGAAAAAGATGAGCTTAGTAGACAGTATTCCTAACCCAAGGAGCTGAGAAGCTGTAAATTGATGCAGAAGAAAAATAATTGACAGAATTATGTCTTGGTTGCACGTATATTAAAGCAACATTGCCAAGAATGTGTTGCTATAAATAGCAAAAGTGTGGCACAAATGAATCAGAAAAGGCTCTTTAATGATGCAAGTGTTCATTAATGTGACCATCAACAAGGACCAACAGATGCCCCTATTTAAAGGAAGAATTTATTTCTGGAGGAAAAGCACATTGAGTAGATGTTTCTGACTTTAGACAAAGAGCCTTACAATTTTTTTTTTTTATATAAAAACAAAAGTATTCCTATGTACATTTCACTGGGTGTAACTATCAAGATAAATAAACACAGTTCTACACAACAGGAAGTCTGGCCAACAGTGCATTACCCAGGAACCCAACATCAAACTCATACAGAAATGTCAACACTCTGAAAATGTTCTTTTCTGGTTTCAGAATCCCAAAGGATTATCAACCAAACTGAGCAGACTCGCCCAAATTCAGGCAGGTAAAAAAGAAAAAAAATAAATCAAGATTTGCTCTCAATTAAAAAAAAAAAAAACAAATAAAGAAAAAAAACAAAAACACACCAAACCAAACAAACAAACAAAAAAAAACCCAAACACAAACAAACAAAAAAACCCAACTGGCACCAGTCAGGCATAAAGGAAATAGAAAGGTATTTACTGGAACTTCTGTAACTATTCCTTCTCAGGTTTCATTGAGACAACTCAATTATAAAAAGTAGGTCATCAATACTGTACAGTCTTTTGAGACCCTTCTAACAATCCAGGTTCTTACAGTGACATAGAATCTTTTCCTGAAGGCATCCAATTAAGTGTCATGGAAAAAAAAAAATGTACCAGCAATAAATAAATAAGAAATCATCAAAAATTAAGAAGAAAGCCCACTCAGAAACTCTCACATTTTCATGCTCCCTTTAAATGTTTCATGCTTTAATGAGCACTGAAGGAAGCATTATAGAGCAAGACATTGCAGGAGCTGGACCTGATTAGACTAAGGATTTTCTTTTTCCACATTTTAAAAACTAAAACATCATGTTCATGAAGATGGATAAGCACTGGGTGAAAGGCAAATGCCCAGCACATTAGTAAGTGTTCTGGAATCAAGAACTGAGTGCATTTATAAAATAAAAAGACCTAAAAAATAAACTATACAATTATATTATGCACACATACATTACGTACTGACATAATTATGAAATAATAGCTTATAAATTATAAAGCTTTAAGCCTTTAGTAAACAGTTTGTGAAATTGTGAAACCTTTGCTCTGCTTCTTGTCAGGGCAGTGATAAAATTCACCTTGGTTCTAAGTAAACACAAGAGTCTTCTCTGCAGTGCGTACCTTCCATTAGCAACATGTCCAAGGTATGACACTGAGCAACAGGCATGTTACAGATATTTGTACTGGGTTTATTATTTGTTGCAAAGTTCCAGAGGTGCACATCACTATGGAGAAGAGGGTCTGATTCTTTCTATCTACCTCCACTTTTGCCATGCACAAGCACGTGAAAAAGGACTTGGGTAAAAGCACAGTAAAAAAGATATATTGGATAAACTATTTTAAACAAAACCAGATTGAGTTGGAATGTTGAGTCAGCACAAAATCTGCTTCTACCTTGTATCCTCACTAAAGTTAAACAGTTAAGGCTGCAATGTAACACCAAACTGAGAGGTGAGAGACAAATACAGAGAAAGCGTCTACAATGTAATAAATACATTACAAAGAGTTTTATTTACAGCACGTGAAGGTTTTACTCACAATTCTTCTCCTTGTTTTGCTTTTCTGTCAGAAACCAAATACACACTTCCAAAGCTTCCATTGCCAAGTTTCCTCTGAATAGTGTATCTTCTTGCAATAATTGCATCTGAGAAAGCAGCATTAAATCTGGCAACAGTGAGGTGCTTAGCAGTTTCTTGAAATTTCAGCATTTTTCTGTGTAAAAAACTGCACAAATTTCTCTAGAATGTCGCTTTCAAATCCTTTTACTCTTCTATGGATGTTCACAGAAATCCTTTGAAAGAGAAAAAAAATTGATTTGTCAATGTATTACGCTTATTAAACTTTTCATTTAATTCTGTGGCAGTGCTTATAGTGCTTAGCCTGCAACAAAATACAAATTAAGTGGAAATGTGAGATGCTCTGCTGTGGGCAGCAGACTTGATAAACAAACTCCAGATAATATAGAAGTGACAGTCTCCCTCTAAATCAACCTTAAATTAATTCACTGAATGATAACACAGGGGAAATGTCATGCAGGTGCTTATACATCAACTTATTGAAAAGTTCAAGTGCTTTTTGCAAAGCAAACTACAGCTGACAGTTCCCCCAGATATGGCAACTCTTCCTCACCACCAGCCTTTATACCACCACAGTCCCTGACACCAGAAATATCCACGTTTCAGGATCCAAGCTTCCAGATTTTTCTATATACTGAAGCATAACCTCCACCCGTAATTTGAGTTCTCTCCAATCAACAACTACAAAGCTGTTTTCTCGGCCCTTTCATTCACCCCGCAGATTTCACCATCTGTTTCAGTGCTGACCTCACAGCTTCTCTATGATTCAGTGATATCTTCTGCAAATTAACAGTTTTGTGGCTACCCAGAAGTCTACAAGACTTGTAAAATCCAATCCCTCCAAATGTTCTTCGTTTCTCCTTTGCTGTGTCCTTTCATGACCCACTTTTCTAAAAATTAAGTCTTGGTTTGGAATTCTGGTCTAACTGAAGTCCCAATTCTGCAAACATAGGGGCTGCAAAGGCAGACCTCTAGTGTTTCTATGGTTTTCAATAACTGAAGATGAGTTTAGAATAACTTTTTTTACTCAACTTTCCTCATTCCAGATGATAAAGGGCAGGTGTTTCACTGCACATAATAAAACAATATTGCTTTCATTACCTTGGCTTTCTATAATGCTATCTGAATCATTTGTGCCTAAGGATCCTTTGTAACAAATAAAGATAGTGCAAGTTCAGTGCCAATGCTACTGTCTGTCAGCACTGCCTGAGCTGCTGTGCAGGCTGCCCACGCTGGGCTTGTTCACTGTTTCAAAGTCAAGGCAAGCACATAAAAATGCTTTGCTGTTGTTGTTGTTTTGGAAGAAGACAAATTATTTGATCTTAAAGGTTTATAAGTTTAGGTTTCAAGTCAGTGGCTTCTCTTCCAAATGAATGCAGAGACTAAATTAAGATTACAAATTTGTATCTTGCAACAACAAACTCTGTGTTTATATGTGCAAGAACCTATTTAAATACCCATCTGCTGAGCTGTCACACTGTCCCAAAAAGCCTGACACTGTCACTATGTTATGAAACACAGATAAACTTTAATTACTACAAGACATCTTAATAATACAAAGCTAAAACACTTCTAATACTTTTTCTTTATTCTCTTTCAGACAGCAACACTGACAAAAATTTTGAAACGCAAATGCTAAGGAAAGAATGTCAGCTAGAAAATTATTTCTCTGTAATTCCAAATCTGACTGAAGAAGCATAAATGGATTATGTTGAGGTGTGGAGGAGGGGAAGGCAGGAAGACAAACTCCATAAAATATTACACTGTCAATTCTAGAAAGCTTATGTAATATTTTCATTTACTATTCAATTCTAGTTGCTGTTTTATCCCTGCCTTCATAAATTCCTTTAGAAATAACTACACTTAGAAAAAGTGCTGAGTTACCTATAGCTATTTTTCAGAGAAAGAGTCACTTGGCACAGCTCACCTTCACATTTTCATACTTACTTGGGCCCTAGGAATATATCAGAATCCTTTACACAACAATACCACACCTAAGATTAAGTATCCCACTGAGTGTAACATCTGTGCTTTATTTCTTATAATGCCTCTCACTTGCTACTCTCTATGCTTCAATTTCCCTCTATATATAATAGTAATAACTATCACGCAAGTCTGTGAAATGCTTTGATATCTGCTGCTGAATAGTGTTATGAGGCATGGGCCAGTGATTGCCATTGGGGCACCACAGGCACATTTTAGTGGTGCAGGGGAGGTGGATTGCTGAGCCACTGTATTTGAAAGGAATACCCTGTGTGACTGAATAGACTCTAAAGTCTGACTCTACCATGAGATTGCCTGATTCCTCAAGAAGTACCCGAACCAGCAGCCTCTCCTACCTCACTCAAACCTTTAGCCCAACCTTCCTTGTATTTCCCACCAGTGTCCATCCTTTCCCATCAAGCAGGTATTTCCCAGGCAGCAGCATCAATTGCTTCATTAAAATTCAGGACAACTAGAGATAACTCAGATCAACTCTCCAGCTGCCTTTTCCTCAAAAATCCCAGTATACCCTATCTAGACTGCTGATGTCAACCAGACTAATGCGATTACATTGTCCATTGTCTTTTGCAATTTATTTTTTTTTAGAGTATTTTCTTCCTTGGCTACAGTTAAATCTGCCTTGTTGTGCTGTAAGCTAAAGGAAAGAAGGAAAGTTGTTGTTTAGGGTGTCATAGTTTCATAGTTCCACCTACACATGCTAAGCATAAAGCATCTCAGCTTCTTCCCTGACCTTCCTTAGTGTCTGTAAGAAAGATTAATCTTCTGGTTTCTTTGGCAACAGCCAACATACTCTGAGGCTTTCTGTTACCAGGAGAAACCCTTCTTTGCCAATCAAGGCCATTTTCCAGTTCTATCAGGTTTTCTTTTTATTCTTTCAGAATAAAATGTGCTACATGAACAATTGCCACCTCCAGCCCCCCACAGCACAAATTGCGGAGTTTTTATATTTAAGCTCTAAATATCCCCAGTGCTTACAAACTTGAATTTTTTTCCTGCCAGTGACTTCACTGGCCTGCTCCTTTAAATGTTTTGAAAACTGAAGAACCGAGACTTCCTTTGTTTATTCCTTCGTTAAAAACAAACAAACAAACAAAAAACCCCCAAGAAACTCCTTAATGCTGGCTCCATTATTTTCTGCAACATCTTTATAAACTTACCCAAGCCTATAACATCATTTGGCTCAGTTTTTTTATTGCTTCCAGAGAAAGGAGAATTAAAGTTTTATTCGTAGTTTTGGTCCCAAACGAGCACGGGTGTGATGGTAAAACCGCGTTAAGCGTACTCGGCCATCAAAGAAGATATTTAGTATCTCCGTATCCGTGTTTAGTGTCTTTAGAGACACATTCGGGAAGCGGGGTGTCCTCAGAGATGTTGTTACCTTGTTAAAAACCCGTGTAAGACTCAAGACTCACACAGAGGGGAGGGGGCTGCTCGGCCCCTCCCGCTGCCCCTTCCCCATCCCTGGAGACAGGCGGGGCTCCCGGGGAAGCACTCCCGATCCCCCGGGAATGCTGCGGGGCCGCATGGAGAGGGCGGCAGCGCTGGGTTTGCGGCTCTGTCTCCGGGAGGCGGCGGGAGGGAGGGCATGGAAGGGGAGGGGATGGAATGGGAGGGGAAAGGAGTGGAGGGGAGGAGAGTGGAGTGGAGGGGAGGCAAGGGGAGGCAAAGGAAGGGAAGGCAAGGCAAGGCAAGGCAAAAGGAAAGACAAGGAAAGGAAAAAGTCAAGGAAAGGAAAAAGGCAAGGAAGGAAAAAGGCAAGGCAAGGCAAGGAAAAAGGAAAGGAAAAAGGAGAGGAAAAAGGAAAGGAAAAAAAGAAAGGAAAAAGGAAAAAGGCAAGGAAAGGAAAGGCAAAAGGAAAGGCGAAAGGACAGGGAAGGAGGCAGTTCCATGGCATGGGAAGGGATGGCAGGGGAGGGGAAGGAGGCGGTGCGGTGGGACGGGAAGGGAGGGGAGGGGAGGGGAAGGGAAGGAGGCGGTGCGGTGGGACGGGAGGGGAGGGGAAGGGAGGGGAGGGGAAGGGAAGGAGGCGGTGCGGTGGGACGGGAAGGGCCGGTCCCGCCGCCGCTTCCGCCGCCATGGGCGTGCAGGGCCTGACGGGGTTCGTGGAGGAGCGCGGCGTGTTCTTCACGGATCTGCGGCTGCGGGACAGCAAGCTGGTGATCGACGGGAGCAGCCTGTACCACGGGCTGTGCTGGGGCGGCGTGCCGCGGGCGGCGCTGCGGCGCGGCGGGGATTACGCGTCGCTGGGCGCGGCCGTGCGGCGGTTCTTCTGCGCCCTGCGGCGCTGCGGGCTGCGCGCCGTGGTGGTGCTGGACGGCGGGCGGGGGCTGCGGGACAGGAAGCTGTGCACGCTGCGGGGCCGCGCCGCAGAGCAGCTGCGGGCCGCGCAGGGGCTGGGCCGCGGGGACGGAGCGGGCCGGGCGCTGGCCCCGCTGCTCGCCCGCGACGCCTTCGTGCAGGCGCTGCGGCGGCTCGGCGTGCCCTTCGTGCAGTGCTTCGGCGAGGCCGACAGGGAGATCGCGGCGCTGGCCAACAGCTGGGGCTGCCCCGTGCTCTCCCTCGACAGCGACTTCTGCGTGTTCGACCTGGCGGGCGGGTACTGCCCGCTGCCGCACTTCCACTGGGAGAGCGCCGGGCGCTTCGTGCCCGCGCGGTGCTTCTCCGCGGACAGGTTCTGCGCCCACTTCGGGCCCCTGCACAAGGGCATGCTCCCGCTCTTCGCCGTCCTCAGCGGGAACGATTTCGTGGGGCTGACGGCGCTGGAGGGGTTCTTCAGCAAGGCCCGCCTGTCCGCGGGCGGCCCCGGCAGGCACCGCCGCCTGCAGGGCATCCTCAGCTGGCTGTCCCAGTTCGCAGAGCCCGCCGAGGCCCTGGAGAACGTGCTGCAGCACCTGAAGGAGCACCAGAGGGAGGAAGTACGGGAGATTCTGTGCACCTCCATGCAGGACTACGCCCCGTCGGACGTGAGCCTTGAAGGCTTCTTCGAGAGCGGAAAGTACGAGTGCGAGGAGGGCAGGGAAGCAGAGGTGCCGCGGTGGGTGCTCGATGCTCTGGCCAGAGCTGAGCTGGCCCCGTTCATCATCAATACCCTCCTGCTGAGAAGCGTCTTCCTCCGCGTCCAGGTGGAGAACATGCAGAGACCGAGCGCCCACGGCACAGCGCTGCCCATCCGACAGGTCATCTACGGGCTGCTGCTGCTCGGGGCACCGCAGAGCACAGAGCCCGCCTCTCCCAGCCACGAGCTGCCCCTCGTCTGTGAGTTTGACAGATGCCAGAAGACAATTAAAAAAACATTTGTCCAAGCAGCAAGCCTGCCCGCAGATTTCTGTGATGATCACTTTTCTTTGGACAAGTTAGTGGAGGTAAATGGCTGTCACAGCAGATCACGGTTAACAGTGTTGCACGAGTGGCAGAGATAGCTGGGACTCGTGTTTGCCCGCTGGTCGCTAAATGTGCTGTCAGAACTAAGACACCTCAGTAAGTAACTGCTTCATACAGAGGTACCTGTGATATTTAAGAAGCTACATAGATTGTCTTTATCTCCTTCCCTTCCTGCTTCCCTCCAAGTGTACCAAGACAAATTATATGAAAAGTTGTTGTTCGTAGATGTGGTACTCCCTAAATTTTCCAGTCTAAGCCCTTATTTCATCCTGTGGATTTTGTTACACTAATACTTGCTTTTATGATTATAGAAAGGAACTCAGTTTCACGTAGTTTAGAAAAGTCCAGTTTAGCACTACAAAACCTAACTTGTGTAATTGATCAAGCTGTGGATGTTTCAGAGTGATGTTCTGAAACAAAATCTGACCCATGCCTTTTTACTAAAAATCATTATTTCACGTGTCCATCTTGCAGCTAATGCTAATTAGCTCCTGCTAATGTGAACCCCTGCTGCTTGTCAGACAGAGCAGAACAGCACCTAAAAACCAGCTTGGAATCAAAAGGAAAGTTATACTAGGCTAGTTCAAATCACCCTTAGCAATTCTGTGTATTTAAATTCTAATGATTAAGACTGTAACTCTTGCCGTGATGGAAAGTAATCTCCCGTTCCCGAAGTTGCATAACTGAGGTTTTCTATGCAGTAATTTTTGCAACATCTAGAAATATTATCTGTGTCTTTTTAATTCTGCATATTTAAGTCACATGCTCTGTCCATTCTGGCGTCCAGATCAGCTGTTAACACGTGTGTGGTCAGTGCTGGATGTTTTTATCACTTGCTGGTGGCTATTTTGTAAAGGAACCCAGCCTATCACTGCTACACCCATTAAATGCTACAGATAGCTATGGATCCAAAGGCCTATGTACAGGTTATTTTACACAGGTTATTGGTACAGGCCTGTTAAACAAGCACTATGCAACACCTGACACTTTCACATTTGGGGATTATAAGATACATTAATGACACCTTACTTTGACCTTTCTCTTGTGTACTGTTTGTTTAATGAATTGGAGTTTCTGCTACTACAGCTTTCCTTAGGACATATATGGTAATTATCAATTGAACAGGTTAGAAGAAGAAATATTATTCTGCATTAAAAGTGTTCTAGGCAAAACTGACTTCAGTTTCTCTTCTGCTATGGGGATGTTTGCCTGAGAGCAGGCAAAACAATCCTAATAAAGGTTTACAAAACACTCGAGTTACAGCTGAAGAGCCTGCTGCGATGCTGCTGCATGCATGAGGTTAGGGGCAAAGTTTATAACACCTCTTTCTGGAAGCTGAATGGCACAACAAAGAGGGAACCTCTGCAAGGAATTCATACACTTGCAGGTGAAAAATGCAAGCTTCACACTTAGATTTCACTGTGATTATAGGTAAGCATGTTTTCAACATAGTAAGGACAGACATCACCATTACCTCTTAAAATGCAAGAATAACTTCTAAGAATTAAGTTTATATATGTGTGTGTCTATATAGTTTACATAATTTTAATTTCTCTAATGCATTATGGTTGTAAGATTTCCAAACAAGTCACCTGGTAAGAAGATTGAAGCCACTTAAAACCTCATGCAATTCTAAAAATTTTTTTTCTTTCTACCTGACATTTATAACTATAGTTTTAAAAGTTTTAAGTAGTATTTAAGAAATATTTCCTGTCTATCTATGAAACTTAAATGTTTTTTTATCAAAACCCCAATATTTACTTAGCTAGCTAGTTTAACGAGAAACTTACTTGCCTTTTGGAAATTGCTCACAAGAAATAGTCTCTTACCTTTATTTTTCCCACTCTAATTGTTAAATTTATTTTCAGGTGCCCATATCATGCCGTCAGAAGCTTTTGCTGGAGACTCTAGGAGTGAAAATGAGTTTCCTGGAATCTATCCCGAGTCACTTACAGCTCCCTGCTGCTGTAACATGTTACTGGCTACGTTGTTCAGAACCAAAAGTTAAGTTGCATCAATTGAAGGCTCTTCTTCTAATGATAGTATCTGGAGAACTGCACAGGATAAATGATGAGCCAGGTATGTCTCCAAAGAATACAATTTTAGGTGTTCATATACTACAAAAATCTATACATAATTAATTTTTCACACTTATGGTAAGTTGTCCAAATTTAGATGAATTAGCATTGATTTACACTATAACCTGAGGTGTCAGATTCTCTGCATTGATATGCACAGAGATGTAATGCTAACCCTCAATATAACATTTTATATAGGTAAAACTATAAAGTACTAAAAAGTACTTTGCCACCTTGTAAAACATTAATTTGCATTTATAAACGCCTTCTTTAGGACTGAAATACTAATTTAGATATAAATATTACAAAAAATAAGCTTAACATACTTGTGCATTGTACTCTTGAAGCATTCCAGTATTTTTTTTTTAAGCTTAATAATGCTGAGTTGCCCAGGCACACTTTATCTGCCTGTGCATTGCAAATTTGAAAGCACTAAATTATCACAGAAATTGCTTCAGTAATATTTATGCCTATTGGAGTTATGGTGACATTATCTCCAGGAATCCTTCATTTGATGGCAAAAATGATGCATGCCATGGTTATGTACTTCCTTAAGGTTCTAGTTTATAGAATCCAGTCTGACAAGGTTTCCAAGCGGGTTGAAATATAGAGATAGAAAGCTTGTTTGGATTTGATCTCAGAGAATCAACTAGATTGGAAAAGACCTCTGAGATCATCAAGTCCCACCTTGCTAATGGTAGGCTTGATGCCCTCTCAGCCCAGTGTGGCAAATTACCTAACAAATAGAATTTTTGACTTCACAATTTCAGATTCTCATGGATATTCATACTTGACTTTTTACACAATTTTATGTCTTAAAATTCAGTTTCACATGCTTGAAAACATTACTAATGCTTCCTGAAATAGAACTAGAGATCTGAAGACCCTATACACAGCAGATACCTCACACTCTCACACTGCTCACAGCAGAACATTTATTTCCATGTATTTATTTATAACGTAGAACTCACGGTTCCATGTGCTGAAGAGGACAGTATGGCATATAACGAATTTCTGAAATGGAAGGAAAAGAAATTGCAAAATAATGACTTTGATTTAGATGCTGCACACAGTTTTTGCCAGTGGCAGTGCTGTCTTCAGATGGGATTGTATCTCAACCAGCTCCTCTGCACTCCTCTCTCTGAGCCAGACATAAGCAGGTAAGGATGTTTCAGAGATCTGCTTTCCACACAAGCCCCTGATGGAATGTGTTCACATGTTGGTTTATATTCTGTGTCAAACTCCTCTGCTCAGCTGTACTACATTTGAACTTCCTTCCTTAAAGGAAGTAAGACAGAGAAAAGTACTCTGTAGCATAACAGTCCCTTAGGAGTTGACTGTTGGATGCTGTATGTAGTTGTGCTTTTTCATTAAGCAACACATTTCTGTACCTGTCAAGGTGCAATTCTAAATGAAAATTCTCTCCTTCCTTTGAGCAGGCTTTACACTGGGACCCTTGTGCACAGACTGTGTCAAGAGCTTAAATCAACACCTTCAGTGGAAAACCTGTTTATTTTATCTCCAAAGATGACTCAGCTTTATCTGGTTTTGTTAAAAACAGTGGAGTCAAGTGTATCTCCAGAATTCTTTCAAAAGACGACCAAGACCAGATCAGACTCCTGTAAAAAGAAGAAAGCATCTAATAAGAAAAGAACAGCCACCAGGTGTGCTATGCCAGAAGCTCAGCATTTATGCAATGTTAATAGGTTTGCATCATTGGAAGTGGATGACTGAAGGCATTATTCCTGGATAAATTGTAATGCCATGCTGATGAAAGAAATGACATTAAAATATGTGACTGTATTCGAATTTGCTCAGGTGTTTTCACACAAGTTCCTGATTCAACCTTTACCAAAAATCGTGTTTCAGGGGATTTTTTTAATTTACCTTTTGTAACTTACATTCATATAAAAGAGATGCTATATAAAAGTTGCATTTTGTTTTTCTTTAAAGTATCAATCTAAATGAAAATGAGAGCAAAGCTTTTCAGGATTTGAGAGCTGGACTATTTTAGAATTCTTTTTCTGAACATTTATAGTTGGCTCTGCCCCATCTCCCTGAACACTTCTCCTTTCCAAAAAATCCAATTTTAAAGTTTGTGTTTGAGGAACACAGTGATTAAGAGTCTTACAGCTGAGATTAAAATGGAAATTGACAAATTTAAAAATAATTGTAAAATCAGTCTTTACAGGTGGAGTACTTGTGCTTTCAGGAAGAGCTGGCTTTACTCAGTGAGTTGTGCTTGCAGTATTATAGGTCCTGACTATACTCAGGGACAAACTTCAGCTTCTCTTCCTCCCTCTTCCCTGTGATATGTTTAAACGGTTACATGCACACACAAAGCTGTCACATGGCAGCAGCTTTCTGAAGGTTTGCTAATGCAAAGTAATTGTCACAGTAAAATTGTGTACAATCTTCTGCCATTAACAAACTGGTGTCACTCTTGCTCTTCTTTCTATAATGGCTATACTAAAATAAGAGACTTGTTTTGCCTTCGTGATGTACACTAATTACTTGACAAACCCTTGCTATCAACATGGTAATATTGAAAAGCAATTTATAATTAAAAAAAAACAACCAAAAACATACATCATCAGTATTTCTCAGGGCTTTGGATTAGCAAGCTTTCCAGCATAATTAATCAGTTTACAGAAATGCTTTTCTTACAAAACTTGGGTTTCCAGTGTCTTCCCCCTGTAAAATCTAATGACTACATTTCTGGGGGTTTTTTTTCTCCTCAAGAATCCACATACCTTTTCTTACATTTAGGAAAATCACCTTTCATGATAAAAGTTTGGCCCGTTACTTACCCAAATTCAAGCTTGATTCCTGCACTGTGTGCTCAGGTTTTCAGTCCTGCTTATGCTCCCTATCACATCTGTTCACATGGAAGTAAATCACTAGATCTTGGGACTTACAGGGAAGATCGCTGATACCACAAAGCTGAATCTCGAAATTGCCCTAATACAGTCAATGAGAAAAGAACAGCTCTATAAGATGTTAAATTCATGAGAAAACTGGTTTTGAGATACAGTCTGTCATAGCAAGGCTTAACATTTTTTCCAGTACAAAAGCTGCACTAAGCTACCAGCAGATGGCACCTACACTCAACCATGCTGCAAGTGACCACAACTTCACAACCATTTCTATTTGCAGCAGCCTACAACATCACACTGATCAGTTTTAAATAAAAGTTGAAAGGGGGGAGAAATTTAAAAATCTCGATTTTACTATCTAAAATTTTAATTGCCCAAATCATCCTCTCATCCATTCTGTTCCCACATTTTATTTTACCAAGCTTGTAATTCCTTACAGTTTTTAATCATCAAATAGTCATGTGAAATAAATCCTAAATATAAAAATATAGGCATGTTTGATTCCACTTTGTTAGTGACGTGAGAAGAGAGATCTTAATTTACTTTGAATCTCATACTGGGAAACTGCCTGAGATCACAAAAATTCTGGAGACTTTCTGAGAAGTGGTATCTTCAATTAGATAGTTCAGAAGACTGGGATAAGATCAAATATTCCACTCGCAGATGAAAACACTGCTACGAGCACCTGGCATTTGGAGGATACCTGTAGGAATGTTGACCCAATGATCAAGAATTACTGTCCTGGAAATGTGTTCTCAATGCAGAATTCAGCCGTTCTTTGTTGAAGAACAGCTGATGAAATGACATACCCCATGACAAACACCCATCCTGTATGCTGAAGAAAATAATTACTGACTCTAATGCTACCATGCAGAATTTTAATCAGGTGTTGCAGTTTTCCTTTTTGACTCATTACAAGTTTTCAAACTTATTTGTAGGAAAAATTAAAGGGCCTTTAATTATTAAAACCAAAATGTTCCTTATTCCATGCTTTAGTAAAAGCAAGTAAATTCCTTGGTTGTTGCCTATTTTCACCCCGTAAGAAATGCCTCTTAGTTTTTGTGGAAAGTTCCCAATATTGATTCAACTGCTCTGGAGAAAAATCTCTCAAACGTGCTGTAAGGTGGTAATGAGCCACAAGTGGAGCCAAAACAATGGCAATGGAATTCAGTCCAAGTGTTTTTTATAAATAATGACATTGAGCTAGATTTATTACTGGTATTTCATCCTCCACTGTAGAACACAGCACCAGAACTTGTGGCATATTTAAAGTGAATTGCACTCAATTAAGTCCACCCTCCAAGAAAGCAAAATTGTCCTTAGGAAACCAAAATTTTATTTCTTGTCTAGACTGACATACCTTATTCAGAAAGTGACTTGTGCTGGGTAAGAGAGACTTCATAACCCCTTTGTTTAAAAACTAGACAATGACACTTCTAAGCTAAGAAAAAAAATTGGCATCAAGAATATCAGCCACACATTAAGACTATGTGAAAGGTCTATTTGCTGTCCTTTCTCAAAACTGAAGTTTGCTAGAGCTTCTTCATCTGCACACACTGTCAAATTTTACTATCTTTGTTGATGAATACTAAAGATTTGATTAATAAAGTGCTCTGAAACTGCATTGGAATACTGAACACACTACAATATTGAATAGCTACAGCCCTGCTTGCCAAGGACAGTAGTAGTTCAACAGCTGTCAAATCTTTCAACTTCTGAAAGGCAGAACTGATGTACATTAGAAACTTTAACTGGAAGACACGAGATTATTTCTGTAAGAGGTCATCTTGTTGGGGCCCCACCAGCTCAGTGGTTCACATAACAACCTGCAGAAGAGATGAGGCCCCGTGCTGTGGTCTTGTCTTTACACAGCCAGATCTCCAGCACGTTGGTAGTCCAGGTGGTACGTGCACACTGAGCAGGCCCAGGGTCAGGCAGAGCAATGGAGGCATTGCATGGGTAAAGCTGACTCAGGGGTGTACTCATGCCCTGGCTGCAGCCCCACTTGCTGACCAAGTCTGGGAATCTCCAGAGCCAAAAAGAACAATTAAAATGGCATATTAGCACAGAAATCCATACAGCACTTCCCAAACTGCCTTGTTTTCCAGGAACTCTCCTGATCTTAAGCATGGCATGTGGGGCAAGTCAAAATGGTAAGAAATATTCCAATGCCTGTTTCCAACAACTCCTCATAATTCATGGTCCAGAGCCAGTGCCACTGCCACACTTCCAGGCTATGGTGAGGAAAGATGTATATGCACGTGTTTGCAAGAAAAGAGATACCACTTGTCTTTGACTACCCCTAGAGATCTCAGACACCCTCTCTTCAAGATTCCCTAGATGACAGTTCCTTGTATTTCCTCAAGGGATGATGAGCCCTACTCTGATGAGAAGACACTGATGACAACAGCTACAAGACTATTTTGATAAATAAGACATTGTAATATTTAAGAATACTTTTAACATTACAACACTTTTCTAGCCACAAAAGTAATTCTGTAAGTTAAAATTTAAAGTTATGTTATCAGTAAAAAGTTGGGTTTATGAATGGGGTGGAAGAAGGAAGGAAAATAAAGCTTCTTTCAAAGAGGGGTCAGGGCTTGCCATTAGGGTAAGGAGTATTGCATTCATTTTCTAATTCAGTACGCTACAAATAATTTCAATAACTACTGTCTTTAGATCACTCAAGTGATCTAATAGTCATATGCTAAAGTAAGTACGGAAGGAGACATGAAACAAAGCCTGTACACACAAAACAAGCATGTTCGTCTGGTGTAAATGCCAGTTTCTTTTAAAACAAAGAGACAACACACTTATAAGAAAAGCAAACATTTACTTCAAATTGCAGTATAGGCTTTTCAATCACAGAAAAAGAAAAGAAAAACAGTGATCCAACAGCGGTCACATCCTGTGCAAAAAAAAAAAAAAAGAAAAAACAAACCCAAAACCCGGGATACAAAAAACCTGTAGCACAAGGTACTTGAGCCGCTTACACATTGCAGGATAAAGTAAATAAATACAGTAGCTAGAATATGGCACTCTTGTGACAGACTCTAAACCCAGTGGAATGCCTCTGAAATATTTTTATCCTTGTATTAGTAGCAAAGTCCCACCACCATAAAAGTAGAATAGTACAATGCTTTAAATAAAAACAAACTAAAATATTTATATCTAAGAGAAGGATTTTACACAGTTATATCTTTTAAGTGCAGAAAATGGGACTTGGGCTTAGATCTTTCTTTAAATTAACCCCTACCCCCCTCCCCACCCCGCAATACCATTTGATCTCAAAAGTAAATTTAGGTTTGAGGAAAAATGTTACCAAAGTTGCATAATTTCATTTGTTACTTCCACAGCTGGAAGTTAAATTCTAAACAGTCTTGAAACATGAAGTTCGTCATTAGCCAGTGAAACGAAGGACTTGTCAAAAGCCCTCAGGATTTCTTTATCCTCCAAATATTGTTTTGCTCTCTCTTACATCTTTAGACAGCAATCGCTAAGTTTGCAAACAAAAGAATGCAATATGCATCATACATCAAGAAAAGACGAAGTTGACGAAGAAGAACTTCCACGTTTCTGGATCTTTTCCTTGCTTCTTTCAAACTTCTTTATTACCTCAGTCACTATGCACACAGAGGAAGTGAGTCCCAGAAGAAACAGTAAATCTGGAAGAGATAATTAGCCTTTCTGAAATGGCTATTTAAGGCTGAGAAGAGACACAGAAAAGAGCAACGCTTTCAAATTTTCTCCCAATCGTTGGGTAAGTTCAGGAGAAATGACGCAAGATTCAATGTCTGGCAGGACCAGAAGACTGACACGTGTAAAACCATTAAGTACAGGCATGATACTACAAGTTTTTTAAGTATTTTGTAACCTTATTTTTAACAAGATAATTAATTCTGAAAAATATTAATAAAATCAGAAATTATGCTACAATAAAAAGAATTATGTAAATGCATGTATTTCATTACAACCATTTAACTCTAGAAAACAGCAAAAGTAATAAACCTAAGTCTTAATGAGGCAACAACACTATGTATCTATCGCTTCTTAAAATCCTCATGTTTATTTACCCTATGACAATGGAACTGATAATAAAGGATCAGGATTTCTAAATAAGGTGTTTATATACAGAGAGAAAAAACTTACGAAACAGCAAAATTAATAATTCCCAAAAATCTACAAAGTCTATAATTTTGTCTGCATCAAAATTCATATTAAAGAAGCACCTACAAATTTTAGAATGCACTGATCACTTAAATCATAGTTCCCAAAGACAACATCTGAAAGGATTAAACAAACCAAAAACCAAACCAAAACAATGAAACAAACCTCAAAGAATGCCCCACACAAAACAAAAAGGGTCAATAGACTTATTGTTGTTGCATGTATCCTATCACCTAACCTATTTATAAATTAATCCTTAATGCGCAGCTTTGAACAGGAACTGTTCTTACCCAAGATACTCAAGCTCTCTGTTTGGAAAACCTTCTGAAGTGGAGGAAAGTAAATGACCAATAACTGCCCCATTATAGATCCAAGGACAGCATAGCAGAACATTTTGTTACTGCAAAGTCCAATCTCAAACACGGATTTTGTCTGTAAAAGAAGTAATATGTTACATTGTACATGTAATCTTAATTACCTAGACAAGAAAATAATTTGTAACTATGATTTCTTTTCATTCAGAGTCTTCAAAAAATGTAAAATATTATTGATGACCTTTTAGATAACCCAGAACAAGTTCCTGAGCAGGTTAATTGCATTTTCTCACTGGTAAACAGAGTGCAAGTCTTGTCTTCACAGTCAACAACTTGCATATTGAGCTCACTTTTCTGCAACTATAGTGCATTAGAATAAAGGTTCCACCCACACTAGAAGGAATGTTTTTTTTGATGGCCTGACAATTCACATCAGAAAACAGACTGCAAATTAGAGTAAATGTAGTAATGTATATTGGCACAAAATTTCAGAGTTGTTTCCTTAAAACAAAAAAATATACACAGAACAATTGAAGACATTTTCCTCGGACTACAGGTTTATGCTCACAAAACACAAAAGCTAAGGCCTTCGTGAAATTTCAGATTCTGGTAACACTGCTGACTTGACAGAATTTTCAGGGGGAAAAAAACCCCACCAAGTCCACACAGCACTACAGAGGACCCTCACACTTCAGCTTTTAATAACAATTTCCTGCTTCTGTCAGGACAGAAGCATTACTACCAGCTCTGCACAATGTAAACAAATCCTAGCTAGTAAATATGTGCAACTCTCAAGCTTAATGGCAGATGTGAAGTAAATCAGCAGGAAAACATTTGAAACAAATACAGCAAGCTCTTCCCTCAAAGAAAATGCTGCTTACTGTGTAAACACTGTGTAAATGGACAATAAGAATCACTCACCTGAGATCTAGAACTCAAAGCATTGAACATATCAAAAAATACAAAACAGGTGAAAGTCATGGTTGTATCTCGAGGTGTTATGACATTGTCTCTTAACTGCCAACAAAAGAAAATGAAACGGCTTTAGCATGCTTTAAATCTGCCACAATTAAACATAGTAATCACATTAATTCAAGTTCTACTAGCTAGGAAATGAAAATAAAAGTAACTTGTTTGCCCTAAGCTGATTTAATCAATCATACAGCAAAAATTACACATCTATAACAATTTGTAGTTCCGAACTATGACTAAATGAAGCCTCCTGACCAACGTTTATGCAAGCACACGGAACAGCAAGAATTCTATGATGCACTACCATGTTCAAACAACATTCTTCTGTACTAGGAAAAGAAAGTCAAACGGCTCTTTCACAATGGTCTGGCTAGAAGATTTGCACAATTACTTCCTATGGGCCAAAGTTTCCCAAGTAGATCTGGGACCTGGAAAAGTCTATGTTAAAATAGAGATTGGGGAATAAAACTGTATTTCTCATTTCAACAACTATTGTGAAAATCTTCTTCTCTAATCCATTAGTATTAAATAAACAAGGACAAAACTTGCAACTAAGTTCACATGAATTCTGAACACCACCCACTGGTATAAAAAAGATTTCCTTCAAATTAGGTTGTTAATGCTTTAATCTTTGCACTTTTGTCATACCTCTCTCCAGAAGACGAACAGTGTTCCACACACGATAATTATTGATGAAACCAGTATTTTAACAATCAGGTTTCTCGTCAGAATGCTGTCCTTCAGATTTCTTGGAGGCTTTCGAATAATATCTTTATCCACAGGCTCCACCCCAAGGCTTACAATTAAAAGAACATCTTATGTTTTTATTGTCATAAAAACAATTCACTGCTTCTAACTTAAGGAATAGATTCTCTGAGTTGAAATGAAGAGGATTTGTTGCTGGTTCCTCTCCATCTCTCCCACCACCATCTACCTGCAGTGAAGAGGGTCAGAGGAAGGCCCCAGAGGGAAGGCAAAGCCCTGCATGCAAGTTTCATGGGCATATCCACTGATCTTTAGGTATCCTTGCTGACCCCCGAATATCATTAGTCACTAAGGCAAACCAAATGGAATTAACACAGAATCGTACTGCAAACATTGTAATTCAAAGAAAAGGTTTGCTGTTTCAGAAACATTTCACTGAAGTTTAACACTCCACAGTTTTCTTTATGAGCAACTACTTTCCTTGCTGAAATAAAAGGAGAAATACAGAATAAATACAGAAGCTAATGGAATTTCAAGTAATTACTCACCTTTGAGCTGGAGGTCCATCCATAATAATATTGATCCATAAGATCTGCATGGCATTGAGAGGATTAGGAAAGTTCATTAATGTAGCCAGTGAGATTAAAGTCAGTGCTGCTATACTCCTGTTGAAAGAATTCATTTTTATAACTGTCAGCATGGAACATTTCTGAAGATCCACTGATAAGTGCTTTGTAATCAACACTTCAACTGTTTAAGAGTAGACACAGATTTTGACAGTGTGAATCATGACTGACGTAAGCCAAACTTTAAAGGCAGAGCATGAAATCCTTTAGAATACTCATTCTGGCACAGTCCATATTTAAAACAGCATTGTTCTGGCAATAAAAAGGCAGCAAATCTGCATTTAAAAACCTCCCAAACTTTTACATAACATTTCAGAGTTATGACTCACCTTCACCTAACTGGGTTTTTTACTGGGGAACTGGGTGTTATACTTTTATTGTGCCAGAACCCGAACTTCTAAACATAGTTTTGAAAAACAAACTGCTTTTACACTTCTGCTGTAAACAAGTTCACTCTGTGCACCTGCCACTAGTCTGAGGTACTACCCAAGCTCCCTAAAAATACCAACACCACTCATCATTCTTAGCCAGATGAGAAGGCTAGGAGAAAGACTGAAGAACGGATTAGTTGGCTGCAAGCTCCGTATTAGCTTGGTATTATCTGTAAACAAGTGCGCACTAATTGCTCTCAGCGCAAGATTAAGTGGTTTCATAACCAACAAGAAGAGAGCAAGGCTTTTAATAACTCCAAATTTAGCACTCTATTGAACCCTATTATGCTGTCCCTGCAAAGAGGGACGACACAAAATAAAGGGTAACTTATTCATCAAAAACCTGAGGTTACCATTCCCAAGGCTAACAGGCCAGCACACTTTCCTAGAACATCTAGGCTTAATTATTTGTCAGAAGCAGATTTCTAGTCTTCTAGCAATGCAGGACACTAGTCAAGACTGGAAATACATGCCACTTCTTATAATTTTTATGCAGGTCAAGAAGTCGGTGTTTTTTGGGTTTTGTTGTGTTGGGAGTTTCTGCTGGGGGGCTTTTTTGGGGTTTTTTTTTTTGCTTTTGGGGATTATTTGAGTGGGGGTATTTGTTGGTTGTGGGGGTTGTTTTTTTTTTTGTTTTGGGTGTGTTTGGGTTTTTTTAATTTCTGCAACTTTCAGACCACTGTGAAATGCCATGAAGGCTTCAAAACAGTACATGAACAACATGGTGAAGAGAAAAAACATGTTCATGAATGCAGATTCAATAACATAAATTTTTGAAACCAAGGTTTAATAAACTCTTGTCTTACATACACATTATATAGCTAGCACATAGATCCCTATATGCAAGAAAAGGAAGTTGGCTTTGTATGCTAACTCATTTCACAAACCAGTATATGGATTACAGAAAAACTAACCCTGGTTTCCTCCTTTTGAATATGTGTTCTCCTTAAGGAGGGACTGACTACAAGGTTCAAAAAATAAAATACCAAAAACTCAAAAGCACAGCATTTCAGCATCCTCCATGCAATTTACAACATTGACATGAACTTGTGCTTCATGCTGCTTTGATTCATTCACTACTTAGTTAGAAACTTCTGATATTGACTTTTCAAACTTACGTGCTCAGTTGAAATCTAACAAAATTTTTTATGTTATTATAAATTCCTTTACCCTCTTCAATTGCAGACCTGCAATTAAAAACAAAGATTACATCACTAGACAAATGAAACTACTGCCAAAAAGTGTTAAAACAAAGTAAAAAAGCTATTAATTTAAGAAGCAATAAAAATGGCAAGAAACAAATGGAGTTGATGTTCTAACTTTGGCAGTCATTGTTTTTCAAGTTGACTATGAGAACCCAAACCATTCTGTGATCATGACTAAGCACAAGTTATTTTTCCAGCTGCTTAACTTTCCAAATGAAATGTTACTAGTACAATCTCCCCCCTGTTCAAAATTCACCATCATCCTTGATCAAAGCTTTTGATTGAAGTCAGATAATTTAAAAGAAACCAAACCCAAAAATACAAGAAGCAACTCCACATACACTTTAAAGAAAAACCACAAATACAGCGTGACTTTAGAAGACCAAGTGTTCCTACTGCACCAGAATGAAATATGTACAGATAAACTTCTCAACCTCTGGCACGTCACAACTTGCCTATCACATTATCACAATTACTGCAGTGAGAAAGGAGTTTCCAATACCCAAATCAAGCCTACTTTGCTGCAAATAAAACTGATTTCTTCCATCCCCCCAATAACCAAGAACAATAATTAATCAGCATTCTTTCTGTAACTTTTAAGAAAAAAACATTCAAGGGGTTGAGGAAGGATGTAAAACTATGAAAGTTCATACATTTTTTTTTCTCCTTAGCATTCACCACTTTTCTCACTTTCCTACTGAGAACTTTCCTGATGAAAGGAGCAAAACCGGATAAAGCATTTCAGCCAAAGCCTCATCAAGCCCACATAAAGTACTTTCTACACATGTACTTTCCTGACTATGCTAAAATGATTCCCTTCTCTCATGTGTTTATGCATAACAGCACGTCGCTGTTGGCTGAGTTAGTACGGAAACCTTTTAACTCTCAGATCATCCTTTAACATACTGCTAACTAAGTAAATTTTCTTATATTGTACTACTTTCACTTCTTCTCAAGGGTTAAGCATCCTACTTGGAAACTGAAGTGTCTCAGATTGATACAAAATTCCTAAATGAAGGCCATCTCCCTAGACAGCAGTGCAGCTCTGTCAACAATCACTATCTTCAAAAGTCAGATGAATTAAAGTCAAAATAGGACAAGTTTAGCCAAGCTCTTTTGGAAATACACCCAACAAAAAAAGTGAACAAGTACAAACAGCTGGTTACCAGAAGCTGATAACCTATTTTTACCTGTGATATCTAAATAGTTAATATACTTTTCCTGGAGTGCTCTGTCATTTTTTCATAAATTTTATACTTCTGAAGTAAAAAATTATATGAATTCTACTGATAACTAATAGACTCACAATTTCACTTCAGTTACGTTTCCAAATATGCTACTTCCATAATCCTACTTGGAGTAGTAGAAATAAAGGTTACTTTTTATAGCACATACATGCATAGCCTCCTTTGTTACTTACATCTGATCTATGTACGAGTCCAAAGCAGAAAAAGGTCTAAACAGGTAAATACATGCTCATATTATTATGAACATACACAAAAAGACAGAAATGCTCAGTTGACCATTGTGCTATTATGTTCCCATGTCTTTTTTCTAGGGGACAATACAGCTGATCAACATAAAGATAATTCCCAACTTAGCAGAAACCTCATTTACAGCTGCTACACTTACAAGTTCGTGAACTTCAGTTGGTTTTAATGCAGGCAACATCTCTTTCATACTATATAGCACCAAATATGTACATAAAGGCCACCTACATTATTGTCTGAAAATCATCATCCACGAGGATCATATCTGCTGCCTCTTTACAAACATCTGTTCCAGTTTGTCCCATTGCTACACCAATATCTGCAGCCTTCAGAGCAACAGCATCATTCACTCCATCTCCTGTCATAGCTACTACAGCACCATTATTTTGCAGGGACTAAAGAAAGGGAGAAGAGCAAAAATCAGGGATTGAAATAACCCATTCTATAAAATCATTCTAGATACAATGTTTGTATCATTGCCTGCCCTCCCCCGTTTCTTATAACTGCACCATAACCTCCTAAAGAAAAAAGCAGCAGGTTTTGTTCTAATTAATTTTTATAAAAGATTTTATGTTAAACTTCAGTTCATATATTCAGACATTTTAAAGCCAGGGTATATAAAATTTGCCTTTAAGGGAAAGCAAAAAACTCCCGTGAAAGAAAGAAGGTATTGTATTGACATTTTAACATTATCACCCGCTTGTGAGTCTTCATGTATTCCAACTGTGTCAGTGTTTTGACTTTCCCTCCCCTTTCTGTTACCTTCCTCATTGTTCCAATTGCTACACTGAGTACGTCCCTCTTTGCTACCTTCTTTTGTTAACTTCTGAATAGAGGCATTGCCACAGACAGGGCTTGAAATTCATGCCCTTTTATCTTGTCTGAGAAGAATCAGATACACGATTCTTTCAAGTTCCCAGTCAATTCAACTGCAATGTGACACCCCAGCTCCCTACAGAGAAAGCACAACGTTGCCTACCAGTAGCTGCCTATTCCTTGGGGGCACTATGGGCTTTTCTAGGCAATGTTTTCAACAATACTTCACTTTCAAACCAGATGCATTTCTGATTTCATCTTGACACACTGTAGCACACTACAGTTTAAGTAAAGGTATCACAGGCAATACCCATAGCAACAGTCCAGCATCTGAGCCTGTAGGAGACATACCTTTATAATTTTCAATTTATGTCGGGGACTGGCTCTGTAAAATACTGCAACCTGTTAAAAGCACAAAGAGGAAACAGTGAAAATTTGAGAAATGTAAAGACCTGCACTGGATTTTATAAAACTAGAGGACAAAATATACTATCAAAGGCCAACTGTATTCTTGTTGGCTCTAAAGTTGAAGAACCAGTGAAGAGTTTTTTAAATTAAGTGAAATCATTAATTCCAGATAAGGTAAAAACTGTGTTCTGGTAATCAAAGTTGGTGCTACTTATTTCAAGATAGAATATGCAATTTAGAAACCTTCTAAAATAAAAAAGGAACGAAGCTACAATGGCTGCTGACCTTCCTGACTGAAGTCACCCAGGCAACTGCCATGCTGACTCCACAATTAATGTCCTTAATTAAGTGGCACGTTACTCAGGATATTTTAATTTTACCAGTTTATGCATCATAATATTAACAATCAATGTTTTAAAGCTAATGAATAAAGGTTCCAGCTTAGAAGGAATAATTTTCAGATTTTTCTTGGTCTCCTGACTTCTCTGTAAACTGAAATTTGAGCACATGGAACTTGGTTTTCTGTAAACTCCACACAGTTGGCATTGTTCCTTTTTAAGAAGCCTATCAAGAAGTTAAGACTTCTTAACCGTCACTTTAGACTGTATACAGACATCAATTTTACTGGTTGATTTTAATTAATTCCTAATATGATTTTAAGAAAATGCCTAGAAAATAAACTGGGTTTCAGGTCAAACATGCGTAAGTGGATTTGTAGCTATTTCAGTTATTTAATGTGGACGGCCCTTAAGAACAAGTATTGCCAAATAAATCAAAAATTATTATTTGCTGCACAATTCTTTTTTTTTCTAAGTTTCTGTGAGTCACTAAGCAAAGACACATAGCTGACACACACATTTCTTGACTGTAAATATTGGCTTTTGGCTTGTTTACATCAGATCAAGCATGCTGCAGTCTAATTTGGCAGTCTTTTGCAAACAGAGCAGCATTTTGATGCATAAATTTTGCAACATAGCTAAACCTGAACCTCAACTGCATTTCATTATGCCTTCACGTTTACAACTTTGACATTGGTTAATCCATTTAGTTATTTAATAACTAAAAAGTATTAAGCAGTAACTTAATAAATAGACCCTTTCAAAATTCTCAACCAGTGACCTCAGATCGATTAAAATCATTAAAAACACAGACAGCTCCTCTTATGAATTACAAAACAATGGACTGTCTGAACATGCAGACTGTAAGGCTTTATATATACACACATATGAGCTGGGTTACTCAGAAGTAAAATGGCCTCATAATACAAAAAGGTGGTGTTCACTGAGAGGTGGCAAAATGAAAGTTCCAATAAAGGCAAATGGTAAAAAACAAACAATTATTAAAAAGATACAAAAGTAATAAACTCACTAAAAAGATAACTAAGTTGAAAGAAAGAAATGTTCATACTCTCGTATGGTAGACGAAAAGGTACTAACTAGAACAATATGATTTGTTACCTCAGTAGTTACATTTTAGCTTTCCACAGAAAACAAAGCATTTCTCAATATATAAATGTATCCTTTACTGCATTTCAGTAAGTAGTATATCAAAACAAACCTTTGGTGTTATTTGAGAAAGCTGCTGAATATCCAAATCATCTATCTCTTCTCCAGAGATTGCCTGTGAATTTTTGGAATACAATCCTAGTCGACTAGCTGCAAATAAGTAATAAAAAAGACATATTGTATTAATTTAAGTAATAAAAAAGACATATTGTATTAATTAATCCTTTTAAGATGTTAAGTACCCAATTATATTTTTTTAATCCTAATATTTTCACAGCATTTCAGATTTGAAATGCTTAGAGCAGACCATCTTACTACATTATTGATTCAGTACATTGGAGTAAATTATCTGAACTCTTGAGTAACAAAAACACGCTACAAAGTCTAGTCTAATCAGATATTTATTTGCTTAGTCTTTTTAGGTCTAAAGGTCTCCAAGTTCGTTCTGTCAGGTGTCACATAAACACAACAGCTTCAAAAATAACAAGACAGAAAATGAAAAATAAAATGAGGGAAACAAAAACCCTCTGAGAAAGTATTGCTAGTTTGGGCATAATTTTTAGGTGCACATTCAACTGTTTTTTCATCATCCTGTTTGCAAAGAATTCCTATTCTGGCTAAAGTGCTTGTACTTTACTGTACTATATTGCAAAAAGTTGTTTGTTTAAATATTTATTAATAGTACTTAAGCTTCAAACTTAGTTGTAAGGACAAAACTGTATTGGACAGCATTGAAGGGCCATACGTCAATACTCCTTGTCACTGGCTAGTCTAGTTTCTTCCCATTGCCACCAGACAGGCAGCCAAAGCTGAGGGTAAAGAGGGTGGTAGAATCAGAAATCAAGTATATGTTATAGCAAAACACAGTAAGACAACACAGAGCTTCAAACAGCAAAAATCCTATTAACCAAATTAGAAAAAGGACAGTTAAAGCAGAAACCAAAGTGCCATTCATTAGGGTGTTGGAGTTTTTGTCTGATATTTTTTCCTAATTCCACTGTGCCACATGTTATCCCAATATACAAAACTCACAAACATTAAAGACTTAATACCCACACTCCACAACAATTAGCTAAGCAGAAAACAAGGGAAAAAATGGAAGGAAGTGGACTACTCATACCTATGGCAACTGCAGTTTCCTGTGAATCTCCAGTAATCATTTTTATGGCAACTCCTGACGTGATAAGTGTAGTGACAGCTTCTTTGACACCAGTCCGTGGAGGATCAATTATTCCCACAAGCCCCAAAAAAGTCAGCTGTCCTAACTCAGGACCAGAAGCTAAGGCCAGAACTTTTAGAAGACAAACAAAAAAAAGTTATTATTTGAAATTAACATTTACATCAGCATTTAAAACAACTGTTTACAACTAGTAGGCCAGAGTAAAACAAAGGGTGAGAATTGCAATTTTTTTCAGAACATTATTCTAGATTTTGTTGTTTGACAGACAGAAATGATGACTGTCCAAACAAAACAGCACAAGAAGATACCACTCCTAGAGCATCCTCTCAGCTTCTAATAATTTGCTTTTTAGGAATTTCCTGAACCACAGAATACTCCTACCCTTCAAACAAAAAAAATAAAAAGCTGTGTATGGATTTAGCAACCTAGAGTTCTCTTTAGAGAGGTCAAAGACAGCCAGTCATGTATAATCCTGGCCCCAAACCAACTCCTGTCGATCATTTTGTGAAAAGTATTTTCTGTTCTATCTAAAATTCTACACAGCTTGTTAACACAGAAGATAATTGTAATGGCATCTTCTGACCTGCAATCAGCTGAGCTAGCCTAACTCATGAAGGTGGTAGGACCCAAAGCAATAGAAAAATAAAACACATTTACATTAAAAAGCAGTCCACATCTACAGTAAGGTATGGAAGGTACTACGTAGCAATGTACCATTCAGTTATGGTCACATGCAAGAGATGGCAGGAACTAATAGTGCCTTTTCTCACTCTTTGCAGTTAAATCATGTTATTATACAGGCCTAAAAACCAAATAATCCAGTGGTGCTTACTGAATAAGAAAAAAGAGATACTAGTGCTTTTGGCTGCTCTTGTTTGTTGGGGTTTTTTTTAAACAATAAGCAGTGCCGTTTAAAAATACTGTTATTTTGAGACACTGAAACAGCCTTACCTCGAAGCCCTGCAGAGCCCATAGACGTTTTCTCTTGCTGGTATTGCTCTCTCTGTTGCTGAACAAGAGGTAGGGTCTGTCCCTTACAGTTATATGATGTACAGTACCTAATCACTTGTTCATAAGCACCTTTCATAAAGCAAACTTCAGGTTTGTCCTGAAAGGAAAAAGAATTGTTGTGTGCAGATGTATGTATATTTAAGTACACATACACAAACAAGTACATACACACATGGATACATAAGAATGGCATAACTGCACTTTTGTTTAGAGTTTTCAGAACATAATGCAAATCAAACTTACACTTGTAAACATAAATATTTGTTGTTTTTAGCATCTCTGCACAGCGTATGTTCAAGAGCAGTAATGTCAAAACAGACAAGCTAGCAATCAATATCTCATTTCAGCAGACATCAGACACATTAGACACTGAGAGTCACAGTTCATAGACCAAAGAGGCCATGTGAAGGACAGAAACCAAACCTACACAGAACAGTAGACCTGAAAGACCTTTAGCTCATCATCAGAGCAGCTGCATAGGTAAATAAATATCACCTGCATCCTTGTACCAGGCCAAACAATTCTAGTATCTTCCAGATAGCCATCTAGCCTTGATATGATGCTATCAAGGGACTGAGAGTCCACCACCTACCTCAAACATTCAACTCCAATGCCAAATCAACTCACTCCTTCCCTTCCCCCCTTTTCCATTAAGAACTGCTGCCTCAGCTCAATTTCCAATCACTGATCACGCATATTCTCTCCAGCTGAACTAAAAAGCTCTTTTTTAATGTATCTATTTTCTACTCATGAAGGTATTTATGCACAGTAGTCAAGTTATTTCAATCTTTCATGATAGGCTTAAGCGATAGAGTTCCAAGTTTCTAAACCCACTGTATTTTCTTAGCCTTCAAATAATTTATGCTCCCTCTAAATCTGTTAGCAATTTTTCAATAATCTTAAAAAACTGCTTATTCCAAAACAGACACAGTAAATCCTTATATGGATTAAAATCTTATACCAACCAATTCCTGCTCACCATTCTTTATACCCACAGGGATAATCAGCCATATAATCCATATAGATAAAAGGAGTCAAATACTTTGTTTCCAAAGCTAAGATTTTACTCTGATACTTGAGCACTGTCAGCAAGCTTGGTTTTGGTCAGAAGTACTAGGAAATTTTCCGTAAGTCCAATCTAAAGTCTGTTGTTGCACATATTGCCTAGAAGGCTCCAGATATCAGACTGGCAGTGATTATGTCAATACTTGTAACAAAACCATTCAGATTGGCCTAAATGAAACATGAATGCAAATATGCACATGAAAGCACTGGAAGATAGAAAAATAGGTTAAATAATCATTTGTATTGATAATCCAGGACACTGCTGACACCAATAAAATTTGTCAACACTGGGGACATGAGGTCTGCATGAAAAACAGAAACCCTGTGCTTTCAAACAAAAGGGATTTTACTATTGAACACCAATGCATATTCTTGCTCTTAATTCATTATGTAACTAAGCAGCACTGAAAGAGCAGAACACTGGCAGAATTGCTTTAGCTGTTTGAGGAGGGAGAAGGGAGAAAACCCAGCCAGGTCTACGTTCAAAGGATCAGCTTTCAAAATGCTAACAATAATTTCCCAGTATGCCATTTATGGAAATAATTTCTTGTGATTCCTTATCTCCACTTCAGAGCTTGAAACTAAAGCTGTGTCTGTTATCAAACCCTATTTCCAGGACTGCACACTACTGCCAGCCTGCTGTAACTTTTGAAGTGAAAAATCAGGATATTAAACACAGCAGATAACTGTTCTACAGAGCCAGTGCCCAGGGAAACAGTGACTGAAGTTTACCTGCTGTGTTCTATGAATGCATTTAACAGCCATCCATTTTTGTTCGGAGCTGAAGGGATATTCAGCCTTCCTTATGTAGTCTTCCTGGAGTCCATCTAAACCCATCTGTGTAAAACAGAAGTACACCACAGTGTCAGGACCTTTTCTTTTCAAAGAAAAGACTGCAAAAAGGTTTGCAGTTTGTCAAGACACCTTAGTTAACAAACATCACATCATTAGAAACCAGTTTCATCTCCAAAGCTGCTTTTGTGTACGCTATTCCAGTTTGGACAGACTTCTGACAAATGAGGACTGAAAGCACCTAGAAGCTTCTTTCAGGCTTCACCATGAGTCAGACCATTTAACTATTTCCTACTTCTGATCCAAAGATAAGTCTTGCAATGGCTAGCAACATAGCTCTTGGTTTGACAAAAAATGTCTAGCACTCTAATGCGTTTTTTTAAATATTTTCTATATAATTTCTCTGCTAGAAGTGCCTAAAAATTGTAATAAAAGACTGTGGCAAAAGTCTGGAGAAGGCAAGACTGATTTTAAGTTTGAATGACCCAACCTGAAATGACTTTTTGTTTTTAATGACCAGAATCACCCAAGCATTTGAACTGAAACTAACCATGAAAATTCCAAACCAAACGCATTTCATTTCAAATGCTATTCTGTCCCCAGCCCTGATGCAATTCACTGCATTCCATTCTCTACCCTTAATCAACTCCAAGGGAAAATGCCAATTAAAGAAGATGCAAAACAGCAGCTTGCCATAAACCACTCTTAGTACTTACAGATTCTCAAAACCCCATCACTACCTCCCTTTTCAGCAACAGATGTGAAAGATCCCTGTTCTTTTCAGTTTCCACACACTCTTGCCGAAATAACATTGCTCTGGTCCTTTACAGTCAAAGACTGGGGACTCAGAATGAGTCTCAGCAAGAAGATAGATACAATTCATGTCTCAGTTACACTGGGAAAGACTGCTATACATCCATTTTTTAATGTTCTGAGTTCATGCACCATCACAGACAAAAAAAACCAAAACAACAAGGGCTAAATCAAATGCCTTGCTACATTTCTCAGTAGCTGTAATGGGTGTATCACAGCATTATTAAAGAAAAACAAACCCACAAAAAAACCCCAACATTGCCCCTTCTTCCCAAAAGAAAAAAACCCAAACACTCCAGCACAGCGTTCACAATTCAAACTAGCTGCACCCTGCACTTAAAAGGAGCTATAAACGCTGAAGGCACCAATACATCAGTTATCAACTTCTTACTGCTTCTGACAAGAACTAGGAAAGAGACAACACAATCAATATGCAACAGGTAAATTACTTTGTAGCAGGTAAAAAGACAATACTAATTGCAAGAAGATCAAAATAGAGATTTTACTTCAGTCCTAAATATATTTTATGATCCTTCAGAACACTTAAGATTTAAAAACAAAGAAACACAGGAGTTGAGCAGCTGCAGTACAAATCTAGGAGACCCAAAGGAGAAAAAAATGAGAAAAACAAAGGCACAACTTATTCTTACACACTTCCCACCTGCCATGAATGCAAAAAGCACCACGAGGTACACACCTTCATAGCAAGTGCGATTAAAGCCCCTTCTGTTGGCTTCCCCATCAACGTGTTGTTCCTAATCAAAGCATCATTGCACACACAGCCGGCCTAGAAGGGGAAGGAAAGGGGAGAAAACAGAACACAGAGTAAATGGCATACAAAGCTCTTGTGCTATATCATCAATTAAAACTCACCTCTCTGGGCCAAGATCTTACCTCAACAATCTTGCTAATGGATGGGTTGTTATAACCATGAATGACTTCACCATCAAGCATCACTTCTCCAAACCTGTTATAACCTACTCCAGTAACCTGTAAAACAAGCAGCCAAAGGCAGCACGCAATGTAATGTTCACCAGGTTAATTGTTCTCAGCCTTTTACTATAAACTACGGAAAATTGTTAAAAGGCCATTTAAAATGACTGATTTTATTCAGTGTGCATGGATTCTTCTTACTCAGCTTCTAATGCAGCAACACTCTGAGTTCAATGAAATGTATTAGGGACTAATTTTTTTTTAATAAGTATCAATTTTATTCCCTAGCATAAATAAATGTAGTGTATATTGCTTCCCTACAGTACTAGGCATGTTTTCTTTCCTTCTTTTGTTTTCCAATTTTTTCCTCCTATTCATCTTTACCCTGGTTAATAATGCATACCCCCTGCAGGGGAATGGAAGTACAGAGCAGAGTCCTACTTTCCTCGAGTAGGAATTTTAAAAAAAAACAACCAGTTGAACAGTCTCTCAGCTGAGACCTTAGGAAGGTGTTAAAACCAGTCAAATTGTATTTTTAGTGCATAAAAACCAGGCATCCCACTAGGATTGTCAAGTTTACAGCTTTAACAGCTAACATATTTCAGAGCCATTCCACTTCCATTAGGAAAAAAGAGCTGATTTGACTCAGATACAACTGTGCTAGCAGTAAAAGAAAAGCAGTGACAGTATTCCTATGGAATTCTAGCAATAAAAAATAACTATCGGGATATATAAGAAAACACAGGTAAATAATAGGAAACACTAAGAAAAACGACAATATTTATGTTTATGAAGGAAAATGACAAAACCATCTGTTAAATGTACTGTGGAAACAAAACCTGATCACGGAGTTAGAGAATTTAAGAACTTGTTTACAACACTCCTGGTCCCACACCTCACTGCTTTTCCCCTCCTGCTGGTTTTGCTTCTCTTTTGTGCATTTACTTCAGCAACTTCCCAACTCCAACAACTACTGCTACTTCCAACTCCATCCATCGTAAAAAAAGCAAGAATGACAGTACATATTCAGTATGAAGGGTTCACACAATAAACTGTCATTTAGCCAAAAGCTGGATATCCCCATTTTAAAGGTTTGTAACATGCAAATTTTATTTTTATGCACCTGAAGCAGCAAAATACCCTCAACTTTCTATGCTGAAGAAAAACACAATCTCTCAACTTGTCATTGTGCTGTACCTCAGCATCTGTCTCTTATTGTGACCTACAGCCATCAGGAGGATTTAAGAACTTAACATATACAAAAAATTCTCCTGTGACCATTTAAAGGCTTGGATAACACTGCTCAAAGGCTGCAATGCTAAAGGAACTGAAGAACAGAAAGGGCTGGAAGTTGAGGGACGGGAGTTTGGTGCAACAAATTTACACTTTCTTGATGGACGCTTCACCTACAGTATATTTATGAATGTTTGAGCTGATACACAAGACAAAGTAACACGGAAAATTCAAGTCTAAGCATCACACTACATACCTCAGCATGCTGCCCATCAGAAGTAAAAATATGAGTAACAGTCATTTCATTCTTTGTCAGAGTTCCAGTTTTATCGGAACAAATGACGTTGCAGCAACCTGAAATAGCCAATTAACACTTATAAGACAATACTTGTTTAGAACAATGTGAGTAACTAACAAAGGCAAAAGTACTCAAGACAAGCAAATCTCGAGAAATACTGCAGCTGTCTGTGAAAAAACCCAGTGAGATTTAACAAAAGACAGCAAATGAATAGTTGTACAAGGTTCTTTGCAAGTTTGTCCAATAAACAGAAAAAACCTAATTAAAATCTCAAATTCACAACTCTTCCAAAGGCTTTCCATTCACTACCTCTCCTTTATTTTATTCTGCTGTATCTCAAACTCCATTACTGAAATCTCAATTGTGATTCCAGGTGAGAAAGAAAAGTAAGGCCCTGCTTTACAGCAGTCATTCTTCTTTATTAAAAAGTACATCTATCCAACACTAGCCACAGCACTTTTGTTGCACAGGAGTGACTTACTAACAAACCTGCAAATTTTAGTAAGCTTGAAAAGATTACAAAAATGTGAAATTTGCATATGGCTTTTTATCTCAGGAATGGAGATTCTGATAGATTGTTGCAGCATCTTGATCTTTCTGGACACCACAGCAGAACTGCAAAAGCAACAAAAAAACCTTGCAACACTAATGAAACTCTGCTGAAGGCATTGGAAAAAAATATTTCCAATCTTCAAATGCAAAAACAAGTTCAAATGCAGCAGAATTATTTAACTTAGTATCTCTATTTCTCTTCCATGTTCTGTGCCTTATATGTTTTATAACTCAACATGCACACAGAATGTTTTTGAGCTTTAATGTTTTAAATGATTTTAAGTTTTACTATGAGCAGCATAACATCCTGAAGGTGCATTATGATTACAGAGCTTGTCCTAATATGCAAATCTGGATTTTTTTTCTACTGTCAATATTATTCCTAAATTTACACCAAAAATTTTTAGTTTAACAATCATTTCACAAGTCTTATTTAACAACAACATCTTACAGCAAACAAGTTTAAAGAGTATATATATCCAATCACTCAGTTTAGACTATTGCTATCATGGCATGCTATTAACTGCTCATTTCAAGAAGTAATTGGAAGGCCCACAGAAACATCTACCTGAATTACTACTGTGTAACACCAATCAAATTTAGAAATGTTTAAAGATGTCACTACATTGCTAACAAAATAAGAACACCCGCTTTGTTTCCATCATTAGTCATCAATATTTCTGTTGGTTTCCTAACATTTGTATCCAAATACCATCTCCAAGTCAGTCCAGTCATACCTAAAGTTTCGACAATAGGCAGTTTTTTTACAATAGCCCGTTTCTTCACCATTCTCATCACACCGAGGGCCAGTGTCACTGTTACCACAATTGGGAGTCCTTCAGGGATTGCAGCTACAGCCAAGCTGTAATGGAAGTAAATATACAAATCTTGGTTTGGAATGGCATTCAAGATTACACAGTAATGATGCATTTACAGGTCAGAACACTGTTTTTGTGGCTGTCTGGTCACTGAGGTTAAAAGTGGAAGGAGGCAGCTGCCACATGATTCTGGATGTATACCATTCATTAAAATATACCCACTGAAGACAGGAACAAATTAGAGCATTTCTACTCATTATTTATGCAAAAGTATTTAGAAATGTTGGGGAGAGGGAAAAATCAATTGTAATCCATTTTGCCTACACAATATACTGACCAGGGCTGTGCAAAGCAACCCAGATTGTGAGGAGTAAGTGTAGTCAGCACTAAACAGGAATAGGAAATGCCACAACTGATCCACAACCAGTACTGTTGGATCCAGATGTGGTAGCAATTCAAGTGAGGGAATGGCACGTTTAAAAACAAGCAAACAAAAAACCTGATGACAGTGTAAACAAGAGCACAATAACTCATTAGGCAATGCTCAAAGATGTAGTTTCTGGGGCCTTTTTTCACCTCCACAAAAGGGTAAATATCCAGAGTCTGATCATATAATTTAAAGAAACACTTCTGCCTTATGCTCTCTCTGTCTAACTAGTAACTCAACAACTTTTCTAAGAGTACAGAGTTAGGTCATCTAAATTCAGAGTTCTCAGCAAACTCAGTGGCATTAAGTTTGCGTAATATGCTAGAAAATGAGCTACTGAACTACATGACACAAGGCTTGAACTTACTTAATTTTGTCATATGCCACTTATAAAATTACAGTTTATTACTAAATTACTTTATTTACTCAGAGATGAAAATTCAAACCACACAACTCCAGTGCCTGTTTGCAGATGTTCCCCAAGACACTCAGAAATCACCATACAAATGTACCGTTTAAGAGACTGACAGGAACTCATTGCATCATTAAAAATAAGCATGAATTTGCTTTTCTATTCTCATTTTGAATTACATGAAGTTAAGTGTGTGCAAGCATATTACAAAATACATCACTAGCTTTCAGACATTTTCTGGAATGCATGATCTACACTATTTAAAAACAAAAATCTTACCTCACACCAATTGTGAACATATCAAGGATATGCTTTCCTTGCAACCAGCCAACTAGCATAATAACTCCTATAAAAAAAATAGTTGTCGGGAAAAATGTAAAACCAACATGTACTGCAGCCTCATGGGGACAAGAAAAAGAAGACAAATAGCCAAAACTAAGCTTATCAATGTGCTACCTATAAAAATCTTGTTATTTCTTTCACTGTCAAAGCATGATTCCGTTAGTATGGCAAAGGTGAAGAAAGTACCTGCCAGTCAAGTTGCCCAATCATACCAACAGTGAAGTACTCACTTATGCAAACCTTCAATGAGAATACAAGACACATTGCAATTTCAAAGGAAGCATTTAGAGGACAAAAAGTCAGAAAAGTACATTTGCAGGAAAAAGCAAGTAAACACTTTTATGATTAGTTACATCACATTAGGAGTTTTCAGATGACTAACGGCATGAAGTCAAAGTGACCAATAAAATCAGGAGCCAAAATAGTTCTTGAGAGGAGATCAAGCCTTCCTTTTCCCAGGCGTATACATTAGTTTTCATTAGAAAATAATCTGTAATTATTTTACATAAATTATCTTACCTATTATACCAAAGGAATACAAGGAAAGCTGTTTTCCCAAGAGATCCATGCTCTTCTGCAGAGGTGTCTTTGGAGCCTTGATGAATGGCAAATATGCAGCAGTTAACAGATTAACTGTATCACATATTACTCCAGAGATACAAAATTCAAGACAGTCAGTGAATAACGTGCAATTATACTATGTATTTCATTCACAGAATTACAAAAGTTACTAAATATATTCTTTAGGAGTTTGTGAGGTCTGAACAAATCTAATACAAAAGGTCTTAACAAAAAATTCATTTAAAACACCAAAACAACATGCTGACTTAAAAGCTACTGTTACTTCCTCCAAAAAGCTCTTGAAAGCAAAAGTAGAACTGATTTTCAAAACAGAGGCATTAGAGCTCTGGAACACAAATTATATCTCAGAAGGAATTTTTTAATCATCTGTAGAAAATTCAATTTAGCCAAATAGAAAACTGTGTAAACATTTAGACAGGTTCAGAATATTATTTTCACAGTTAATATCTTTAGGTCAGCTATGGATATTTTGTTGCACTGAAGTCAATTACTACTTTCATGTTCAAGAGCTAAGAACTGCTTCACTAGAGAAAACAAAAATATTGAAAGCAGTATAATTATGTTTAACTAAGTTCCTGTGGAATAAATTCAAAGTTTAAATGAACAAAATATACACTTACAAATGGCATCTTTGCTTCTAAATATTTACTCTTACCTCTTCTGCTTGCATCATTTTGAAAACCTCCCCAAATTCAGAGTTTTCTCCAGTTCCAATAACTATCCCCTAAAAAAAAAAGCCAAACAACAAACAAAACACAAAAATAAAGCAAATTCAAATCTGAGGTTTAATTTGAATGCTAGTGGTTGAGCTTTGACTCAAATAGTGGGCAAATACCATTCAGCCCATTACCATCGTTAACTCTGTTTATAAAATTATTCTTATCACAAGTAGAGAATTTTTCCTAAACACCATTTTGTCTCTGTGAAACAACTCGCTATTCTGTGTACTGCTGAAGTAGTTACTACCTACCAGTAACAAAACTCAAACAGGGCAACACCTACACTACACACAACTGAATTTTCAGTCACACATTTTCAAACCTGTGAATGTAGCTCTAGAAGCAAATCAACACATTCTACAAAGAGGAGTTTCACATCATCTCTTCCCTATAAAATTGAGCTCTCCTGGCCCTAGTCTTCTTATCAAACCAGTACTTGAAAAAGCACCAATAAGAAAAGCTCTGCAGAGTATTACACTAATGATTGAGAGGTAAACTTTAAAAATAAGAACTGACTTCAAATAGTTGAAACATGGAAAATACTCTTCTTTATCAGTAATGATTTTACCTTTGCTTTTCCACATCTGACCAATGTCCCCATGAAAGCAATATTGCTCCTAGAAGTAAGGTCTCCATTGGTTGCTGCTGGCTGAGGAGCTGTAGATTTAGAGCAAGGAGCTGTCTCACCTGTGAGACTGGATTCATCAATGGAAAGGTCCACAGCCTTTAAAAACAAAATAGGTAAAAAGCATGAAAATATTCTGTTAAGTAGTTGGAAGTGTAAACACAAGTTTACCAATTCTGACCATTAAAAATAAATCCATTTTATTCATATGGCAAGGAGCCATGTCAATATCGACCACATTTTAAGGATCAACAAAGCAATAAACACTCTCATAAAGTCCTCACTTAGAAGAGCCAAAGATGGAAGATGAAGATGCCACTTTGCTACTGCTGAGATACAGCCACAAGCTCTGAAACATTTATCACCACTACCAAAAGGAATTGTGTTTAAAGCCTACACTGTTCTAGCCATCTTAGTTCTTGATGCAACACTGGCTTTAGAGAAGACTACCATAAAACCTGATGGACCACTCATTAACATACAGAAAACTTAAGACCAGAAAAGATTTTCAAATACATTTTGAAAAAGAAACTTGTCCCTGCAAAATTAAACTAGTGGAAAAAACAGCTAACATATCGAAATGACTTCACAAAGTAAATCATGCCTACTTATCACTTTGACTGTTTTCTGATTTACATGACTGTTCTGATTTACATCAATCAGAACACGTAGAAGAAATCTAGATCTTTTTCTGAAAATATGATCTCCATATGATCCTCTAATTTAAAATCCACCACCTTGTAGCAATGCCCAGTAGCCACAAGAGAGAAATAAGGTGATATGCCCTTATTTTCATAAGATCTGCAAGAGTAGTTAAGGATGGCAAAAAAAATCATCTGTTGTTGGGCTGCAGACAGATGAGAAACTTTGAACTCCATGTCTGCTTTCCTTTGTAAAAGGTCCAAGCATGCTGCTATCATAGCGTGATACCAGATAGGAGCAAGGAAGTAGGTGCTGCTGCAACAACAGTTTCATAACAATGCAGAGACTCTACAATTGCCAAGGGAAACAGAAAGTGTTTGCAGTCATCAAAAACAAACCCACTCTAACTACACTACGGGCACTAAAAACATGATCCAGACAAATTTCTCAAGAGCAACACAAATTTGGCTCAGAAACTAGTTCATCTAGACTTTGTCTATGAAATGTACACTGATTAATCATGTATCAACAGTGGATAAACTGGATACATAGATCTTCATATCCAGAAACTGTTTTAACGAGACAGATAGCTCAGACACTGGGCAAACTGAGGATGCCCAATCTGACAGAAAAATAAAGTGACATTATTCAACCATAAGATGAATACATATACACATTACACTTCACTTTTAGAGAACATACAAGTACTATTATAGTTCCATTGCTTCAACTTAAGCACTTCCAGCAGTGCTAATATCACAAGTATTGAGTAAACTAGGAAATATGACACACACTGATGAAAAAGCCTCAAAGAGAAAAAACTACACCAGCACAATTTCACATTTTGTTTTTAATATTCCATTATCAATGAAAACTGGAACTATAAAATTTAATGCAAATAAAGACTGAAAACCACCTGCAACCAGTTGTCAAAATATCTTAGCATTCAGAATGAAAACATTTTCAAGAATACGTTCCTACATGGAATTGAAAAATTCCTTCCTCTCATGTCATCCAGTAAGAAAACACATACATTGGTTAAGAACACATGATAACATTTGGAAAGCAATTATTTCAAATTTTCCATCAAGATGGTTGTGAACTCCAAACAGGAACACTTACTGCACTTGAACAGCTCTCTTCCCTTCCCCTGTGTCCCACAAGAAGGAGAGTTATGAGGTATGAAATGCATTTTAGGTCTGTACCTCAAACAGTCGCAGATCAGCTGGCACTCTGTCCCCGACCGACAGGCAGACTGTATCCCCTGGCACTAAATCCCTTGCGAGGGTGTGTTCCACCCGACCTTCTCGTACGCTGCAGGGGAGAACAGGGAGAGCAGTAAGAGCCTCTTCTCTGGCGTTTTCTCTGAGAAAAGCATTCACACCACTGACTGTACCTCGCAATGTTAGAGGCTGCAGCAAAACATTTCTAATTTGCTGCTTGTTTCTTAGAGGTTGCACATCAGTGACATCATTTCAAGGGTTCAGAGAGGCAATAATGTGATGTATGTTTTTTTGGCTCATAAAACAATCTTTAAAATGAGAAAAAGCAAAGTGTGTTCTATATCAGCATAAAAACTTGATACAAAACTTGATACAAAATGATACAAAGGAAGTAAGTTCAGTAAAATCTATTCCATTTACTCATTTCAGAATAAACTTTATATATTTAATTTAGGACTGAAAGGACAAAATTACATACCAATGGCATTCTGGAGGCACAAGTTTACTAAGCTCTTCAAGAGATTTTTCTGATCTGTACTCCTGCAGAGACATTTTTTTAAAAATAAGCACATAATATTTTTAAAACAGGGGAAAGTTACACAACGTAAGACAGAGCAACTGAAATTTATTTTATGAGTAATGTTGTATTAAGTAATAATCCAAACAATCAGATAAAAGATGACATTCAGCAGTTCTCTGTCAGAGAATTTAAAAAGCAGATATGGTCCAAACACTGAAAAATTTTCAGATTTGCCTACACACATTTCTTCTGAAAGAACTGCAGAGGTCCTTTGCATTTTCCTTCATTATCTTCAGCTATCTGTAATACTTGCAGCAATGCTTCTAGACTCAGGGATTAGACACATTTTTGAATTCTACAGTTTAACAAGTTCATACCAAAAATACTGTGTTCATGCTCTCAGCCCCTGGAGAATTAAGGTAACACAACTCATCTCTTGCTCAATAAACAGAGTAGAGAATTCAGGTAATTAAAGATACAAAGCACAAGCACAAAGCAATTTTAGTTCAGGCACACCCTGACTAAAGCTGTGTAATTACAGAACAAAAACCAACTTTTTATGACTTGGAAAACTACTTAGACAATTGGTTTTTCCATTTCTGCACAAAACTGAAGCAAGAACTACATTTTCAAAATCTTTTATATGAAGTTATATACTTCATATATATACAGTACTTCTAACAGTTTAGACTAAGGGCTTCTTTACAAGTAGTCTTATGGCTGAGTGCAATACTGATATAGATGCATAAATGCCAATGTGATTAAAGCAGGACAAATCATGCGCTTTAGAAAAGGCAAAAGACTTGGATGAAAGCACATCACTCAATGATGCACAGCACAATGCATCAAGACAAGTACACCAGTCCTACTAATAGAAGAGTTTAAATAAAAGCAGTACTCTCATGTGGATAACAGCTGTCTTACCTGAACGAAGGCAACTGTAACAACAATGAGTATTGCCTGCAAGAAAACAAAACCACGTTAGATAAAAGAATTACAAATGACCAAGAAAGTAAACACTCATAATTTGGCTTTGCTCAGTTGTTCCTACATATTAACAAGATGATTTGGAAACAAACTTTGTCATGCTCAAAATCACTCAGTATCCCTGGTGTCTGTTCCAAAAGCAATGCCATTATCTATCTGCACCTGCTTCAGTGATGCCCAAGGATGCAATAGCCTGATTTTACCAAAAAGAAGATTAATAGCTAGATAGAAGACTTGAAAAACTTCCTCTGCTTCCTGTTTCTACATGGTGAACAAGAGACAGCAGTAGAAAGAGGTCCATGGCACAAACAGAAAAACTGACTGGTGTCCTCTGTGAACAGAGCAAAGGTGTGTTAACTGCTATAGGGCATCACAGATGTGCTTTCATTCAAATAACCAGGTAACAGAAAGACTAAGAATCAGCTGAAGCCTAGATATAAGGTAGCAAGCTGAAGAACCAGTCTGGAGTCATAAAATATCCTGGCAAGAAGAACAAAAGGAGAATGAGCAGCTCAGAAACTGCCCAAGACACCCACGCAGTGAGACAGGACACAGGGCACAGCCCAAACAGGCAAGATGCCAGAGATCCAAACCAGAACAGCTTAAAAAAATTGCTTATTAGAAGAATCCAAGATAAGTACTAAGGCCTCAGTGTCAAGCCTTCATGAGCCCCCATATCAAATACAATTCTGGTCCTAAAACTTCAACATCAACATCTTGGGGGTTCTAAACATATGATGTGAAAGTGAACAAATTCATTAAATCTAACAGGAAATAACAACGATCAGTTTGTTGTAAAGTAAGTCTCATCTTCTCCTTCAATACACTCTCAAATTGAGTTTTCTTTTGTTAATGAGTTGTTACTCAAAATGAGTCATTACACTGATTTCTTACCGAAACATAACACAACATCCATTCATTATGCCTTTGAAGAACAGAGAGCAACTGCTAAAAATAATGAAGATACTACTATTTTGCAAGTGAAAAACTCTTGAACTCTTAACTAAATCCACGTAAATCCAGTAAATCTGCCTTATTCGTGATACTAACATTAGCCTCACCAACTGAGTATTAGGAAATAACTATATATATTCCATCTTTCCATGAAATATTTCAACCACAGCTACATGTTTCTCTAGGAGGCAATATCACATTCTACAGATCATGCTACCTCACACAGCTTTGCACTCCTAGCCTCACATCAATGGAAAGAAGTATGTACTTATTTTATTTTTCTTTTAATCTTCACCAGTTCCCAGTCCAGAACAAAAAATTTTACAATACCTCTGTACCAGCAGAGCTAAAAGGATGGCAAAAGCACCTCAAGCCAGCATTGCCACCAAAAGTAATATCTGATCATTAGCAACAAATTAGTTTTGTTGCTATGGCTCTGAACACAAATACAAAGTCATAGAAAAGTTGCACTCTCACCTGAAAATTTAAGTAAAACAAACATTCACTCAGTGATAAAGTGGGCATTAATAGTAACAACACTACTAAACAGCAGGAGTTAGGCAAAAGTTAGACAAAACCCACACCTGATAACTTTAACTCAATCACGCTTTTTCCTCCATATTTTAGGACATGCTTACCAATGTTCACAAGGCCATTAAAAAATTCCCTCTCAGGCTGTAACACAGAATGCAGAAATTACTGCTCCCTTACCCTAACTGCCTTGTTCTGTTCTCACTGTCTTGCTCAAGAGGGTTAAGAAATAGACTTCAGGGCACTAATCAAGGGAAAAATCATGAAATAATTCAACTTTCAGCCACAACAGTTAAATACATTTCATAATACAACTATTTCCCTACACCCAACTTAGGAACACAACAGACGCTTCCAAGCTAGCACTATACTCAAATTCAAAATTGCAAGTGTTTTCTATAAGAAGTTACATAGTTTATCTTCCAAAGACAACTATCCTTTGTAAAAAATTAGAGGGGTTAGGAGCAAACCTCCAGTTATCTTGAGTTATGCACAAAAGTAAAACTCAACACAGGAAGTGTGGAGGTAAGACAAGAGCAAAAAAACCAGCCAGAACTCGCCTCTAGTCACACAGAAATCAAGATACTCAGTTACCACCTATCACCCCAAAAAGGTCAAAGGGATTACAATTTTCTTCTCTGTGACGACTACAACAAAAATATATTTGGCTCACTAGTTTAGCACCCTATTTAACTGCAAACTTCCACAAAAAAATTATTTCAGCTTCTGTCGTTCTTCTGTGATTTCTAGAGAGTTCAGGTTTCACTTCTTTTTCATGTTTTAAAAGGTTACATCTTTCAAGTAAATCCACAGAAGGCTTATGCTGGCTTCAATTTGAAGTCAAAGCATAATTTAAGACTAAAATTACATAGAATATGCCCAAAATTGCTCCTTTGAACAAAAGCCCAAAGACAGGCATTTTAACCAACAGAGGAGTAAAGATGCAGGAAGTAGCCAGAAAATTATTCCTTGATGTTTTTTGATGTGTATTGCTGCTATCAGTCAAGGAAAAGAAGAAAACCAAAATCCACTCACAGACTACACAGATTTAACGATAGCACACAAATCAAACTCATCAATTGCAACCCAGCCCACACTGGCATTCCTGTGATGTTGAACACACATGCGGTCACACATTCTGAAGCACTCCCAAGAAGACAGAATTTGAGTTCCTTACCACAGTGATACTGACAGCATCATCAAACTGATGCATTACAACACTGATGACTGCAGATGCCAGGAGAAGCATAATAAGGGGGTTTTTAAACTGAAACGAAACAGAACAGGAATTCAGCCACAGTCTTGACAGAAAGGCCATTTTATCTACCCCTCAAAGCACATCAGATCTATTTTTGAAGCATATTATTCTATTACTAAAATATTTATAACCTACCAGTGCAAAGAAAATCTAACTCTGTACAGTTCAGATGCTTACTTGAGGGGTTTTCTTTTAAATATCAAAGACCATGCATAGACTGTATTCAATATGTAATAGGAAAAGAACGTTTCTTACATTTTTTAATTCACATTTTAAATGCAAAAATAATAATCTCCTATAACTGTATTTAAACTTACAAAAAGAAGCCTGAAATACATTCAAAACGCTTTTGAGGTAACAGCACATCTGATAAGCACACTCAAAGCAAATGTGTATCTTAATAAATCCCATCTAAAACAGACCTGGAAAATATGCCTTAGAAGTATTCTGATGTATCTGACTAATTGACCCTACACACGGGAAAACAAAGCATAAATGCCAGAGTACAGCTAGTATGGGATGATGTTCCAACTGCTGTCATCAGCAGAGCACTGAATATTTTTTTAGTCACTCCCAATTAACACAGGATCTCTAGAGTCAACCCTCTCTTACTTCAAGGCTGCACTGAAACACTGACCACAATGTTTAATGTTACAAATTCCTTAAAAAAATCTTCTGTGTAAATATCTTGTGTAGCTGGGGGGCAGGAGGAGTAGGCAGGAGAAAGTAGTGACATTTTCAGAAATATATATATATATATTAGGTATGTATATATGTATCTGAGATATATTACACCGATAGGAAAAAAATTCACACTGGACTCTTGCCAGTTCTGTTCAACACCAGAATCAAGTCCGGTTCCATTTCTACTGTCAGTTCAAAGGCAGCAGTTTTGCTTTTTAAAATTCCCTTTGTCTATGAAGTTATTCATATTTCATAGCCATTTAAATATTTACCAACAGTTACATGCATTGTTCTCTGACCTTAGTACAATTCAGGACCAAATCTGACTACAGGGAAGTTTATTCTGCTTTTCTAGCCCTCAGGCTAGTTATGAATAGCATCCTTTGGCTATCTATGCACATGCATTCAAGAACAAATCACTTAATTGAAACACTGGTATAAAGCTAAATAAAAGCTTTTTCAACAGCTAAATTAGATATCAATTAGAGAAGTTGAGAATTCCCATTCTACTAGACTTTTCCCACTCTTGTGTTGGACACAAAAGCTAAGTAAATCAAATAAAAGTAAATCAAAATAAAAAGCAAAACGAGTGGAATGTATTAAAAGTAAAAAAGCAGAAAGGACAAAACTCTTCACCTGGGATATATATTTTTTCCACAGTGGTTCATCTTCACTAATATCAAATTCATTCCATCCATGGAATGCCCGTCTATGACAAACTTCACAGTTTTTTAAGCCATTCTGAAGATTAGCCTATTAAGATATGCAAAGAATACAACAGTCAGCAATTACACTGAGAAGCTGGACTTGAAAATAAATTCCAACACCAAAATATACAGCCTATGTTTATAAAAATTTGGGCAACATCAGAAAGACAAGCTTGGTACTAACTGTTTGTATGACAATAAAAGTCAACAGACTACTGTTTGAAAACACCACTTGGCAGTATGTAAGAGATTCAACCAAAAATTCACATACAAACTACAGAAGCAGAGGTTGCTTCACATCTCTAAATAACAGCTGATCTTCCCTGCAGAAACCTCTACAACAACCCAAACTGGAGGACCCTCAGGAGTCTGAAGGATGCATGTCAGGAGTTCAGTGCTCAGCCAGATGACAGCAATAGCTTCGAAGTCTTGAGTTGGCAGTCACCAACATTTATCATGGTGCACTCCTCAAGCAGTCAAGCATACAGAAAATGAAAAAAGACCATCAATCATGAAAATTAACCCAGATTCCATGGTTCATAAATCTGTCAATGGGTAGCTTTATCAGTCCTTCTTCTCTGCTTAAAATGGAGGCTACCAAAATAAATTAAGGACAGCAAGGATTCCTTAGAAAAACAGAAGTAATTAAAAAAAAAAAAAAATTTAAAAAAAAAAAAAAAAAACCCAGGACAGAATTTTATAGCAGGGCTGACACCAGGATTTTTATTAACAAATAGCAATCTTCAAAGCATACAGAAATTCAAACATTTCCAAGTTAAATCTCATTCACCCTCCAAATGCTCTTTTTTTTTTTTTATTAAGAGATTAGAGCATTTCAAGTAACAATTTAAAAATCAACTCGCTTTTAGAAGCAGACAATAGTTAATATCAAAACGCACGATAATGCATCAACTTTTCAATTACAAGACCTGTCCTTGTGAAATATCAATCTTACTGTTTGGTAACATCAGCACATCATTCAGTGATGTAAAAATTACTTACTTGCAGAATACTTGCTACTTCATCTACTGGCAATTCACTTGCTTTTTTTGAAGACAGTACAGGAATCATTGTCTCATTGTCACCATCAGGGATTTTTTGAAGACGTGCAACCTAGGAACAAAACCAAAGTCTGAAGGAAAGGAGAGCAGCAACATTTCATTTCAAATGATGCACACCCGAGCAATTCAGTATTAATGATATTAAAGGACAGTTTTTTATAAATGTTGCACTTACAGAAATAATCTACAATTCAGCTTTATTTTCATGCAGTTACCACCTGCAATAATAAAAGAAAACACTGGACATGCAACTAAGACTTAATTTCTGTTACAATGTGTTCCATGATGACAAGGAGTCTAACAGTTAAATATCTTAATCATCCTTTAGCTCATTATCATCAATATCTGGTCAGAAAGTAATTGCTACAGATAAATTTCACTCCCTGCTCCTGCTTTCTACTCATTAACGAAGTAGAAGAAGGAGGCTCTTCAGGCAGGCCTATTTGCATTTTCTTGTACACAAAGAAAGCAGAAACACCATTAAGAAAACCTCAAACAAAGGCACAGATGCAAGTGAAGTTATAAAACTCGCCCACAGCACAAAAGCTTCAAGTCAATGCTATAAAAAGTCATGTTTTTCTCTCATTTTAGGAAGTCAGTTTTGTGAACTGCAGAACAGTGCAACAGCAGCACTGATTGCTCAGCTCAGCACTGCTGTGACATTTAATGAAACCTCAGAGTTTCTGATGCTTTCCTATTAGATGAGAAGCTGGAGTGATTTTCTTCCTGCTCGCTACCTTACTGCACCCACAGTTAGTAACTTGCCCATCGTGCTGCACACACGTCCCCTCCATGAGCTGGGAGACACCCAACATGCAAACATGCAGACCACAGAAATGGCTTTCATGTTATACTTGCACAGAATTTCAATCGGTGAGGTTATGCTTTAGGAATAATTTCTGTATATATTGTATTAGGAATAATTTCTGTATATATTGTATAAATCTCCTCTACATACACTGAGACTTCAAGTATAAATACTTCAAGATGACAATACATTAAAAGATTCCAGCATTTTATGCCCTAAAAAAGGTATGACAATTTTCATTTTCTATACCACACACTGTTGGCCACATACTCGAATATGATGGCTGATTTTCTCTGTAGCCACCAAACACCAGTTTAGGGCTTAAAAACATTAAGTCTAAGTGCTGTTCCAAAACAAACCTACAAACATATGACTTTGACCAAAATGTCTCCACAATCTCAACAAAAATGCTGAGCCACCAGGCTTTCCCAGTATGAGCAGGCAGAAGTGAACTGACAGCCATTACAAATTTTAGTGCTGAGAAAAATCTTCTTCCCTTTACCAAATAATATCACTGCTAAACACAAATAAAACTCCAAAAGAAGACATAACTGAGCATTTCCCTAATATTATCAATTAGGACTTCAGGAAGTTTAATAGCATGATTTTTAAGGATATTTTAAGAATTCAAATATCCTTAAACAGAAATGTTAAGGTACTCTCAGAGATTAGATTTTTTTTTCCCAAATAAATCTTCATTAGTGCAGAACTACTGTGCTACAACAAAGCTTATTTTGATAAGCTTTTTGAGACACTCAAAAAGCCATTTTTTTGAATGTTTCATTCATATTATCTCCCACTTTAATGAAGAATACTGTATTGTATGCAGTGAAAAAATCTAGAGAAAATCTGATATAGCATCAGAAAGATAAAGGCTCAGAAGGCCTTTTTATAGCCAGCTCCTTTCAACAGAGTGAAATTACATATTGTATGACAATTCTGGCTGGATCCTCATCTAACTTCTAAAAAGCCTCTACAAGCTATGTAGATTAAACTACACTTGTAGTTCAGAAAAGAACAATTTGAAATATCTAACACTTTGCCACAAATGAAATTCAATTGCTCAGCCAATGAGAAACCAATCAGTGCTCCCTTCACAAAACAGAAAGTGGGTTACACCAACAGATTCAGGTCCAAAAAAATAGTCGTGCTTGCTATCTGCTGGATCACAATAACTATATCCAAGCCAATGATTCTGCTTTTACTACACACTACTTCCACAAAACAGGAGAAAGATTATTTATTCAATACTGTTGGCAATTGCTCTCTACAGTGCTTTGCACTGCTGCTCAGATTTGCACACCAGAGACTGGGGCTTCTGCAACACCTTTTAAGGTCTCCAGCAGAAGCTATTCCCAAAACCAGAGCATTTTGTACTGCAGGAGACAACCCACATATAGCAAGACGTCTTCCCATCCTATGCTGCAATTAATTTTCCAGCATTCATCAGCTGATACCTTAAAATAGTTCAGTACTTCACTGCAGGCCAAGTTTTCACATGGATAAAGAAAATGTGGGCTAAGAAATTATACTGGCCTATGCCATATATCAGATAGGCAGAATGTACATGAGCACTGAAGCTCCTGGAGCTTCCCATTCCCCCCTTGCAGCTAACTCTACCGAGGAGCAAAGCAGCAGGATGCTAACTAACAAAAATAAATAGCTGCCTCAGGAAGGGCTTTTTTTGGACCACTTCCAGCGCACACCCCACCATTTCTAGGCCAAGAAATACGGATCAATCATATAACCATGGAACTGTGACCAAAGTATGTTTACAAAAATTAATACAAATTTCTCTGGAAGGCTTACACTACCAAAAATTCAGAGTTCTCTTCTGTTTCCTCTGAAGGAAAATGTAGTTAATTAGCTAAGAGTAATGTGTTACTGTGTCTTCTTCCTCAGATGCTACAAGGGTCTGCCTTAGCCTCTTTCTACCATGACCACCAACTTACCTCTAGCACTGTTTTTCTCAGAGTAGCAGGATGTCCATTATCAATCAGGAGGGCTCACTGACATAGAGATACATTTACAATTATTTTTAAGGGCAAATTTTAGCTCTTCTTGCTCAAAGAATGCAAACGGCAGGACCTACATTCACTGAGAGATGTCTAAAAATTTAGAATGTTCTCATAGCAAAATCTATTTTTAGACAAACTGGTGACCAAAACACTTTGGCTAATTAGCTAATATAAAGCCCTGTAAATGTTACATAAAGCTACTCAACTGACCTAAAAGCGCAAAATTCAAAGGTAGTAGAGAAACAAAACTATAGAGAACAATGAAAGATCCCAAGATGTTCACATAACAATGACATTCAAGTTGAGGCACTGAAATAAATTCTGATGCTTTCTTTGAGATTCATTTTTCTGGATCTTTGGGTCCATCTGAATAGCTCCCTAAGTCTGCCTGAATCTATCCCTGTAAAACTGAACCCCTTTCAAGCAAGCTCAAGTACCACAAAGACCTTTCACCTTGTTTGTCATGACCCACCTGTAGGACTACTGCTGTATGAGCAGCTAGTGACCCACATTCAGTTACGTGACTATCACAGATACCATGTGATCATTACTGAGTCATGCTGTGCCTAATCAATGGCACAATTAATGAATGTCCACAAAATCAATGTGTAACTAATCAATGTGCTCTTAATTTTATGCACAGTACACTGTCTTTTCCACTTGAAATATTACACGCACCTTGCTGAGGAACTGCAGTTTTACTAATGAAATAAGGATATCAGAGCATGTTGTCCAAGAGACACTTCAAAGCCCACACTCCAGACCCGACTGCTATCAGTGATGGATGAACCTGCTCTGTGAGCAAAGCCCTGTGACAGTACTGATGAACAATGAACAAACAAGATCTACAGTGTGCCATGCCCTGACCAGAGATCTACCCAAAGCCGTATCATCCCAGGATTCCCAGCAACACAAAGGACAGAGGATTTTATACCTTGCTATCATCTCTTCTGAGTTATTAGTAGTGATCTGCCTTTCAAGTGTTTGTGCCTTTCTTATTGGGATCCCAAAAGAATCAGCACTTCCTCACCCACCATAAGACTTAGCTTTCATTTTTTTTATCTACCTTTCCTGCACTGAAAAATACAGCAGTGTTCAACAACATAATAAAAAGGTATTTCACTCAATTTCACTGAACACAAAACAGACTGGCACTTAGAAGCTTCCCATTTCCTGAATTTTCTGTATGATCCAACTATATGTGATTGTCACTAAAAGGTTTAAAAAGCTCAGATCCTAAAAAGAACTTCTCAGTACAATTCAGAGCCAGGATGGCAGGTGCAGAGGGGCAGAGGGGCAACAACAGACAGACAGATCAGCTACTGCAGACATCAGTGCACACAGTAACATAATAAAATAGCAAATGCTTACCTCTCCTGCACTGTCTGGAATCCTGAGAGCACAAAGGGCTAGGGATCAGTTAGATGGCAATAGGGACAGAGGTTTGAGTCTGTCTGTCTGCACATGGACTTAGGAAACAGTTCCTGCTAGGCAGACTCTTGGCTGTGAAAGGACTCTTTAAGGAAAAGACTCTACCCAGAATGGAAGTAATCCTCTTTTCTGACAGTTCCATCAGATAGGAAGATTCAGTGCAAAATCTTCTGCTCATTAGGACACAGTGGCTAGAGGTTTTGGAGAGTCAGATCTTTAAGTATCTTATTGTCCATCTTCAAGCTCTCCATTTCAATAGATCACTGCTCAGCATCACAGCTGTGATTCCACAGAGTCACTAGCTAACAATCACCTCAAAAATATCTATTTTGCTAGATTTTTATGCCATCTTTCCCTCCCCAATATGTCTAGAAGGCAAGGTGCACCTGGAGCTTCAATACAGGTCCCAGCCACAGAACAATGGCCAAGTGATGACAAGACACAGCAAAAAGCCAAGCCCACAACACCCAGGAAAAAGGCATTAGGCACACAAGTTACAGTGAGCCCTAGACCAACTGCACAGCCAGAAGCAAACCCCAGATGCACAACAGGATTTCAAAAGTGGAGCTAAAGCAGAAAGGAGCACACAAAGAGCCCTCAGATCATTTTGAAACAAGCAATACTCAATATGGTTATGACCATGATGCAATTTTCTCTGTAAAATTCAATCAGATTTTAACAGGAGTTACACTTCCAAAGAAATTCACCAGTTATGCTAAGAGAAGTGGTGGAAGCAGCAGTGTGGCAGATGGAGATTTAGTAAAACAAATAAAAATCAGTGCAATCAAGTTCACAAACTATAAATGCAGACAGGCTACAAACTTACCTTGATTAACTAAATTACAGGTTTTTATGTCTTATTCTTGGCTTTTGAACTAATTTATCTATATTTTAATTACGTGCATAAAACTGGAAGTTATATTGAGGAAGTTTCACCTACACAGAATGCACTGATAAAGTTGTGTGTACCTAATACATGATTCCATCACAAAGACCAATTGTGACTGATTCTCAACCAGCAATTTCTCAAATGAGCCTCTAAATCCTGCAAATTTAGATACAATAAATACCCACGACTGACAAACAAACCCCTGCAACAGAAGGCTCAGAGGAGATGGGCAATGGTGAAGCATCCACTAAGCTCAGGAAATAACACAGGGTGTGACTTTGGCTGTTGCAAAGAGTGTAACTACCTCAGCTCAGTGGGGATCCGAGGGTGGCCTTTGCTTTGGATAAAAAACTGGGTCAGTTGAGTGGATCAGCTGGTGGTGTGAATGTCTCTCCCTGATTTCATCAAAAGAATGCAAGTGTCTGAGTCTGCAACCCCCCCATGCTGGTCTGGCTTATGTTGCTCAGTCAACATATGCACTGAACTACTGACAAAATTTCAACGGGGTTTCAACCCACATGATCCTTTCTGGCAAGCAGGATGCTCAGCATCACGATGGTGCTGATTTCATAAGACTGGAAATGGCAATCACGTTGGTATTGTGATTGAACCGTGTATTTCAATTTCTACATTATGCAAAGTGTAACTTAGAAAATATACTGAAAACATAATACAAATGTGTTGTTCTGCTAAAGCAGAAAACCCACATAACATCTGTGGTGGTTTAGTTTTCTTGGTTTTGGTTTGGGCCTTCCTTGGTTACCAGGTGATAACTAAGGAAGTATTCCACACCATTTCCTTCACGTAATCTGGGGTATATAAGA
>JAWWTY010000077.1:42358019-42412924 GCA_035222235.1 Margarornis squamiger | reverse complement strand
TCCCACTTCCCTTTCCCTCTCCCCCTTTTCCCTTTTGGGGTTGCTTTGGGTTTTGTTCTGTAGATTCATAGTGTTTGATTGTATATAGTCGTACTATATGTGAATATATATATATATCTTTAATACAATTGTCTTTTTGTACATTTTTTCCCCTTTTCTCTTGGCGGGGGGGAGGGAATCCGTGTGGCTGGCAGTTGGGTTTGGCACAGAGCCAACTCAACCCTCCACACATCAAGTATCTTCAAACACACACATTTGATATCACAGAACCAGTTAGGTTGGAAAAGACCTCTGGGATCATCGAGTCCAACCTATGACAGAACACTATCATGTCAACCAGACCATGGCACTAAGACATCCACACCTCCAGGGACAGTGACTCCACCACCTCCCTGGGCATTACAATATGTAATCACCATTTCTGTGAAGAAATTCTTCCCCATGTCCAACCTAAACCTCCCCTGGTAAAGCTTAAGAATACTTTTTGAGGGCTTTGAAGTTACTGTCTACTGTCTTCATTTGAATGGACTCCCTTGGAAAAGACTAATGATTTTTCACTTTGGGGGAAACAGATGCAGCATCCCTGTATTTTAATATTCAAAATTAATTTGTTCCTATTCAACAGTACTTTTAGTTAAAACATTTTACCAGGAGCCCCCACATCAAAGGAAGTGCACACAGAAAAGTTCAGACTCTAAAAAAGCTAGAAAGAAAGAGAAATACTAATTTGCATTAATGAGTTGTCCTTGTAATTTCCATCCTGGGAGGTCACACAGTTTCAGTGTCTTGCTACTGTGTTATTTCATAAGACTTTACAGAAAAAGGGCAATATTGAATCTGACACAGACACCACCCATTAACCAAAGAAATATAAATACTCAAATTATGAGAAGAATCTGCTAAGCTGCCCTTTAAGCCTGGAAAAAGCCTGCCTTGCATTCAAGTACCATTTCAGCAATGCTTAGGACTTTCACCATGGCCAAGAAACAGCCCTAATGCAGAACTGTCCTCCTTCATAGACATTTCAGCATTTCTTTTCAACTGAGAAACAGACATCCAATACTGACAATGACCATTTTAAATCTCAGGGTTTGCCCAATCTTAAAAGTCGTAAAATATTTAAGCAACCTATCCACAACCCCATGTACTTCAGGCAGTGTAATAAAGACTAAGATGCTCCATTGAACATGCAATTTATTAACTCCACAATAGTCTATAAAGCTCAAGAACGATTTTCAAGTCCTAAAAATACCTTCTAAAAAGAACACTCTCAGAGAAACATGTCTCCACAACCTGGAGTACATTTTACTCTTTCAGGAAGTTTCACCATGTCTTCTTCAATTTAAAAAATAAAAAGTAGGACATCTAGTTCAACTGAGGCTACCAGCACAAAGTAAAGATGGGCCATTTTCTATAATCGTAGTATATATCATGTGGTTATCTCGCAAACCTTGTGAATGACAACTGCCCGCACTCCAGCCAGACAAAACATTTCACAAAAATAATGATACCTTAACCTGACTGCAGCGCTGTGGGCTGTAGGAGTAATGGCAACAAAGAAATCCAGCTAAACCTCCAACACCACTTTATCTTCCTTTAGCCCATTTAATGTAGAATACAGTAGAATAATGCAGAATACTTAAGAATGCCAAACACTCAAATTTTGTATTCAATTGCTACAAAAGATGCACCATTTAGTGCATTACTGCATACTCTGCAGGATGTACTATGATGAGTTCAATGTCTCATTGCTGAAAGCCTTAAGGTGGTGTCATTATTACCAAGAAAGGTAAACACATCAGATCCATCTGTAGCTGGTCAGCAAGAACATTCAGTTTTCAGTCTTCCTGTTCAAAAATGCTCCTTAAACACTGGAAAAATCTGCTTGAACATTTCATACATTTGTTATTACTTATTAATCAGAAGAACAAAAAGATACAAAATCCTAAGGACACACTAAAATGATCAGATCAATAGCAGTGCCTCGATGAAAGCAAAGTTTATGCATAATAGCACTGGGTCAGTTCAGAATCTCATTGCCTAAGGAAGAGAGCACCTCATTTGACTCCAAACAGCACAAGCCTTTGCTTAAATCCTGATTCACATGAAGCCCTTTAGAAGTTAAAGGCCAAAAGACTTTCGGTCTAAATATCAGTCATCTATCTTGCCAAAGAGCTGCTAACTTTCTAGAAGAGAACATTTAAGCTTAGAAATAAGATCACATGGCTCCTCTCCAACAGTCTGCTTGTATCTCATAACACTTTAAATTGCTGAGCTTCTCAGAATCCAGGATGGCCCCTCAACAGCAAACACTAATAAATTATTTTATCACCCTGTGATGTACTACTAATGGATCCATGACATGCAGAATTTAGCTGCCATACAATTGTGTTGAGCAAAAACAACAGCAGAAACATTTTCTCAATATTTGTTTAAAATAACGAAGCTCCAAGACCCCACAGTTGATTATATCCTTGACAGATATAACAATATGACAAAATACATTTCTAAATAAAAAAATACTGAACTTACAGTTTACAACAGCTCTCAGGATCAAGCTAGTGTCAGTGTCAATTTAAATGCAAACATAACTCACTGCATAATTACTCTAGTTATGGTAATAAGCTTTCTTATAATTAGTATCAAGAAAGCAGCAACATTGTATTCACCAAGCTTTTTTTTTTTTGTGAATTACATATGGGATGGAGGGAAAAGTGCTGCAGAAAATTTGTAACTTAAAAATATTTTAAAAGCCTCTGCAAAAGATTCTGTAGGCTGCATCTGCTAACCCATTATCCATTTTATATCTTCCAATTGTTTAGAATAGAATGTTTACAAAACAAATGACTAGAAACAGATGCTTGTCCCAAATTTATACCTTGATTACTGTACTTTATTTTCCCTTTCTTCTCTGCACCGTAACTTCACCATTCCTTCTAGCTTCTACAAACCACTCTGCAAATGTCATTTATCACCCAGTGTCCATTAGGGTCTTAAGAATTGTTTGCATTTTCCTTACACCACTGTTTCTCCTGACTCACAAAGAGACTATGCCATAGACTCTCCACCAAAAGGAGTTACAAAGCTGGCAAAAGAACTAACACACTCTGCAACATCAGAACTCAAGCAGATGCCTCATTATATCACTTCTAGGCTATTAAAGATTAACATTTCCAAAGTACCTGCATGGGAAAAAAAGAGAAAAGAGAAGGCTAAAACTATCTAATGCTCCATCAACCAGATTAAAAGATAACACTCACTGTTCATTTAAAGAGTGCACGACTAAGCTACATTAACTTTGCAGTTCTATAAGTTATCAAAGCACTGCTAAAATACAGGAAGATATCTTAGATATCTACTAGAACTGGTCTTTAGTGAAGACTCCACTTAAAAAAAAAATAAAAACTCTCACCTTAACCTCCATATTAAACAGAAGAGATGTGACTTTTGCCCATGAGTTAACTACTGGCTTCTAGCTTTCTGCAAGCTGCAGAAAATAAACTGTAATCAATGACTATCAAAATTCTTGCTTCCCATATTAATTTGTTAAGAAATGATCTACATGACAAAAGGAACTTGAGCTGCTGTGATGCATCAAGCCCCTTTCAGAATTTCTAACATTTTCCACCACAAATTTCATTCTGATTGTTTTGGATATTACTTAATGAACTACTGATGATGCCACTCTGAAACCATTTAATTTGTTTTCAAGTCACTGCTGCCTCAGGCACCCCTTCCCCCTCTGCTTTCAGTCACACGTACACATGCTCCACCCCTTCATTAGTACGGCTGCCTAATCCATGATGAGCTAGTCCAGGGTGTTAACTCACTGCCCCCAAAACCCAAAATCTATTCACTGATCTTCAATCTGTTAGTTTAGCAACTAAGCCCATTTTCATTATTTAAAAAAAAACAAAAAACCCACCAGAAACCACCCATGAAACTCATCAGAAAATTCCAGTGCACTTCAAGCACATGATAAAAATTATTGATTTGTTAGCTCAGGATTGTATGAAGAACTAAAGTATATTTTTCAAAGAAATAAAACATTCTTTACTTATATCTCCCTATTGATCCAAACATCAAAATTGTCCTGAAATTACTACAGGATGTAGACAGACTATAGGCTGAAGGTAATAGTCATTTTGAAGATTAGCTAAAATTAACTAGGACTCAAAACAATGAGGATTAAGGAGGATTTCTGAATCACCACATGATGTTTTTATCACATGCAGCAATTCTTGTCTGAGTTTTTTTACTAACCTTCTACATGATTTTGGGAAAATCTTTTTGATTTACAGGTGAGAAAACCTTATTCTGACTCTTCTGTTGGGCACTTAATGATACAAAAATAAATACTACGTAAGGCCTTGAAAAGAAAACAGTACTCCTATTTAACGAGTTGTGTTTCTAATCATAGTCTGACCTGAAAGAAGCTCAAAGTCTATGAAACCTAAACTGTATTTGTTATTTTTCTACTAAAAGGCAGTCTTCTGTGAGACAATCCTCATTAGAACAGCCCAAGTCACCATCTAAAAGATGTTGATAAAAGAAAATAAAACTTTCAGACTATACTATAGAAAACTACTTCAAATGGCCCAGAGGCATCAATGGAGCAATCCAAAAATTACAAAGCTTAGTCTGCACTCAGTTATGTTTTGTCTACCCAGGTTCTCCTGACTGCTTACATTTTAAGAGAAAGCACTTCTTATGGAAAGATGGAAAGAAGTCAGAAAATTTCATCTTTCTGAATGGAAATACAAACATCATTCCTCTAAACTGTATGATTAAGCAGAAGTCTTCCTATGATGGAAAATTCTCTCTTCCCCATCACCATGAGAAACATGAATTTTTGTGGAAGTTCAATCAACCCAAGAAACAAGAATCAAAAAGTCTCAGGACAAAATTAGCTTACAGTAACCTAAAATACTGCTTATGACTACTGAATTAACACAGGAAAACATCAGTTTTCCTAACCATCTTATCACTTCCCAATCTGGATTATTCATCCAAATACAGGAAGGGAAAAAAAAAGTCTGCCATCTCTTGCTCAATATCCAAACCTAAAGAGAACTTTCAAACAAACTCATTGGAAAAATAAAGTTTAAAAATATTCTAACTGCAATCTTTGTTCTACAAGATTACAAAGATTATTCAATTGTCGCCAGGAGAAAATACATTAAGGATCCTCTCAAGAGTGCTGAAAAGTTCCAGCATGAAAGCTGCCAGTGTCTAGTGCCTCAAAAAGTCAAACAGATAGAAAAAGAAGGGCTTAAAAATATCACGAACACCAAAACAGCTGTAAATATACGTGCCCATCTGGAAACTCAGTTAATTATGAGATGGGGGGGAAGTGGACAGAGTGGAGAAGTAATTCACATGTTCAGAGAACCAGTGCACTCTTTTTATCATACATTATCTTCTCCTACCCCACAGAGGCCTACCCTGTTTTGAAAGCCCTCAATAAACCACAGCCTTAATTTCTGCCTTTGAAATATGCATCTGATCATCTTTTAAAGTATTTTCCCCAAGATAAAGCTTTTATTATGTTATTTCTATCCTACAAATATTACTAACATTTATGCATAATTTATTTATTCCATAAGAAACACCATCTTTGTGCCACCAGAATTTGGAAGAATCAGAATGGGCCATACTATCACACACAACTTGACTACAAACTACATCTATGATATACTATTTATTTGGTCACTGAATTATGAGGCATTAGAAGTCTTTCTGACACTGTGGTTTTGCACACAGGTATCAGACATGTACCTCTTCCCCTCCCCAGGTGTGGTGTATGTTTGCCTTCCCCCACCCACAGCGTTGCCCATTCAAAACCCTTTTACTTGCAACACAGCGACTGAAATGCAAAGGCACTGACACCACTTCTACCAGCACTCCAGCCCTTAGAAACAAAGACCAGCTTTCCAGAGGTGCTCCCCACACTCCAAAATTCCTTCTGCCTAGTAAGTTCCATGCTCTTTTTTTACAGTCGGCTGGGAGACACGATCAGTAGAATTTAAAATATTCTAACATGATTTTAAAATTAGAAAAAAGTTCTGAAACGCCAGATGATAACAACCTACATAGTTTCCACATGGCAACCCACTTCACAATTACTACAACTTTCCAGTCATCCAAGACAAACACATTTCCAAACAGAACAATATCCAACCATAGAAAATAATTCAGTATTCCCCACAAACTCAACTCAGTTCTTCATTCAAGTCAAGCTATTAAAAAAGTATCTCTCTCTCTTCAGACTGGGGTGGGAGGAAAAGGAGCATCTACATCTCATGTAACTACCAATAATAAAGGAAATCCAGCATCCACCTAAAAAACCCCATCTAATTCAAGGAATAGTGATGGCATAAGGAGGGTGAATTGGAATCAGTGGTTCTTTTCTTACATGTATAGTGATAAAACCAACACATTTCAGAGATTTTCAACAACCAGAAGCAATCAGAAAGGGAAACAAACAAAAAAAAACCCCAAACAAACAAACAAACCAAAACAAAAAACATATATAAATGTCAAGGAAGTTCAAAGTCACAGTCCAAAGAGGCTTTCCAGGTTCCCAGAGCATAAACTGAAGGCCAACATGAACAAACTGAAATAAATCCCCAGGTTAAGTCATCTCCCAAATAGACAACAAGGAAAAAGCATAATAGAGCAATCTATTTCAGTACATAGAGCTTAAAACATGATATCACATCTTTCAAGTGGCAGAACTCAAAATTTCGTTGCCACTTTTTAAATTAAATACTGTTTATGATAACAAATTTTAGTAATTTTCAAGAACACAGAAGTATACTCAACACAAAATGCAACCAATGGTTCTCAGTTTCACCCTGAAATATAAATTTAAGAAAATCACATAATCTAAGCAAATACCAAGCAACTAATGCTCAGAAGCTCCTATGTAAATAAAATATTTCTATTCCAGACACATAGATCACAATAATGCACACAGAGCACTAAAACGCACAACAGATGTTTCAAATATCTGTCGAGAGAGAATAAAATCTGCCTGACAATTAGTTCAACGAGCAGCAGCAGCACAAATAAAGGAAAGCGGTGGGTCCTACGGTTCTTAAACTACAAAATGCAGGTGAGAATTCCCACCACAAGACGAAGACACGAGAGCAAACCCTGCAAACCCCTGGAAGGGTAAGGCATACATACACACGCACCAGTAGGAGTTGTCACCAAATTGCATGCAAAAATCCTCTTAGCTCCAATGAAGTCAGTGACTCTGATGAGACCTTTACCTTCATTTTCCATCGAAATTGTACTTGAGTCGATAGTTACAAAAGTCTTTAGCAACAGCAGCGCTGGAGCGGGAGCGGAAAGGTGAGGAGAGAAATGCCCCCAAATCCCAGGCAATCACAGCGCTCCCTTTGCCCCCACCTGCAGCAACATCTGCAAGAGAAACCAACGCTAAAAGAGGGGAAAAAAAGGGACAAAAAATGGAGCGATGGAGCACCAGAGCCGATCCCCGCGGGCGCGCACAGGGAGCCCACCGAGGGTGCGGGTGCGGATGAGGGTGCGGGTGCGGGTGAGGATGAGGGTGAGGATGCGGATTAGTCGCCCAGCAGCGACAGCAACACGGCGGAGCCACCAGCGCCTCCACCAGCCTCGTCCCGCCCGGGGAGGGGCGCCCGCACCTAAAAATAGCCGCTCACTCACCCCGAGTCACCCCCGCTCCCCCAGCGCCGCCGGCCCCACCAGCGCCCCCCGCCCGCGGCCCCGCCCGCCCTGCAGCGCCGCCGGCCGCGGGCAGGGCCGGCGAGGGGCGCCCAGAGCCGCAAGGAGCGGCGGCAGCAGCGCCTGTGCCCGGCCCCGCCGCCCCGGCCACAGCGCTCACCGCGGGGCCCCGGGGCGGCGCGGCCGCATCCCCGCTCCGCTCCGCTCCGCTCACTTCCGCGGGCGGCGCGGCCGGGCCAGGCGGCGGACGGGGCGGGGCAAGGCGGCGGAAGGGCGGGCGGAGCCGGCACACACCCGGGGCTCGGCGGCGGCGGCGGCGGCTCCCTGCTGCCCGCATGGCCGTGGCACAGCCGGCGGGGGCTCCCTGCTGCCCTCACGGCACAGCCGGCGGGGGCTCCCTGCTGCCCGCATGGCCGTGGCACAGCTGGCGAGGTATCCGTGCTGCCCGCATGGCACAGCCGGAGGGGGCTCCGTGCTGCCCTCATGGCACAGCCGGCGGGGTATCCCTGCTGCCCGCACGGCACAGCCGGAGGGGTGTCCCTCCTGCCCTCATGGCACAGCCGGAGGGGTGTCCCTGCTGCCCTCATGGCACAGCCGGAGGGGTGTCCCTGCTGCCCTCACGGCACAGCCGGAGGCGTGTCCCTGCTGCCCTCACGGCACAGCCGGAGGGGGCTCCCTGCTGCCCTCATGGCACAGCCGGAGGGGGCTCCCTGCTGCCCTCATGGCACAGCCGCCCGGTGCCCCCCTCGCCATCCCCGGTGCCCACCTCGCCTCCCTGGCCGGGCAGGAGCCGCGGGGCCCGCGAGGGAGAAGGCGGCGTTGAGCGGCCGGCGCGGGGCTGAGGGGCCGGGCCGGGCTCTCTGAGGGTCCCGGCCCTGCCCTCGCAGCCGTGCGAGGCTCCCTGGCAGCCGGCTGGGAAGGCAGTGCCGGCACAGCCGGCCGCCTCAGCACTGCCCTCCCGTGAAAGGGAGTGTCTCGCCCACGGAGCGGGGCTGGGGCCGCCGGGGACCCGTGGGGAGCTCCGGCCCAGCTGCCCGCCCGGCGCCACCACTGCGCCCCCGAAACGCCAGAGCAACACCCGGCGCAGGCCCAGGTGCCTCCTGCACCGCCCCGGCCAACCCGCCGCAGTGCCCCACCGCCCCGACTGCCACAGATTTTCTTCTAAAATCCCCTCCGAATCTCCCCTGTCTCAGTTGAAGTCCTTAAGCAGCCACAATTGGAGTCACAGTACAGCCAGACTAAGTCCAGTTGGGTTTGCACTACCAAATTATAATACTCTTATGAGCCAAGAAAAAGAATTACTCAATACAAAATCTTAAGCACTGCAGGTCACTGCTTTTAAAACCAGGTTTTAGCTGCCAGTCATGGAGCCACCAACCTAATCAGTAGTTGAATTCTGTGAGGAGAAAAAACAGCTGTACCAAGTCAATGATGCTTATCTAGACACCAAGGGAATATTATTTGAAACTTGAGTTCTAGTGCTGAACTCTAGGGCTGGGGAAGTTTTTAAATAAAAGTAATCTCCACTAATATAATAAGTTCTAATTTAAGGTGTGATGGACAGCACTAGTAAGAACAAAACTCCTTTCAACTTTAAAGGTCAAAATCCAGTGAAGACATGCTCATTGTAGGTTTTACACCCCATTTCTAAAGGAGCATGACAACATGGTCCTAGAAATGCACTTGCATTGACATCTCATGATTAACAACCTGTCACCTTGGTTTTGTTTTTCTTCTGCACCAGAAGAAACCAAACTCAGCCTTTGTCAACTCATAAGCAACATCTAACAGAACTAAATTTTTAACATTTCAATTAAATCTCACAACCCATAATAGCGTGCCTTTTGAATCCCTCCACTAAACATGGAGCAGTTACAGAGCATCCTTGCTTCTTTTGACTCTTTTGGAGAGAACCTTGACTGCTAACATAATATAGATTTGTCAATGTATTTTGAGAAGCAGGAAGAGTTACAAGTGCTGGCTTAAATAAAGGCTCCCAATATTTGCATTTGGGAAACTGAGATGACAAGAGGCAGGTTAATTGTTTGAGGATACCTAAAGCATAATTTCCGACCTGTCCCATATAGTTGCCATGTTCCTGGAATATCTCCAGGGTTGCTCTGTGAAGTATGCCACTACAAGTAGGCAGCACTGTCATTGCAGCAGTGACTCTTCTCCAAGACAATGCTTCTGTGAACTTCTGTATAAGGCAAGCAAAGAACCATGCCGAGATTCTCATGACACTGTGCCACAATTCCAACACAAAACTTACGCACAAATCATTAAGAAAAACTTTCAGTTACTTTAGTTACAGTAGCTGTTGCCTTCCATATCATATGTTACCAGTAAATATGAAAGACTTCAGTAAATATTTTCATGAAGAAATAAACAAAGCCTGTAGGTCCTAATACTGTTTACACCCACAACATGTTTGGACTACTTTACACTGTGAAAAGTTTTGGGGAGAAGATTGGCAATTCCTGAACATTGAGTTTGTTCACAACTGAGACCTAAATATCTGTGACAAAGTCTGTGTACATCCTGCGTTCATGTATCTCAAAAGAAGAGAAGAAAGTCAAAAGCAAGTCCTACTCTATAGCAACAACTGAAAAAGCTTCATCTCTGGGGCTTAATCTCTTTCCCATTAGCATACATCTGCCAGCCTTGCATGCCAGGCAGCTGGGAAGCGCCTCTTCAGCATTATAGCAGGACTGTAGCCATCCTTGGAAATTATATTACTGTTTCTGCCGTACCCTGCACCTGCAAACAGTGGCTGTTTAATAAACAATCCTCCAAGTATTTTATTTCCATCTGCTGCTAAATATTGTTTCCTTGAAAATGCTGTCCTTAACGTGAGCTTGATCCACAAGAGCATTAGGACAGCCTTAATAACTTCAGGAAGCCTCATTAAAGTTTGTGGCAAAGGCATTATCTGGCAAACCAGAGCACATTACTAGGATCTGATTGCAGAGATAAGTCTGAAATTTAAAAAAGACTTTCCTTACAGTAACCAGTTGTAGCCAGTTGCAGTCACAAATTAAAATAATATTTGGTTTACATTTTTTAATCTTGAAAAAAGTCTTGCAATAAAATGCTCCTCTGAATATCCAATGAGCAAACACATCTAGTCCCAACAGCATGATTCCAGTGAAGATACATATACAAATCAGAAAAACATACGTAAATTCAATTAGGAAAGGCCAAACAGTCCTTAAACTTCAGTCAGAGACTCTTTTTTAAAAAATAGCACTTGGAAGGATATGCAATACTGATAGATTTTGGGAGGAAATTTTCTAGTTCACAGACCTGAAAATATTTGGGCCTTCAGAGCTGAAAACTAGTGTTTTCATAAAAGGAATTGGTTGTTTGGGTTTTGTTTACTTGTTTGTTTTGTTTTGTTGTGGGTGGTTTTTTTTAATAGGCAGCTGTAAAAAAACATACTTAGCTTCTGTATGAATCTAGAGGCAGCCCAAAACGCTGCTTTTAGCTGCCTTTCTATTTCTTCAGAAGAATTAATTCTGGGACCCTGGAAAGCTTGGGAAAATTAAAAAGTAATAAATACATTACATTCCAGGTAGTACCATCAATCAGTTGGAGGGAGAGAAGGGAGAATTCCATCTAATGGCATTAAACAGGTAGGCCTTAAGCTGCAGCATGTTTATATGCAAGCTGAACTTCAAGTTTAGTTTAGTCTTCAGGATCTCAATCAATTCAGCTTCATCTCAATGAGTCCCTTGTGCTACAGCACTAGCAGAAGCAGTAAAATGTATTTTAAACATAACAAGAATATCTATAACTGATGGTTCACAGAAGGAAGATCTGTTACACAGAATTCTCTTGAAGTCACATTTCAGACCATAACAGCCCTTGAAATACTTGGTTTTGAAGTATTCTTTTAAGATGCATTTGTTGAGTAATGCTAATGAAATCTACTACAAATTTTGTTAAACTCATGAGAATCTATTTATACATTATAATGAGATATTTTTCAGAAGCATAACATTGATAGCATTTTAATATGGACAGAGCTATATACAGCACTTCAGTTTGGGACAGAGAAGGTTAATACATGGTGCTTCTGTCAAAACGGGCTTCTCAACTATTTGCTTACTTTGCTTTAGGTATAATTCAAGCTGCCCTCAATACACTGAGCATAATTTAGCTTTTATGGAAGAAAAAAATTGGTTTCTGGTAAGACAGACTTTCATTTGATTTGATCTCATTATTTGTTCTCTTTCATCTGGAAGTCAAAAACTCACCAGTGCTTTTATCATCCTCTACAGACTACTTGTATGACTGGAGTCAGGACAGGGGAAAGATGATACTGGAGCTTCTCATTTACACACTTGAAATGGCCCATCATTTGTAAGGTCTGTGTTGCATATTTCGTCCCCACATCCTTTCCATCCATGGTCCCCAGCTGATAGCTGATAAAAGTAATCATCTCATTTCCAAATACAATTCTCCAGAAGAAAATCCATGGCAATTCCACTTAAAGTTTGAATGTTTTTATGTGTGTGTGTATAAAATCTGTTCACGTTTAAAAGAAGAAAAATGATACAGTTTTCCCAGAGGAAATAAGTGCTCATTTCATTTTATAATTCTGAGCATGTTAAGATGTGAGAAACATAGCTACATTTTCAAATTACCTTAGCTCAGCCCTGTCTTGACACTGTGCAATTATGCTAATTAAGGAACTTTGGTTTATGGCAGTCAAATTATATTTCACTGATTTTTAAAACACTTAAATTTAACCCTCTCACTCCATCCCTAAGTAGCATCCCTACTAACAATCTACATACAGAGAAGGGGTGCAGCACCACAGCAGTTTAAGGTGATATAAAATCAGGCTTTGGTGATTGTCCTTATCCTGGCACTCAGTTCTGCACTGGCCCTGCCACACTCGCCTCCTGGTAACCCAGCTTGGGGGACTGATCCAGCTGAGAAGAAAGCCTGCCTCAAAAAAGGCCTTACTGCTGAATTCCCAGAACTAGTGGGATGAGGAGCAATGGCAATTCAAGAAAATCAGTTTTCATCTATCCGTAACACTCAACTGTCACCTCAAACCTGCATTTCGTCTTCTATACTTTTCTTCTCGATACCTTCTCTCTCTCTCCCACATACTCAATACTCACTGGCCATGCTCTTCCTTCAGTTGCACTATATAAATAGCTAAAAATATTAATTGCACAGTTCCTGGAGAGGTTTCCCCTCCCTTTATTTAAGACATACAAAGCTCTTCAGCTGTTTGGTTTATGCTCAGTGACTGTTTTCAAAGCTGACTACTCCAGACTACTTCACGACAGTGGAAGCTCTTCCAAGTGCCTCTATCCCATCTACTGTAGGGTTCACATTTCCAGAGACATTTCATGGAGTAAAGATCTAGTTTCATGTTGCCTGTAATAGACAGCCAAGGAACATGACCAAGGAGACTGTGCTCTATAATTGGAATAGGCCGTGAAGCAAGTTACTATTGGAAGTCTTAGCTAGGGCAGGCAAAATGCCTTGTTAGGATGCCTGCTCCAGGACAAAGCCTGCACTCCTCTGCACTGCCAGCTTCAGCGACACTCATGTTGTGGCCTGAATACAGCAGAAGGTGGAAAACTGTTCCCCAGCAAAGGTTTATGTCTTGCTGAAGGATTACTGCAATTCATTAAATAGCAATGGAGACACCCCGTTTAGTTTTAAACTATTTCAGTTACATTATAGCAAGATGTCTGTGGTGGAGAATAAAGACTTTTCAACGATGAACCTACAAAACAGTTAAAAAAAAACCAAAAAACCCAACCCAAAACTGCAATAGCAAAGTACTTTTGTTTTAATTAATTCAAGGCTACTGTGCCAAGAATTTCAGGAATGCTGCATATATTACAGACAAGTAATCTTGCCAAGTCTCTCTTGGAAATTCTTGTTCAAGACTATCGGTGAGAGCAAACCAATGTGAAGGTAACACTCAGTAAGGAGCTTGCAGTTAATAAACAGATGTTTACGCAGTTATAAGATTGCAGCTCCTGGCAAGAATAAGATAATTTGTTTGATAACACACTTAAGCATAATATGTTGGGCTGTGAAATTTTATTCAGACTCAGAGCCAAAAATTTTTATCAAGTGAAAGCATGTGGCAGCTTTTCAGGTTGGGAGAAATTCATTACAAACTTTTGTTTTACAGAAGAGCCCACATACCTTTCCCACACCCCCCCCCAGAATTACTACAATGTGTATGTAAATGGAAGCCAAGTATACAGTGAACTTTTTTACTCTGTTATGTCTTTAAAAAAGTGGTCTGAGGTCATATTTTTAAAGCTGGTAGAGGTTACTGATAAAAGCAATTAATGTAGCATGCTCCTGTTGCAGCTATGTGCTCTAGCATAAAAGACCCCTAACCTTAAGATGGGCGCAACTGGTGAATTGAAAGACTAAGTTTGTATTCAGATGCATTCTTAGTCAAAGTCAACAATAAGGCTGCAAGGGGAGGAGTGAAAACTGCGCACACATGTTGTGTAACACTCAGAAACTTCATAAAGTACACTTAACAAAACTACCCAAATTTAACAAGGTTGTGCTGACCTGGTTCCCTACCCAAAACAGCAGGCTTGGGGTAGGACAAATTCGAGGTGGGAGCAAGTGTTCAGGAGGGCTCCCATACCTCTGCTGATGACTATCAAACTTCAGCACAAGGAACTAAAAAGCAAACATCCATTTCACAGACGGCTCCTATCTGCCTTGGAAATAGGTGCTAAAATATTTCCCAGCAACATCACCATCTTTAGCCTAATTCTTACATTAAATAATTAACTAATAGATCACATATTCAAGTCCATGCACCACTAAAGGTTGGATACAGCCCCAACTGAAAGTGACAGGAGTGGATATAGGAAGACAAACCCTACAGCTTTATCATATCAATTGGGAGGGTATATTCTACCAGCCTGTCGCAATGGGAAGGTTAAAAGGGCCCTGAGGTGCCCCCCTGTCTCCCAGTAACTCAGCAAATAATGTCAGCTGCATCCTGTGCATCTGTAACAAGCCAAGAAGTACCAGAGGAGGATTTAATTTAAAAAGTCGAAACTCATACCGTAGGCCCTCCTCCCCACCATCTGGCTAGTGAGGACATTCAGTACAAATTCAGCATGCTAACTGCCTATTCAGAAGGAAGGAAAAAAAAAAGTTTCTCATTCAGTAAAAATATTAGGCAGTACCCATTCTGTCTTTGAGGGACTCCAACCTAATCCAGATCTATTGAGGAGTTCTGAGGATACAACTCTATTTATAGACTATAGAAACTGGTAGTGATAAATCAGAGAAAATCTTGTTTCCTATTTGAAGTGCAGCTTAAAGTAAATTATAACTCTAGAGTTCCTATATACTATTTAAAAACTGACCAGAATATTTTAATATCTAATGAGATGCATGATTTCTATTCTATATCTTTCACATTTCATATAATATACTTAAGGTCAGAATATGACATCATCTTAAGATGTATTAAGATATTGTTATGTGATCATATTTATAACATTACATCAAATATACTGTACATTTTGTATTTCTATGATTCCTACCTTATCTATTATTTACTTAATCATAAATCTGTTTATATCTATCATTAGGTCATATCAAATAATATATCTATCTGGACATATATCTATGACTTATTTAATATGCTGAAATAAAAATATACCAAGCCATAAATGTTTCTGATTCATCACTTGTTCACCTATAGGAAATCATCCATCCAAGTGAAAAACCAAAATGATCATTGGAAGCCTCTGACATTGTAGGAGCAACATGGACTAATTAGAAGTTACTTATGTGTGTAGGCATTGTGAACAACAACCTTGACTTGGCTTCTCTTGAAGTCGCAGGACAGGACTCCTAGAGTATTTTCTTCAGCAGATACAGATTTCAGTAAGCCAGGTGCTTTTAAGAATTTGTCTTTTCATGTCTCCCATAATTTTCACTCCAAATTGGTTTCTCTTTTTGAAAATTTGATCTTTGGTTGTTTACAGCCTCACATCTTCAACATGTGTATATAGTCTGATGCTGTTTTTCACTTCCAAGGACAGATTACAAAGGATTTAGAATAAACTAACCTTAATGTTTCAGTTTTTCCTGTTTCTAAAGTCTGTTTTATCCTAAACCATAACCTCACTGAAATATCTAAAGAGAGAGAACTAGGTTTGAATACATTAAGCTTTGCAGCAATTAAGCTATTACATCCTACAGAGTCTAATCAAGATCCTGCTTCGAGGGTCAAAGGATAAAGAATGCAGAACTGTAGCAAAGAAACTGGTGAGAAAAAATGAGGTTCATTTTTAGACTTGCCAAACCCTCTAAAATAGCATTTTCTTTTGCAGTTTGTGACAAAAGGCAAACCACCATTTCCCCTCACCCCAAGCCCTAGGCCACTTAAAGAAGTGCATCTACATTGAAGGAAAGAGCAAGTGACTTTATTTTTGCAGGCCTGTACAAACTGGCTTCTGATCCCTATAGCAAACTTCCTCTGGATGCAAAGTAAATACCATAAAAAGGCTTGACATGGCACGAATGCCAGAGAAAACCAAAACCCCGATTCCTGTAACATTGCTGTGTTTACAGCATTTGTAGTTCCTGGGCTTTAATATCACATTGCTTGATATTATATGCTGGTTACCCATGCCATTATATCAAAGAAAGTTGCCTATGCTGAAAAAAGTTTCTATTCCTTTCCATTGCACAGAAAATCTGGAAAGTGGGAACCTCAAAACTTGAATAGAAAGGCCAAATGAAATTTCTTTGAAAAGAAACAAGAATTTGGAAGGCTAAATAATTTTTGTAATTGTTGGAATTGACAGTCCTGGAATTTCTAACATTCAAAAGCATTTTCACCTAGCTTTTTTAATGCCTCTTAAGCAGTTTCTGCTCTAATTATTTTTAAAATATTGTTAAGAAATAGGGCTTCTATATTTCTGTCTAATTTCCTGGGGAGAAATGTAAATAAATACATGTGTTACGGCGTGCACGTGAGCCCAGTATCTCTTAACTGTCGCACGTGTTCACTACATCTGATGGTGCAATAAGCTAGTTTGACAGGGCACAGCTGAAGAAATTCAATTAAGCAGACAGGAATCAAGCATCTGTTTTGTTTGACTGTCTCAGAACTTTAAATGCTACCTAAATTTTGGTAGGTTCTTTGTCTTTCCACGACATAAGAAATGCTAAAATGAAGGTTCCATAAATTAAATCTAATCCATTTGTATCTGGAAGGCTTATTCTTTTATGGAAAAGAGAAGAAACATTGAGATAGGACAGAGAATATTTTTTTAAGTAATTAGTTTCATCTGTAAACAAATAAAGCTTCAATAACGGAATATTTCTTAGTTTTCAAATCTTCTCTTGGCTTTCAATCCTTGACACACTTGTGTTTACATACACTGTTGTACCAGTTATTCAAATAGTGCTGTAAAAGTTGAACTTAAGGATTAAAGAGAGAATGATCTTTGTACTGCAGAGCCTATTCTCTTAAGGTTCTTCATGTCATTGAGGAGTGGCAGCCAGCTTGCCCCACTGCCCTCTATCCCCAAGCAATACCTGTAAGCAGAAACCATTCAGTCTGGCCCAAGTGAAGGCCAGTGAAGACTAAGTCAAGTCTTGCCTAAGTGAAGAATCATATAATTGTTTGGGTTGGAAGGAACCTGAAAGATCATCTAGTTCCAAGTCTCCTGTCATGGGCAGGGACACCTTACAGTAGACCAGGTTGCTCAGGGCCCCATCCAAACTGACCATATCCCATTGAAATGGTATCTGTGTCACAAAAACTGCCTAAATGAAAAACTGTATGTCAGGAAATGTAGTACAATCATATGTTAATTGTAATACAATCCTATTTTAAAGGTCAGTGGTGTAAGAATTCTTCAGCAGATCTTCCTCCAAAAATAAATAAGCATTGACCATTTAGATTAATATGTTTTCAACATATTAAAGTAAGAACTTGAATAGTATAAACCATTAGTCAGAAGCTGCCACAGTTCATAAGCAGCTAGATAGTTCTTCAAGATGAGAAGAGACCACAGCTCCTTTCTGCTTTTGTCACAAAGGCAGAAGCTCAGTGCCTGAAGATGAGGATCCTTGATCAGCACAGTGCTTCCTTCAAGTGGTTTGTATTAGTTGCTGCTTTATTATGACAACACCAGCACCTGCTCTTCTTAGAATGTGTCTGTATAGACAGACATAGCATCTGCTTGAAAACTGTCTAGTCATGTCCAACACAAAGCAGTGAAGACCCAGCCTATGGCTGACATATAAGAGGTTAATTCAACAAAGACGTTTATCTGCAGAGGCAAAACATTCAAGCTTTGATACCTCTGATCATAATTCAAGCAGAAAGTCTCCTTAGGGAAAAAAGAGGAACCTGCACATCCTTGCAATATCCTTCACACAATCTTGACAGCAATTTCTATTCAACTACAGGAGAAAGTCTAGCATAAAGCCAACTCAGACCAAAAGGAGATTTGTTCTGATGCGTTCTCTCAAATATTAATCCAAATGACCTTAGAAGAAGCTAATATGACAAAGAGGATACCTGATCTACCCATCTGTGTCAGACAATTCAGAGTTTTCCAAATGAATTTGTGAACTGGAACTGTTAGAATATAGTAATCATTTTGACACTATGGTCTTAAGCATAAAATATTAAACAACAAAATATCCATCAGCCCCAGAGAATCACAAAGTATTTCAGATTCTGGACATTCACCAACTCGGGGATACACAGCACTCTGAGCTTTTCATGCTTCACAACACAAAGAAGAGAAATTAGGGAAAATGTTTCATTAGAGAAATGAGTCAGGCCTCTGTTGAGCCACAAAAATCACAGTGCCTTAGTCATTCAAAGCAAGGAGCATTTTTAAAGTGTCATCTCAAATTTAACATATACATACTTTTTACATACTAAAAAGTAAAAATACCACAATAAACAAACTAAACTTGACATGATAAAGATATTATAATGAATTTTTCATTAATAGCTATACAGATGTCTTAGTTGTCCTAGTAGAGAAGTACTGTGTCATCTGTCATACCCACATATTTCATAGAACCCTTATACTGGAAATCTGAGGCACCTACACCAAATGTATCTTTAGACACAGAAACCTATGGAGAAGCAAAACAAAGCCAGGGTGCCCCATTCTTTTATTTATTTTTTTTAACCCAATAGTAGCACTTGAACTACCACAGCCATAGTACAAGCATTTTTACTGTTACAACACCAGCAATCACAGATCTCATCTCTCCTATATACCCTGAGAGACAGCCTCACTTCCAGCCAGAGGTTACCTTGTGTGCCATGGGAGGTACTGTGAAGCTCAGAGCAGAGGTCGAGTGCCAGCTGTTGCAGCAAAAGCTGATAGATCTTTTACTGGATAAAGTAATGTCCTGTTCAGCCCCTTTAGCTGCATGCTCACTCTCTCATCTCCAGGCTGTAACCAGATACTGAAGTCTTTCCCACTCGGAAGGGTTAATTCTTGCAAAAGTTTTGGACTGTCACTTGAGGATATGAAATTTTTACATTAAAATGGCTGTAGTCCTATAATTTCAGGAACTGTGTGTCAAACATGTCAGATTCAGTTACACTAATATTGCTTGGCATACAATGGCTACATTTACAAAGTTCAACAGTGCCATTTTGATTCAACTAATGTAGATTTAGAAACTATAAGGAATTATTTCTTTATTCCAGGATGACTGTATATGTAACACAAAACTTCTGTCTGTAAACTGTGCACAAAGACTGTAACCTCTATTTCACCTGTATAAAGTCTTTTATAAGCACCTCTAACCACAATTTCAGAGCACAGGCTGACCACAGATTAATTATTGAAATGTGTACATTATATCCTATTTGCATGCAGCCTGTGAGATTTTTTTCTCCTTGATTAAAGACCCATCCTTTGTGAGTGCTGTCTTCCTCAAAGACAGTGTTAGTTCCTCTGTTACTCTGAGACAAGACTTTGCCTGCTAACCTGGACAGAGTTGCTGCTTTTGAGGAAAACAAAAGATAAGGCAAAAGAACAATGCACTGAACAAGCAAGCATCTGATAAGCTCTGTTAGGAGAACATCCTCACAAGAGGACGTGTACTTTGTTCACGTAGTCCTTAGAAGGACCTACAAACCCTGCCCATCATAGCTAGGACAGTGATTTGAAGGAAAGACAGCTTAATGCAACTCAGCATCGATGCTATTATCCAACTCTAATCAAATTAATTTAGAAAGCAGTGACCGAATAGAGAACAGTGAACTTGCGAAAGACAAAAAGGTTTTAATGGCTCTTTGATGACATTTAGGGGAATATCCTGTCTGGTCTCCAGCAGTCTGGTGTCCTCTGGTTGACTGACTTGTTAACCGAGTGAGCTGCCACAGGGAATCAACCACTGCCAGACACACGAGTCAAGCATTTTCTCAGTTAGTTCTCCAGGGTAGGGTTTGGGGGGTTTTCTAATACCTGAGAAGTGCCAACAGTGACAGGAGCTTTTCCAGGGTATGAAGCACTCTTGATTGTTCTCCCCTGCGTGATCTTTTTGATGAAATGCTGCTCTTAAAGGCAGTTTTAATAGGATGCCTCCCCTCTTACCAACCAGCCTTATTTTCATTAAGCGTGTGGGTGTTCCACAGCTCTGATACTCTTCTATCCATGAGTTCTGCAGTTACTGGGGGAGAGGGACATGTACAGCTCACTTCCTTCAGAAAAGAGGCTAAAAAGGGTTCTGCCAAAGCAGCTGGGCTAATTGCTAAAGACACACATACTCTCAATGCCGAGCACAATGTACAAATCATTCTGTGCTGCCTCAGTTCTGGACTCCTGGAGCTCCCTTGGTGGTTTCCTTAAAGGATCAAACCCTATCTGTTAATTCTCATGTACAGAACCTCACTGATGGCATCACTCCTATGCATGAACTATTAGCCAGAGAATTTATTTTAGCATTCACCTTGTGGCTGGTGTGCAACTCAGAAATAATTCTAAAGTAGTATTAGCTGGAAAGGCTGTATGAAATGTCTGTTTGCCTCTAGGATTCAGAGGGAAAGCTGTGGTTTCTCAGCACAAAACAATAGTTCCCCCATTTCCTTTAGCACTGGTCACATGCCCTTTGGAAGCCAATTGTGAAGGAAAAAAGCATCCAGTGGTTTCTTTCAGAAAAAGATTTTATCTGGGTCCAACTGGAATTTTCAACAGGAAGTCTAAGTTTTATGGCCATGCTTTGGAAAGAGGTAACATTACAATACTCTTGAAAAGTAATTTCCCCAAATGCTAATGAGGTACACTCTAACTAGCAACAAAGTCAAAAAAATTACTTCTTGCTTTGCCAAATGAATTGAAAAATTACTTCAAGGAAAGGAGATAACCCTGCCAGCATAAACACAATTAAATAAGCCACATACATGCTTTCTATTGTACTTTATCTAGGCAGAGAGGCCTCTTAAACATTGAAATAATAGACCTTTGATGTTTGACAAGAAAATAAGTGGCATGTTTCATTTCCTTACTCAGGCTGAATTAATATTAAATACCTCATACCTTCCAAGAACTTTATCATAATCATTTTAATGGAAAAACTCAATGTATAGAATTATATAAGATTTACTCTTCAAAAATATATAATCCCATAAGAAATAGTTATAGAAGTCTAGATAAAAGCCTCATTTAACCAGAATTACCTCCTAAATGCCACTCTGCTGTTAAAATGTCACTTATTCTCAAAGAAACTCTACCATGAAGCCACAAAACACATTTTCATGCCATTTCTATAAAACCTATTATAAAGCTTTCTGATTTGTGTGCTTTAAAACATTGAAGTTTGAGTTAAAAATAAAAATCTCGAACATCATAAATAATGCAATTATTGCATCGTACCGATACTCCCTGAAGTCCATGCTCCTCGGCCAGATAAATTCTGTAAGGAATGATTCCAGAAGGTGATCCAAGACAGGAAACATACAATACACTACCAGTATTGAAAGAGTCTCCCTGAACCATAACGTATACCTGGAGCAAGTAAGTTTATCCTTCTTAGGATAAGTCTGGATGTTCTTATCTATACACACATCCTTCTCACAATCTGTTTATCTCTTGGACTTCATAAGAATCTGTGGTCATTTCCAGAATCTACTTTTTCTGAACAATATGCATTTATTTCAGAGCTTTAGTTTTTACTGAAATATTTGATGTCTAATGCTCTTACTGATCATCAGTTTCTAAGCAACTTGTAAACAGGATTTTTCAGTTGTCTGGTTTCCAGAGGAAAATGCAACTCATTAAAGTGAGCATGCAAAGCTAACCTCCGATTGAAGCCGTTACACTTATTGTAATGTTGTAGTCCATTTAAAATGTTTGATCAGAGAACAAGTCTCCCAGGATGCATAACTTTTCTGGAACATCACAGTGAGTGGCAGTTCTTCAACAAGCCTCATTACATTCAGCGCACAATATCGATGTAAAGGGAATGAATAGCAGCACCACATTCAGTTCATTTTATATTGATAAAGCTTTGTGTCTCAGGACTAACATGCTAATAACCACATCAATGCTTGTTTTGATTAAATGGATTTCCTCCAGCAGCAGAGGCAGCAGAGCCAGAAGTATACTGCACTGAAGATATTCACATCCTTATGCAAACAGAATGATTAAATTTACCGTCAAGTTACAGGTTGCTCTCCAAGCCATTCAGTTCTACCAATGAATGTTCAACTTCTAACTGGTCTGTGCATCCTCTCAAGTTCAGCTGTCAGGACAAACCTTAAACAACTCAAAAGTTATTAGCCATCTAGCCCTGCATGCATCCTTCACTCATGATTTCTTCCTCTCTGACTGGGCAAGAATCACCACACCTCAGACAAAAGCTATCAGAACAGAACACGACAATAGCACAGTTAGCATGAACCCATCAGCTCTCTGGAGTTTTAATGCCTGTTGAGATCAGTAAAGGGGTAAATATTGAGAAAATAACACCAAAAACCCTCAAAGAAAGAGCAGTTATCTACTGCTAACATTTATTAAGTCACTGAGTCAGTATTAAGCAAACAATCCCAAGGACTTACCCTGCTAAATAAAAGAATGTGATCCTCAGAAACAAAGAGCTTATTCTCAACACCAAGCAGGGCAACGTCCTGAGCAAAACTGCACTTCCCACCCCTCCGTGTTTGTAGAGTCAAAGCAGCAAGTGTTACTATGTGGGGAATATCAGCCCTGCCAACCTCTGACAAACCAAGGGGAACGAGTGCGATGTTTCTTTAAGCATGTAGTGCTTGAGCTGTTAGCCATTGTAAAAACATTAAGAGCAAGAAAGAAAATAATGAACATGACTGTACCAAAACAGGAAAAGCAGATTTGCCTCCCACCCCCCGCCAGTTACAGCCCTGGAACTTTTTTTTTTCTTCTCCAAAATATATCATGGCAAAGGAATGTGTCTTTCTTTGCCTGATGACCTCTCATTTGGAGAAGTATGCTATTCAACATCATTTAGTACGCAAAAAGAACAAAGTTTAACAGTTTCAAAGGAAAGCAGAATTTCAGCTCTTGTTATAGACCTCTGCATGCTCATCACATAGCTTGGTATTGAGCATACATTGGGTGAAAAAGAACAGCAACTCATCAGAGACAGCTTCATTCTGGACTCACCCCTTCTCCCCCCTCCCATGCGAAACAGCTTCCATTTCCTTTTGAAACAGCAACAGCCTCAGATTACAATTCAGTTCTCCTAAGGGTATTCATTTTGCATTTAAGTCAAGAAATCATGATCTACCAAAACGTTTAAGAGACTAGGTTACAGCCCTACCGCCTAGTGTAGGTATTATTTTCTTTACACACATTTATGAAGGGCCCAAATACTGACCAGTCCCCACACCTGATCCCAGAGAAAGGAGTAACTCTTAGCAAAGATAAAGCCCCTGCAGAACAGTAGAGAACAGCACAGGGTAAGGTTTATGGCTAAGAGAAGAGTTAAAAGAGGGAAAGTCTGATTTATTTTGTATACCTATTTAGGAATTAATTTTCTCAAATATATAACAAGCAGATCCAAGAATATAAAAAAATAAAAGAAATTTAACAATTTTTTCAGCCAGGTAGTATGGAGATGAGTGATTCAAGTTGAACTGGAATTACACTGAAAACAGCTCATGACAGCAATGAAATATGGATTTTTGTGATCCTCAACAGACAGTTAATGACTACTTAAAGCTTCACAGTCTCAGACCCCAATTGCTTTAAGTGTCCAGTAATTTCCTCAGAATCAAAAACTATTTGTTCTCAGAGCAATTTTTTTCAAATTCACAGTGCTCACATAAAATCTTAAACATAGCCATTACTCACAGATACTGACATTTAGAAAACAGTGCAGCTCAACTTCTGATCCTCTCCCTTTAAGATTCAGCCCACAGGGTTACAATTACAGGGGGGTTTTAATTTGCTTTTACCTTTTCTTGAATCCTCTTGTCTTTCACTGTTGATACAAGTTTCCAAATTGCATGGATCGGAAGCTTTATAAAATAGGAGAAGACAGACTTATGCAGCAGATTATCCATAATTCAGGCAATTTCTCTCACTGCTTCCCCATCTGGAATTTGAGATCTGAATACATGTTTTCTGCCTCTTCCCAAAGACTGGTAGTCCTCGATTGTTGCACAATCCTTTTCTGCAGAGCAACTGGTGAAAATCAAAACATCAAATGCAGAGCCTGCAACAAATGACTAGTGTTAAAGTGCCACAAGGGCAGTGTGAGCTGGAAGAACTGAGGGGCAGTTCTACTAAATGCAAATGATTTCCCTGGCAGTGTGCTCTAACAGCTCTACTTCTGGTAAGGAGATTCTGCTGCAAAAATCGAATAACAGTAACTAGGTCCTGGCTTTTTCTACCCCTCCTAATGCCTAATGCCTCTTAGAGCTTGTTCAGCTGCAGTAAAGAGGTTAGAAAACTGCTGCTTCTAGCATATTCCCCCTTCCTCCTCAAGCTGTATTTCACTGACTGCACTGTCTGATTTCACTTTTGTTTCGCACACAATCCTGTTATGTGGATTTCAGCCAGATTAATGCTTGCTTTCATTCTCCACTTTCTAAACTGGAACTGCAAGGCACCACTTACAGGGCGTAACAATGCAAGCTCAGATAAAGCTTAGCTTGCAACTGGGGCTTTGCCTTGAATCTTACCTGCAAACTCATTTCCTTTCAAGTCATTGCATTTGTCTCTGCGAGCCATTCTCTACTTTGCACCTTTGATTAGTAGACAAATAGTATTTGGCCTTTGTAGTGGATGGAAAAGCAGCAAAGCACATTTCCATCAATTATCATCCTAAACTCTTGAGTGTCCAAGTTATAGGAGTTTGGGTTGGTGTCTGCCCCCCCCTTTGTTATTGCCCCTCTTTTACGCAGAAAAGTGTCAGAGCTGAGTTCTTATTACAGTGAAGCAATTCAGTCCTCACTGAAACTCCACAGCCACTGCAGATTAACTCCAAGTCTTTTAATTCTTTAATAAGGTATGTTACTATGTATAATAAATTATTTTAAGGTCCCTTCCAACCCAGGCCATTCTATGATTTAGATCTCGGCTAATACTACAGAATTTGTCCTCAAGCTATTAAATACAGCTGCTAAAGACTAACCAGCCAGAGCAATGTTCTGTGCCTCCTGCACATCAACATTTGTGGGAGGCAAAAGAAATCATTTCTTTACCTTGTCAACACAGTTTGTGAAAAGCGATCCACGTGGTAGGGAAAGAATACTGCTTTGCAGGACTCTTCTCCCACTCCTCCTTTCTAGGTCTCACAGCTACGACAAAAAATCTTTCAATGGATGCAGGAAAGGATCCAAGACAGATTTGCATGTTTGTTTTCAGCACTAGCTCATCCCACACTACTCGCACATATCCTTCCAGTCAGGTTTGGAGGCTTGACACAGGCAACCATTCTGACATTTCATGCTTGGAAACGTGCCTTCAACAAATCCTTTTTGTGTTCCTAAATGACTGTTTGGCTGCTTATACTCCAGCCCATCTGTTTGGATGGCACCAGGCCTGCTTACAAGGTGATCTTCCTGTTTCACTTCCCATGGAGAGGTGGCAGCTGATTTTGGGCTCTGAGCACAATGCCTCTGCTGCCCTCAGCCCTGCGGAGTCCGAGGCGCTGCTCCTGGGCTGTAGCAAATCTGTTGGCACCTGTGTGCCTCTGACCACCTGAGCAGCAGAGGAAGAAAACCGGAGTTGTCAGCACTGCAAACTGCCAAGTACACTTGTTACTGTGAAGCCATGGGAATATTATGAAGATCAATGACACATCATAGCATGAGAATTTTAATTGCTGTGCAAAGCCAGGACCACTGTAAGCAGAAGGACAAGAATAGTAAAACCAACGACACAAGCCACAGGCACAGAGGAGTCAAGCAGGGGAAAACACCGAGCTCCACTTTGTTGAAGAGATTCCTTTAAAATGGGCAAATATTAGGACATACTTGTTTTGTATAACCTCAGACTTTTAGCTAAAATCACAGTGTTGTGGTTTATGCCATTCACTGCAAAATCACACCAGGCTAAAGATGCTCCTTTGCAGAGTTCTGAAGTGCATGACCAAGCTCTTCCAGAGGCATGGACCACTTGTCCACAGGCTTGTTTGAGGCTGGCCTAACATCAGTGCTTCAGTAGGCACTTGTACACCCACCTCTTCTGTGCTGCATATGGGTACTGAGTGAGCCCAAAGGGAGACATCTCCAGCCATCCAGATGGCTGGAGCCTCAAAAGTGTAGGAGGACCATCAGCTGCTTGCTGCATAACTTGGCCTATATCAGAAGGCCTATACCTACATTTTCTTAGTTGGCTCCTAAAATTCTCCATTGAAATAGAGATAGAGATTTCTTAACTAGGAAAAACTTGCACTATCAAGAGTAAGTCAGTGGTACATATCACTAATGTGCTCCCTCCCTCCACCTCCATATAAGAAAGGCAGTAACAAGCTTAGGAAAGCAAAGACAAGCTTTCAACATACCATATCAGCTGCCAGAATGTTTTAGTTTGAGGGTTTTAGTGAAGAGTGCTCCTTTCTCTGGTGTAAAATAATGTGACAAAATTCCCAAACATGTATTCTGACACCTGAAAGAACAGTTTCTTCTTGTTGTTCCCTGTGTTTTTGTTAAAGAAATCCCCTCACTTCTCATGCCATGACATATATGAAAGAAAATGAAAGACATTTAAACATTTTGGCTTTACCCAGGAATGAACCAAATTTATGTTAAAACAATGATCCATTATGTGCTCAGAAAACAGCAAACAACAGAGACTAAACTCCTCAGCTCTGACATGGCAACTATCCAGTATCAATAAAAGAGCACTAACCTATTTGTTCAACTAATGCTTGTGGTATCAGTCAAGGTGAATTGAGCATCTCCCACACAGCACTTTGACAACCCTCTGCCCTGTATTATAAACACCTTTAATGACAGTAATTAAATACATCACTAGGAGCCAAAATCCACAAACAGCATCCAGATCCTGTTGTAAAAGAGGTAAATAATTCTCTTTTCATCAAGTGAAGAAAATAGAGATACATGTGCATCTACTTAGGTATATGTGTATAACTCTATAGATGCCTAAACCACACATGCCCCCACCCTGAAAACACATATAATAAGAAGCTAATTAACAATAGACTTTGTCCTACCACTCACTACAAGCTGCTATCAGCAGGACAGGTAGCAACGTGTAATTCTTGCTCATTGTGAGCTGTTAGTCTTCTCCTGTCATCTTGGCATCTCAGAGACTTTTTTCCTCCTAAAACCTTTCACTGCAAAGTTCCTTGAGCCAAAATTTCCTTAACCCAAGGAAGACATGACATTTGGGTCCTCGAAACATATCCCAGATGTATAAAGCAAGTATTGTGTTTGGGGTTTGTGTACTGTCAGAATGAGAATGTGTTTCTTCCCCAATCTGCCCAGCCTTATTGCTTTGATAGATAAAAATAACTCCAGCAGATCTGTTAGTCTAAGATTTTCAACTAATCTAATTTTCTGTCCTTGTGAGCAGGATTTATTAGGTCAATTCTCGTTAAAACTTGATCTAGTTCCATTTTTTTGTTTTGAATGATGCAAACTCTATCTTCAATATGCATCACTGATTTAAATTTTCTAAGATTTTAATGATTCCATCTTACTTCCATGTCCAGTTACAAGCTCCCTAGTGCAATAAAGACATGGGTTACTGGAGCAAGTGCAGAAAAGGGCCCCAAAGCTAATTAAGGGACTGGCATATCTATAATGGCAGGAGAAACTGACTGCTGGGATTGTTCACTCTGAAACAGAAAAGGCTCAGAGGGATCTTAATGTGTAAATACCTGAGGGGCTGAAATGAAGAAGGAGGAACCAGACTGCTCAGCTGTGCCCTGTGAAAGGACAGGAGGAGGTGAGCAGAAACCAAAATACAGACATTTCCACTTAATGTAACTATTTGCTTATTAAAGCACTGTCATAGTGATGAAGCACTGAAACCTGCTGCTCAAAAGGTTGTGGAGTCTTCAACTCTGGAGATACTCAAAGCCTTGCAATCAGTCCTGAGCAGTCTGCTCTTTCTGACTTTGCTCTGAGCATGGGTATTGTACTAGATGATTTCCAAGGAGTCCCTTCCAAGCTCAGCTGTTCTACAATTCTGCAAAATTACAAGCTATTACTATAAAAAACCTAAGGATATGCAAATGGTATTATTGATTCTGCATAAAAATACATGCATTTTAGAGAAAGAAGATAGGGTTAAAAAAATGTCACCAGTAAATTGATTCCCAAATGTATAGACTCATTGTTGGTGCAGTGCCAAAATATAATATTTAATTTAACTACAAGAAAATTTACCGGAGTTTCCAGAATGTTTCTCAAACCTCATACAGTACTCTTATACAGAGTCATTTATACAGGCATAAAATAACTGCATATACTATGAGTTTTGTTGCAAATACCTTACTTGGAACTGTTGGACCAGATAAGTGGTCCATAACTCCCCCTAGATGCTGGGGTATTTTGAGATTTTTTTCTTTCCTACCTCTCCCACACATGCATGAAGTAATTTGCTCCCCCCTTTTCTTCCCAGAGACACCTTATTTCCCCAGCACACAGTCATGAGAAGCAGCTGCCTGCAATGGTACCTCTGCTTTGCCAGGGCTTCAGTTTAGAAGAAGTCACTCTTAGAACAAAGTGACCCCAGCTGTAAAATAAGGCTCAAAAAGCAGCACCCATTTCTCAGAATTTCTTTCCTTGGACACATTACTCATGTTCATCAGCTTTCCCCCCCAGTCAGAAGATGATTTATTCAGTATTTTAGCTGGAAAGAACGAGTTGGTAAGATGGTAGAGAGAGGCTGAAGCTTCTACACTTATGTCCTGCTACATTTTCCATGGCCAAAGCAGCTTCCTGCCATTGCATTGTGCCAAGCAAAAGAAGACATCAGAAGTGTACACCAATGGATCAGAGGCAGGTGCCTGGTCGGGTGCCATGTGGCCAAGATGGGGACAGTCATGGAGCACACTGAGCCCCTGTGCCTCTCTCAGCCTGTGTACACAGATCTGTCAGCTCAGCAAAGCTTTCAGAAACTTTATTCCTTCACCACCCAACCTTGAGGTCACAGTTAAAGAGTTTCTTTCACATGGATAACAGGTTGAAGCTTTACACCTGTAGTGCCACACTAGAAACACAGAATAGCTATTCTTATGGCCACTATCCTACAAATGACCTCCCTTTTACTCTCTGTACAGCCAGGAAAGCAATTTGTCTTTTTAAAGCTTCATGGTATTGGGATTTGGGTCCCATTTGTTACCCACTCTCCTAAGTTCTTTGTGTTAATGAGCTCTAATCAGCAGCCTTCCATTCTATAAAGTGTCACCCTCTAGTGCATTGTTTAAATTTATCTAAATTAAAATCTCACCCTTTTTAAAATTTGCCTTGTGCTCTAAAATCTCTCGATCCATCATTCTGTATCTTCAGCCTGGCCTCTACAAATTTGATCAATGCATGCTTCATTTTATCTTCCAGATTGTTTAATAGAAACCTTAATTAGTGCTTTCATTAATTAATACCAGATCCTATACTGATTCAGAGATATCCCATTTGATAGCTCCCTCACCACTGGTGTTTCATTGTTAATTATGCTGACATTGTAGCCCAGGCAATTCTGTATTCACATTACAGGATTATGAAGGAGAGAAAGACTTTTTTGCTACCAAATTCTTCCTGAAGGAGCTTCCCACACATAGCAACAAGAAGCCATGATAGATTTAGATAACAGAAGTCCACAGTGTTTTTTTTGTCTACTAAACACATGATACACTGCAGACTATTAACTTTGTCTGGAAAAAAACTTCAACTAATTATTCACATTTGTCATGAAGGAGCATGAAAATATCTTCTTCACTGTGCTGATGGACTGTAGGTTAATTTTAGGGTGCTTGATGGAGCAGTTGGGCTAGAAAGGCCAGGCTGAAACTCACTGCTTGTGATCCTGGCAGCCAGCTAAGCTTTTTCTCACCTCTAACTCATCACATCCTCATGGTCTCATCTATCTAGCACAATTAATCTTTCTATAGAGCTGTTGCTCAGTAACTCTTCTCAAGTTTGCCTTCAAACACAGGAAATTGGGTAGCCTGTCCAAAACCCCGCTAAGTTCCTAGCCAGCAGAAAATGCTTGAAGGAGGGAAGAAGTATTGCAATGAAGGGGACCTTTGCTCATTAGTTTTCCTTTTCTCAGACACACAAATCTTCCAGCTCTGAAGAGGACTCATCTGAATGCTTTCCATCCCTTACTCAGGAGAGCCCTAAGCAAAATTACTTCCTCAGGAGGTTTGAAAGGTGAACAACACTTACAGTACAGTCCAGGTCCTAAACAGGCACACTTATTTAAGGCATAATCAGAGGCACACAATGTCAGAGTATTGAGAAAACCCCCTCTAACCCAAGAACAAGCTTTACAGAAATTGCATACTGGACATCAGGGACTAGGGCTGCAGATGTACTTAGGGATACAAGACACAGTCTTGCTTAAGAGCCCCATAAGAGACTGTAGAATTATTTTTTTCCTAAATCTTAACAGAAGAGCTATAATAAAAGCCAGAAGTGCTGCTTACTTCTGAGATACCTTTCTCTTCACACCTAAACAAGAAGAAAATCTCAAACTGAGTCTGATTCCAGCAATTCACCTCTAAGCACTTAGCATTAGCTTTCCAAAATGTTTCTCTGATAAGACTAGGGAAAGATAACATGGAAATTCAATAGGCATTTTGCCAGATTTGGTATATAACTGTCTTCTTGAAATTCAAGAGACTCTTCGCTAAAATGAAAGTAGTACATTTCTAGCAATTCAAACTTGGTGCACAATATACTCTGCTGTATTATCTTATGACTTTTTCTTTCTAAATGTAGCTACCATTCTCAAGATTGTTCAACAGCTGAGAACCAAAAGCAACTAACCTTTTTTCCCATCTTCTCATGGTCTGTAATCCTTTTCCTTTTCCGAGGCCCTTCCAAATGTTCCCCTGGGAACATTTCCCTCGATGTGACTACTGCACACCCCAGAAGAAAGGAAAGGCATTGCAATACTGGCTTTTAAAAGCTCATCCTGGGTCCCCTTCCTCTCATTTAAAGAGACCTTGCCTATAATTTAAGGAAAGTACTGCTGGGTAATTCTGGGCTTTTCCTTTTTGTCTTGGTGGACATCTCAGATTTGAGGTTGGTGAAGTAAGCAAGCAAGGAATGCAGATAGTGTGACTGTATGAAATGTGACATCCTACAGAGGAGAACGTGAATCCTGCCAATGACAAGGCATAAAGGATCTAATCTAAAGCATACATGTCATTTGAAAGCTGATGGGGAGTAAGGACCAAGTGCAGAACACCTGAAACTCCAGGTGCAATTAATAGTTCAGCTGCTTAGCATCTACTGAAAAAACTCCATATCTTACTTTATAAGAGATTCCATTTTTTAAAGATCTGTCTCTCAGGGCAGTTCATTTATCTAGTGAACAGATTAAAATAAGAATGTGTTGGAAACCTACATACAACTAAAAGTAAGAATCAGCATGATAGTTTAGAATAAAAGCTTGCCCAACAGGCTCTGAATTTCATGTTACAAATTGGCAAAAGTCTGACTTGAAGAATGGCATTTGAAAGTAAAAAGACATTCAGAAAATGGATTCAGGAAAATTATGTCTGATTTAGACTTTATCTGTTTATATATCAAAGGATACTCTTCCTGGTAGCTGCATGTCAATCTGTTCTTTCTGCCTTGTACACACTCCAAAACTTCTTTTAGGACTGAATTACCTGTCGGTTTCACATAGCCTGGATCTCCAGTGCAGAGGACATACAGCCACTTTAAAGGCATCAAGCAGAAGCTGCTGCTCACGTTATGCACAGATGATCAAAACAGTATGCCTGGAGAATGACAGGAGACAGCCTGATTTCCCAGTTTAGAAACTAAGGATGTGTCTAAGTGAGAGCACCCATAGCCAGGTGTATCATCAGCTCACAAAAAACAGCTGCAGGAATGCAAAGACATGGGGCAGACAATGGTCATGACTAGTCCTACAAAAGCTTTTCTATGAAGAAGGAGACTGAAAATATGCAAACTGTTTAGAGCTGGCAGGAGCCAGACACAGAGGGAAAGAAGGGACAGTATGGAAGAACAAGGTACAGCAACGAAGGGCTGAGCTCTAATTCACTTTTATCCTGCACAGAGGAAGAACCAAGCCACAGCATATCTGAAACACAGGAACTCATTCTTTTTTTTAAATAGATTTTCTATTGAATAAAATAGGAAGTGATTAAAATACGGATTTTTTTTTTTCCTGCAGGTCATGTCAGAGATCAAATGTTGCTCAGATTCAAAAGAAGATTGGACAAGTAAGTGTATAATGGGAATATTCATTAGAAAGGGTACAGGCTGGGATATCAAACTGTATGCTTCAGGGCATAGGTCCCTCATCAACTTTTGGGAATTAGAAACCAGACTTTTATAAGCAGTTACCCTGGCAGGCAGAGAAAGGATTGTTAATTCATTTATAACGCTTTTGACCTAAAACACAAGGGCAGGATACAGACGCAAAAAAGAAATAGACGTAGAATTAGTAAAAATACAAATGAACCCACATGTAATGACTTATAAAGAAAATCCCCAACTTGCTCTTCAGAAAAAGGAAAGGGATGAACCATAAATTAATCAGCCAGAGAGAAAGAGAGTGAGGTTCTGAGGCTAGGCCCAGCGGAAATGTGAACAGACAGGAAAAGTGCTCCAAATTTTTGAGCACAGTTGTAAAGAGTGTCAAACAGAAATGTGACATATTGAAGAGATGAATAGATGGATTTTTTATTAAAATAAAAATTACAGTGAACCAAACTACAGAGCAGATTCAATATTAAATGTTTAAAAGCTTTGTTAATAAGAGTTGATGCTTTATCAAGGGAAGCAATTTTTCAAATTTTTTTAACTTTATGTACTTTCTCATCCTGAGCCTGGTTCAATTCTAGCAGAGGTGGAAGGTAACATAGAAATGATCACTCCGCAGTCACTGTTGACAGGAAGGGGTGATGAAACCTGAATTATGTGTTTTGTGCACAGAAATAATAATTCATCAGGGCGGTTTGACACTGGCTTCCTTTGCCACTGAATTCTCAAGGAAGGAAGGCAGGAAGAGAAAACCTGCCCACCGATTTTCTGTCTCATGAGGCAAATTAGATGAACAGATTCCAGCTGCAGAGTATGCAGTGTTATCAACTTCTCTGAACACTGGCTGTGTTGATACACAGCATGTTGGTGGATACAACAACCTTTATTTTCCTGGCTTATGACCACAAGTCAGCCCAGGCCACTCTATTGTCTTGGCCTGTTTGAAGTCAAAAGAACCCCATGGCCAACTTCTACAAACCCCAGGCAAAACATGTGTAAGTCACTTTACATATTACTCTTGAAGTTCATTGAGCAGCCACATCCACAACTACCTTTAACCTTGGCATGGTAACCTTCAGCCTTATCAGTTCTTGTAAGAGAATCTCTGTGAAGATGTAACTGAGTTATAAGATGCACAGTGCTACACGATCAACCTATTACTTTTTCTCCCAGTGTGTGGGACTATGTGTGATAGATTCACATGACAAAAAGCAAGCAGGCAATGTGATGGGGAGTGGGCTGTGTGACAGCCTGTGCCCCACAGCCAAAGGTGCACGAAAAACAGAGGTGAACAAAGCACCAGCCTTTCATCACCTACTTGATGTTCAGGGGTGAATGGATCACAGACTGGGTCGATGACCTGGTCATGGCATATCACACCTCAGAGTGGGCTACGGACATTGGTGTGGCACAGCAGAGGAGTGAGCTGTAAAGCCAGAGGTAGGTAGCTTGGAGCCATGGGGGATCTGCAGCTGGGAGGGCATGGCCTCACCAGCCAAGGTCCATCCCACTGCCCTCGTGGAGGGAGCAGGACAGGCTGGAAGGGGGCAGGCTGGCATAGCAAGTCCATGGGTGGTGAGGCAGGTCTGGGGGCAGGCTGGGAAGCTTATTCATGGGGCAGGAGCGGTGTGTGCATCAGCAGGGTCCATAGCCAAGCTGGGGATGGCTGTGAGGCAGCTGCAGTGTAGACTGCTTGAGACCCAAGGAGCTAGAGCCTGAGCTTAAAACCAGATCCTGCATGAGTGGGAGGTGAGGAAGGACCTCCCCAAGTCCTCCCAGCTCTCTCCCTAAGACCATCAGCTCTGTCACAGGGCACTAGACCAGCCCTGAGCACAGGCAGTCAAACCCCTGGGAGGGCTGGGGGTGCCCTCAGGGCCCTGACACGAGGTGAGAGACTGTCCTCACCCACTGCTGCCAAACAGAAGGAGTATTGTTTTGTTCTTGTATCACAAGTTACAGTTCTGGGCTTCTCTCTGTAGGGCTCCCCATTTGCCTTAAGGGATTCGTAAGAGCAGCCATAGCCAGTCAGAGCTGGAGTCCACTGAGATCTCCTTCCTGCAATGGCTTTTAGCAGAGCACACAGAGCTGAGTGGGAGCAGAGCAGACACGTAACATCACTTCCCTGAGGTACTTTCCTCAGCTTCCAGCCATCTCCAGGTCAAGGATTTCCTCCACCAGAAGTGGTGTCTTTAGGTGTGTCAGCCCAGATTAATTTTTTGGGCATGGATTTCTCTAATTCTGTATAAACTGTAGGTGCCCAAACTGTCCTGTAGCAATGAGCTCCCCTTCTTGTCTTTGCTCCATCTGTTGAATTCCTTTATGAATCACACTAAAAAGCAAAAGAACTATAAATATGTGTGGCTAAATTACTGCTGAATTCTTACAGGTAACTGAGAACAGACCTAGATCCGCTGTAGCTGTAGAAGTATCAGTTGTTTTGAATTATTTGATTCTACTGTGTTCAGGTACAAATATAAAATTTCAGCCTTAGAGATACAAGGGAGAGGACTCTTGGGAAGAAATGATACAATATGTTTTGCTTTTGTAAAATCTGGCAGCCAAAATGTTGAGCAGATTAAAAAGGAAAGTAAAGGGCATGTTAATAAAAAAATCATTGCATAGAGACACCTCCAGAGGCTACAAGAGCAGATCAATCACAGTGTCAGTGCCACTTATCACCAAGAGAAGACTCGGCATTCCCACTGTAACCTTGTGTTTCTATGGAGAATTCCTTCTCCTGGCTTTCTGCCCATTATGATCAACATGATACACCAAATATGCACCAGTGCTGTTTCCAGGCTCAGTCAAGTTTTCGTGGTGGAGAAACAGTGCACAGTTTGTCAATCAGAAAAGAAAATTACCATACATTACTGTATTTGGGATATTCAGTGCTGCATAGAACTGGGAAATGCTCATTAACTCAGATTATGAGGAAAATTTGAGAAGTAACGTTGAAGAATTGGGACAGAGCAGGACAGCAGCAAAATTATCTATTACTGGTGGCAAACACAGGGAGTTTTCCCCATGTCTCTGCAATGGGAATGTGCACACTGGGGATTAGGACACTGTGCTGTTATACCTTAGTCACGTTGCCTTTTGAAGTGCAGGAAGACTTGCTCAATCCCTGAATATTTTTTCTTGGCATTGCATGGGTTCCACTGAATGAGTGGTTTTCAAACAGTGCTTATGAGAGCTTGTGGCAAAGCCAGCTGGGCTTGAATGCCATAGGGCCCAGCTTAAGGCACCACATACAGCACATTTCCAGCCTATCCCAAGTTGCTCCAAGCAACTCCAGGTTGTTGCTGCTTTCCAACAGTGGTTTATCTTGCCAGAAAAGGTACCCACTTCCCCAGCTGATGCAGAAAGCTGATGCCAGGTTGCTCTGCTGGCTTTAAAACACTGATGAAAAAGGAAGTCTCCATTTTCCTCATGCCTCCATTTCGGGGTTTTCCTTGCAAGAGTGATCTCAAGGGCTTCCTGCACACAGAACAGTCAACTTATTGAATGCTCTTGAGCTGCTATGGTTTTGGAGTAGGAGAATGAAGCATTTCATGCTCTCAGGAGATCATTTCAAGATAGGGTTTCTAGTCGTGTCACTACTGGAGTTAACAGGGCATCTCACCCCTCTCTTCCCCAATTTTTCTGTTTAAATCCCATCTTCAGCACACGAGTCACTCAATCATCCTATAGATGCTTACAGTGCATGTGTAACACATATTACTATTCTCCTTACATTTGTTTTTCCATGGCATTCCATGAAACAACCTGATGCCATTACCTTGAGATTTACTACTGTTCTGTTTTGCTTCTCATATCTCTCCATTTCAGAGCGCAGGAATCTCACCTCCTGCTCTGTTGTCTCAATGCAATTTCCCTTATCACCTCATGGGAGCTAAGGGCCTATCTTCTTCGTAAGCCTTTGACTCTGCTTTAAATAACAATCTGCAGGCTGCCTTTACAAGAAACACACTGTGCTCCCTGCTGTCGATGCAATGTTCGATTCTGTAAATAAATGTATTATGACACAAATCACAAAAAATTATTGAGTGCAAGAAAACAACATTTGTCTAAACTGTCAATTAACCACCTGGGAAAGCTGCATATAGGGATTTATTTATCTGAATTTATTTTTACTGTATCAGAATTTGATTCAACATTACTGGGTTATTTCATACCCTTGATGAAATGAGTGTGTAGAGTGCCCATTAATGGAAATAAATGTACTGTGTGAGATAGGAGAAGATTGTGTGGATAGAAACAAGCACTTTGGGGAAAAAGGAGAGCAGCATTTATATCCTTTCTTTTTTTTTTTTTTCCTGGTCTAGGGTAGAGTATTAGTGCATAATTTATCTGATGCATTTGCAAGGAGCTGTCTACTCATGAGACATGAATCTCAGGCAGCTGGAAATACAGGCCAAATCTCACAGAAGGGTAAGAAGTTCTGCAAGTCCCAGTACCCAGTCAGTCTCACCACGGCCACTAGGATGAAATATGAACACGGGTGTTCTGTAAAGTGGATTTTGTCACCACTGATTCATTGCATAATGATGATAGAACAGCCATATATAGAAACATTTTCTGCCTACTGCCCTAGTTTCTAATTTTTAGCTATTAAAATTAACTGAGCTGCAAAATTTCCTCATGTATTTTGTCCAGTGATAACCACGTACATACAGGTAACATAGAAGTAGCATGGAGGTAGACATGAAGGTAACATAAGGAGTGCTTACCACATGCATTTTCTGCGAAAAGCAGGAAAACCAAGCCTTACTTCCATTCTTAGGTTCAGCTGTGATCCTCTCTACTAAAAGCTGAAGGGACACTAGAAGGCAAAACTGGCATTTTACAAGAGCACTGCACATGTTAAATCTTGGCTGCAAGTAAAAGGCTTTATGTTCTACAGTTTATATTAAAGATCCTTTGTATGGCCCTGAGACTAGCTCAGCTGGCTAGAGCCTGGTGCTAATAATGCCAAGGTTCTGGGATCAATCCCTGCATGGGCCATTCGCTTAAGAGCTGGACTTGAAGATCCTTGAGGCTCCCTTAAACACTTGTCATTTTTGTCACAAAACAGGGATACAAAAGGTCGTGCACAATACTACCTTTTTTCACTCAAAAGCATATATATTTCCAGAACTGAAGCCCTCCTCCGTACCTTTTAAGTTCAAAAATGGCCAGAATGAACAACAATCAGCAACACATGCTTTCAGCCAAAGAACAATTCAAACATTTTACCCTAAATATTATTTACCCAATGGCACAATTGTCCTACTGAGTCACTTCAGTCAGGTAAACACAGCAAACAAAGACTATTCTATTGAGCAATGTCTCATGAATAAATACTGTCAACAGAGTAATTTTGACTGAAATGAAAAGCAGAAATTCCCAGGCACTAGAAAAATAACTTTGTATGTAAATCATGGTCTCTGCCATCAAGGAAATCACTCTGAAATGACATTCCTCCCTATTCAGCAAGAAATTCTGATTGTACTGATAATAATGGAAATGCCCTTATCAGTTTTACTGAGAGAAAGTTTTCAGCCCAGTCTTTTTAAAGCGTTAGTCAGGCATAGTATTTACCAAGTTACAGCCTCCCTTTGGAGATTGCAGATGGGTGGGAAGTGCTTTGCCCTCACTTCTTCTGCAGCCCCACTGGTTGTGAGTCAGAATTTCCATCTGGAGCAGCTGATCTTTTGAAATAAATGAGGAAATCACAAAATTCATCCCATCATTAAAAGAGGGGTCTTGTTTCCAGTGAAATGAGTTGTCTTCTCATTTCATATGAGGTGGCAGGCTAAGTTAGGCAGACCTCTTATCACTTGTGTAACTGCTCCTTAATTTGTCCATCTTCTCAAACTCTCTGACCAATTTAACGCATTAACCTTCCACTAGGCAAGAGAAGGGATAGGCTGGGCAAACCAATTTCAGTATGTGTCATGGCAAGTTCCCCCGAGAGCTTTATCAGCTGTTTCTTAATGGTTGCAGAGAAAGTTGATAAAAACAGCTGTGCAGAAAGATTAAATATATTTCCCATGTTGGTATTTGTACTGACTCGGGAGATCACAAACACCTCATAAAATATTAGTTGTAAGGCAGCATCTATCTAGGCTGTTTTTCGAAGAGATTACACTTCATTTGTCAATCAGGACCTTTCAACAGAAATAAAACAGGTAGAAGCAAATGAGAATTTATAGACAAGTCTCTTGGCTCAAAATTTGCAAATGTTTTTACAAACATTACACACGGCTACTACATGAAAGGTCACTGAAATAGTGAAATTTGGATGAATGGGCTGCAGGCAGCATCAGTAAACATTTCTGTTTGTCCTGATAGCTTGACAGTGTGTGTAAACACACCAGGGGAATGCAGGGGAAGGTTTTGCATCCTCATTCTTACTGCTCTGAAGCGAATGGTGCAAGTCGGGTGCCAAGGAACAACTACTTGAAAATGACTACAAACCAAAGAGTTGTAAAGCAAATGGATAGAAAGGAGCTGTAGAAGTTATCTAGCTGAATGCTTCTCAAAAGCTTCTCACCACTGGCTCATCAGATCTTAGATGGCACATTTACTGAACAATTTAAAATCCCATAATATTAGCAACACATACAGCCAAATGTAAGCAAACAAATTTAAAAAAAGGACAGTATAAAAACGAAAGCATGAATAACGCATTTCAACCCACGTGTTGTTTTGTTACACAAGAAAATTATGACAAAACCAAGTAAAATAAATCTTTCTTTGTTTAAATTTTGGATTGTTCTTCAACTACTAAAGTTGGAGAAACACAGACTATTGCTCTGTCCTAAATTTTGTGTATATTATTCCTCATAGTGCTTGTTTGCTCTGTAACCAAAGATTTTCAGGGATGGAAATTACACAACTTCCCTGAGTGACACATGGGCCAATCCAATGGTCAGTTGAGTTGACGGTAATCTGTTGGTCAAAATGTGCCCCTGTTATTATTTCACCCTGCAATTTCTTAAGAATATAAAAACCATGTATAACTCAAGTTCTTCCATTCTTTTGCTGGAAAAGAGCATTAATTTCCAAAGAGAATTAAACAAGGAATAATTAAAAACTAAACGTAAAAGAAGGAAATGTTGGAAGTCATGAGCTCCTAAGACAATTTTAATGCCCTCACTCCAAACTGCCCGGAGACTCTATAGAAATGCTGTGGTACAAGGGTGTTAAAACCAATGCCCAGGAACAAGCATTACATGATACTGTGGCATTACAAGATATTACACTGGCCTTTCACATTTGCAGTTCCTTCCTTACTCATGAGGTCTGAAGGGTGATTTGACAGTATTAGTTCAGCCCCTGTCTATAGATATCAGAGAAAAATGACTCTTGCAGGTGCAAAGCCAGCCAAGCCTGTTCAGAAAAGGCTTGGCATGGGAGAAGGAGTGATGCTGTACCTCAGGAATTAGGAATCATGTGCTCCTGTTACTAGCACATGAAAATATGAAGCAAAATGTTACAAAATCTGTTTTCTAGTATTAAACACCAGCCAAGGTGTCCCATCTGGTATGTCAGGCCAATACAGGGATGCTTGTGCTGTTGCACAAGAGTTGCCAAGCAGTGTGAAGGAAGGTGTGGTGTGTAGGACGTAGGTGCTGCTGGTGGAAAAGCAATTTGCTATACAGTAGTATTTCTCCTCTCACCATGCAGTAAAAGTAGCGTAAATGGTCATGTCTGGGAGGCAATATTGTGTTATAAAACCTTCCCCTCCAGAGAATTCAGCTCATCTTGCCTGGTTACCTGAGAAAGTCCATCACTCTTTTCCCTTAATTGTTCAAATTAGCTGTGAGGATCTTGCCTGCAGGTATCTGGATTTGAATGACTAGAGGCTGGGAAGAGGCATGGCAAGAGGAGACTCCTCCTTCTGGAGTTTATTTTTTCTTCCTGCCTAACACAGTCCTGGTGCTTTGGCTGAAGCATACTGTGAAAGACAGATTATATCAGGATAGTTTCAAAATACATGTTTGTTCAATTTGTGCACATGAATATGAATTAATAATACTTTAACACTAAAGGAACCAAAGATTTTTTTACTCAAAGTTTCTCTGTACATAAGTAAGGACCAGATCTCACTCTACCTTTTATATAAAGGAAGATAATTTTCTATCAGTTTAGCTTACTGGACATGAGAAGAAGGACAATCAAATGGCTAGTAATTAAGGATAATTAAGAGGCTTATTATTATATAAGAAAAACATTCTTTCAAGTAATCCTCTGAAACACCTTTCAGTGCAAGGCTTCAATGCCAAACTAGTTTGCTCTGCATTGTATGTAACCTTAGTTAGTGAACCTCAATTAGCCAAAAAAAATCCTCCTTAAGCCAACAGTTCCGTGTCCTGAGATGCTGATTAATTATATTGGAAATACCCTCAAGCATGAAATCACTTAGTTTTCTGAAATTGTTCTTTGCTACTTTCTGCATACAGGTAATCAAACACATGATACAGTACAGATGTCAGCTTGTTATTTTACCCACTAACTCCAGAAACGAGCACTAAATTGGAAGGAATACCATAGCACAATTATCTAAAGTTATGGATAAAGTGAAAAGAATTTCTATTTTCAAGACTTTGCAGCTCCTAATGATGGTTTTAAATTATTCCTATCCCCTCATGAGAAATGTCTGGCCTACAGTTACCATGTTAACCTTGACACCATGGGCTAATTAGATGTTAAGCATAACACTCAGGAAGGAAAAAGCTTTCTCCCAACATTAATTCTTAAGAGGATCATTTGAAGAATTTTTGTGGCAAACTGTTCTTGTGCATGATGCTCAGAGGAAGCCAGAGAAACACCAGTATTACAGATCATTTCCACTCAGCAAGAGAGCTGAGCATTCTGAAAATCAGGATTCTGCCAAACCCCGGTCTGCAATGGTCACGCATCTCTTTTAGGGAAAAACCTGTATCAAATAGCAATGACCACTTTGCTGACTTAGCTGAGGAAAGTAATCTTCCCTGTCCCATGAGGTGCTGGTGTGAAGCCACTTCCCTGCCTGCTGTTCTGAAAAGCAGCTACAAATTCCTTCTCTTCACCATTGCTCAGGTTTCCGGGTTTTTTTTTTGCCTGTCAGGATTGTGTTATTTGTATAGAATGACTGGTATAGAAAAAAACTTTTAACCAGCACATCTCCATGGATGCTAATTTAGCACAATTATACTTAATGACAGCAAAACTGCTTAACTGGGATATATTCATTCAGTGACAGAGGGAGTTAAGTATTGTAAGCTCTTAAATCAGTGTGAACTGCCAAACTTGCCTCACAAACAGAGATTCCAGTCACAATAAGGAAATAAATACCAAAGACAAATGACATGCTGTGGACAATCCCCTTACTGCAGTAGTTTTACTTCGGTGGCTACTTTATGCCACGGCAAGTCTTTTCAGAAGCATTTTTGTCTCTCCTTATCAGGACAGCTGTTTAATTGAGTTGGCAGTCTACCAGTTCAGAGGATTCTACTGAATTAATGTTCAGATTTGCTTAGCTTTAGGTAATCAGATGTGCAGGTGTGATGTTCCTGCACGTCTTTGAGTGAGAAAAGCAAAGCCTATGTGTTGAAGAGTACAGGTTAGAGCAATGAAGAAGATATCTTGCAGGTATTATGCATTCCTTAGTATATCAGGCTGCTTTTCTTTCTTTTAAATGTTATATAACTATTACAAATCACTATTGGAAGAAATCTATGTTTTGTTTACAGTAAATAATTATATATTTATAAACCAGATGTTTAGATTAAGAAAAATAAATTATGAAACTAAGGAAAGAAGCCCACAATAAATAAGGGGAAAGTGACTAAATCATTATTAAAATTGCCTAGCAGCTATGATGGCAATTTTTTGCGGTGATCCAGCACCAATCCAAATCACTGTAGAAATAAGGGCGCAAACCCAATTTCCATTTAGCCCTGCGGGTTATCTGCCACAAAAACCCGAGGAAGAATGTCTGTTTGAGAGAAGAAAAAAAAAGTAAGAAGAATAAATTACTTCTAGAAAGGAATTAATGAATAGTTAACGAGTAGCTTTACTTTCAGCAACCCCCATGTAATTTCAAGACTAAAGCCAAACCTGGCTGTTTCTGTGGAGATTTTTAGGATGTGCAAAACCAGGATGGTCTTCTCTTTCTTGGAATACCTCCACCTGCCCCGGGGCGCTCAGGATGCTGGATCTTGTACTAGAAGGGTGAGGAGAGAGGGTTCCTACTGTTACAGCCGAAGATGAAGGGGACATTGTACAACAAACCCCTGCCCCTGCCATTGTCCCCCAGTCCCACGCCCACTCTCCCCATGCTCACTGCAGCGCCAAGAAAAAGGAAAAAGAAACCCTTTCCTGGAGAGTTTTCCCCCTGCCTCAGCAATCCTCTGTATCCCCACTGCTCCAGTCTCAAAGCAGGGATCTGCACTCTATCCTGCATACTCTTGGCCAGCCCAGGACAACAAACAACAAAACAGAACACAGTAGTGGGGGTTTATGCAGGAAAAAAAGATTATTAACAAAGTTCCTAATTTGTGAAGGTGTATTTCAGATAACAAACAGGACGGGGAGAAAGGGGAGCATTATCAAGACTTTGTTTTGTGCTTCTTGAACCTCAGAGTTCTTTTTTTCTTTTATGGTACATTTTTTGTTTTCCTCTTTTTGGCCACAAAGCTCTTCCAGTGAGGACATGGAATTTCCTTCCTACACAGGGATATCCTGTCGTTTGGCATTTTTCAGAGTAAACATACAGGCCAAGCTCTGCATCACTCAGTGAGGCTTTTAAGGTACCACTGTCTTCATCAGATAAGCCTGTTATTGTTGGCTGCATCACAGAAATAGTTCTTTCTGGAGCATGTCAAGGCTAGAAAGTAACCAGCTTTCGCTACAAAGACAGATTTCTGTTTGTCACTGTCTTCAGAGGAGGAAGAGGATTATTTTGTCTCTTCGGAGTTGGCTGTATGCTCTTCACACCTTTTGCCTTTCTTCCCTTGTTTTGCCATGACTCCCCCAGGACCCATGTTGAGCCAGACTGCTCCCAAGAAAAACTTTACTCCTTGGCACATCGGCTCCAGAAGTTGTAGAAGTGTAACAGCACTGCTGGACATTCCTTACTTTCTGAAGTACGTAGCAAACTGCACGCATTACTTGAGGAGAAAAGATTCCAGCCTTCCTCTAGTGATAGGACATGGGGCAGTGGTTTCAAACTGGAAGAGAGAAGATTTAGCTTGGATCTAAGGAAGGCACTTTTAATGATGAGGGTGGTAGGCACTGGAGCAGGTTGCTGAAGGCAATTGTGGGGGCCCATCATCGGAAATGCTCAAGGACAGGTTGGATGTGGCTCTGAGCAACCTGGTTTGGTGGAAGGTGTCCTTGTCCACAGTCGAACGTTGGACTAGATGGTCTTTAAATGTCCCTCCAACCCAAGCCATTCTATGATTTTTGTTATTCAAATCACATTTTCGAATACTTACAGTATGGGAATGTCCCAAAGAAGTAGAAGACCATGATTTTCCCGACTAATACAAAATCCTGTGAATATTTTAGTAAAATAGGAAGGCATAGGTACAAAAGATCAGCATGGAATCTTAATATAAACTATATAGGATTTCCTGAGTATTTTCATCAGCTGAGTTTCTGAACTCTCTGCCAAGCTGTGAATAACGTAAAGAATCTCAAATGACAAGCACAGTTCACATTGTTTGCAGAAAGAAAAGGTCATTTATTATTTACAAGAAGATCTATCAAATAAGATGTTAACTCACAGGTAATTTTGTCCACACTTGACAGGCTGCTGAGTGTATATACACCAGTTTTGTACTGCAGTTTATCCTGATTCAATTTCATTCATAATTGACAACTGCATTTGCCTTTTTATATTTGCAATAAAATACTGTGCAAACAAAATTTGTGAGTATACGTGCAGCAAATCTTGTATCAACACTGCCTGACTGCCAGATTTGGAATCAATTCACTGATTAGTTTGAGCGTGATTAATGTGAGTGCTTAATTTAAACCCCTGATTTAAAAACATTTATGGAAAGAGAATTGACAGCCTAAATAGCACTTCAAAGTGCTACAACTGTTCCGTCCACGGATTCTGGTTGTGTGAAGTGTGAGGGTAAGTTTTTGCTCAGGTACAACAAGGTGATGATGTTCAGATGTCAAATTTTTTAGCCCTTTTTGCAACAAGAAATGATAATTGTTAACAGGTTTTCTGAGGAAAAACTGGAAGAAAATCCACTTTTTTTTTTTCAACTGAAAGGCACACCAAGCAATGGCTGAGCACCGCACTAGGGTTAATTTTTTTTAAAACCCACACTTGGACTTTCAGCCTGCTTTATGTGCTCTACTTCCAGCCAGGAGATGATGAGAAAAATTTACTTTGGGGTTCAGGAAATAAAACAAGTCCCTGTGGAGAGCCCAACAATTTCCTGGTGGAAGCATTAATTCCACCAGAGGCTTCTCTCAGCACTGTCACATCACACCTGGTGCTTTCCCCCTCTGTATACTTCTGCCCTATATGGATGGAAACCCATACGGCCTTCCTGGCTGTCCTGCTGTCCTGACTGCTGCACAGTTCCCTAGGGGCAGTGCAGAAGGGATCCAATGTGATGAACATACCAACAGCCAAATGTCAGGGCTAATGCTGGGAAAACAGGGGTTCTTGACAATAGGACTTGTTTTGAAAGATGTTATGAAAAAACACACAAAAAAGAAGTCATAACATCAAAAAATGCTCTCCTGCATAGATTATGAGGGAAAGAACCCTAGGAGATCAAGTAAATTCAATTATTTCTTTTTATTAGGACCCAGCTGCATGCTCCCCCTTGAACAGACTGAATACATATCCTCCTGCATCTTTGAACTCATCCAATTTTGGTTGTTTGCCATGAGATACAGTCTTCTGATCCTTCTAAGGCACTTCCTTTCTCAAAGTCAAAATTACAGCAGCATTTTAATAGCTAAATTAAATTACTGGAAGCTCTCATGCCTTAATTTATGTACATATATAATGATTGTTTAGTTGACCCTTTCATCTGTTTAAATCTGCCTGGACATGCTGGAAGCAGACAGTTTTTAATGGAAAATGACAAATGCCCAACTGTTTTATAGGTTTTTCCCTTCTCCATCTCCTTTTGGTTAAAGATTTATTAGTTAAATCCATCATGCATGTAACACTGTATACTAAGATCCAACACTGCTGTTTTGCCCAGGCAGAATTCCCAGATATTTGGAAGGTCCACAGTTCAGAACTGATGTTCTCCTTGGCAAATTTACTTTTGTGAAGTACTTTTGCAGCCTATAGCAAATTCCCTTCTATTTCTTATGGGCATATGCAACATGAATAACAGTACAAAGCTGTTGTGTTCCTCTGCCTAAATCTTTCTAGGTAAGAAAAGAAGATTTCCTCTTTTTCCTATTCTGTACTTCGGGCAGCCAGTAAAAGTGAAAAATCACAGTAACCACCCATCATCATTTAGAAGAGATTTTCATTGTTTTGTAGAAGTCAAACAACACAGAGCTGACCTAAAGTGTTCAATATTGACCTGGATTATATTCAACTGAAAAACTGATGAGAGAAATCCACCAGACCTCATTGTTAGTTCCCCCCAAACAGCTTCACTTTATTTAGAAGTGAATTGAGACCTATGGATTTGGTATGTAGAATCACGGAGAATGGATTCTGGCCCTTTATTGCCTTCTGCTAAGGAAAAAAAATATAATATCATTGCTTTACCTGTGGGCAGACACAATAGTGCAGTTTTACTGGACTTAGTCATTGTTCTTCAAAAACATAAAAGGCACAGGTTCTTGTTCCTTAAAAAATTATAAAAAAAAATAAAAATTAAAAAAAAAGTTACAAAAAAAGAGAGAGAGAGAGAAATTGCTCTGCAAAAACTTTTTCTTCATCTTTTGAAATAAGTTCATGGCAATCTATCTTCGTTTAAACTGTAAGGGATCTGGCTTGGGTCCTGGAATAGACTCCAGTTCCTTTTAAAACAGGGAAATAGCTTATAAATACGTTGAGCTGCTTTTTGGAATTTATGAAGCAGAACACAAATCTAAGAGCTGGCAACATTTAATGATAATGAGGCAATTCTTACATGAGAGAGTTCATTACAGGATCAGCTCATGATATTTTCCAGCAGCTGGAAAACAGAATCTTTTGCAGGCTGGGAATGAAAAACCTCGCTTTAAAATAATCTTGTTTATACTCTAATATAAAATTAGTTTAAAAATGAAAGCAGAGCAGAATTCATCCTGCTGCTTCTAAAGCAGTGGGGTTTTTACTGAGGGAAGGAGGGATGTTTTCCTCATACAGTGCTGTTGTGCCAGCTGACCTGCAGCACATGCTGGAGAGTGGGACTTGGCTGTGCCTTGCTCCTCTGCAAAGGTTTTGGGATCCTCAATGCTGCTCTTGTTTGAGGCAGAACCTGTTCTTGTAGTCAGACAGCACAAGGACAAGGATTGTGCCTGGCTCTGTGGTGCTAAGAAGAGGCATTTCTTTATACAGGCACATTTTTTAGTAATCTGACATAACTTTACCTCCCCGAGTGGTCTTTCCTACTGTATTTTTGCCATCAGATGGCTTTGCTGAAGAAGTATGGCCCAAGAGGACCTTGAAGTCTCCTTCCAGTCTCAGAGCTGGAGCCAGTTTGCCAGCACTGAGCCATGTAGATGCAAAGCCTCCCCCCAGCTCACTCTTACTATTCTTTCCCCACTCAGATTTTGACCAGTTGCACTATGCTGTTTTACAAAATGACTGTATTGGATGCTTCTACAGCAGCAAATCCAGCTGTTTAGCTCCTCAGTTTGCATTTTTTATTGTGGTGGTCTGCAGGTGTGCATGCTGAGAGATTCTCCATATGACCCAGGGCTGCAAATACAGTCACCCCAAAACGGGACATATTTTCCCTGCGGGTTGCACTCTGCTGCTCTTCAAAGTATTTTCAAAACATGCTGAGATCATTATTTCCCTTCACTTGCTATGCCAAATGTCCCCAAGTTTAAAAGACACTTAAATCAATTAAAAACAAGCGAAGGACAACAAAACATCCCACTCACCCGTTTTAAAGGCTGCAGAAGCCCAGAGAACGCCGAACCCTGAACCTCTCTAGAGGAATCAAGTCACCCCAAGTCAGCTGCAGTTTCTCACCTGCTACTGAGCTGCCTCCCACAGTCAGTGCTGGTGCAGGAGGGGATGGTGGGACCAAGGACAAAAACTGACTCCCCAGCACTCAGTTCCCCAGCCCTCTGAGGCAGCCAGACTATTCTGTCATGACTATTTCCCTCCTCCCCAGTTAGGCATTATGCAAGGCTCAAATGTGCCTTAGGAGTGAGGCCACAGAAAACACAGTTAGGAAATTGAGGGGTTGGGGAAAGAATGGAGACGAACTGAAGCCTATGGGGATTTTTAAAGGAAGGGCTTCTATAAGAAGGAGCTGTGCATATTTTCTTGCAGAGGCTTGCAAACCTTGTGATAGCAGCCTGGCTGAAGTCAACAGATAGGCAGGTTGGCACAAACAGCAGCATGAGTCAATGCCAGTAGTTATCACCATAATTTTTTGTCTCAGAAAAAAATTAATTATAGAGAACTACACAAGTTAAGTAATAAGCAGTATTTTTTTTCAAACATGTCGAATGCAATGGGAAAAGTCAAAGAACGCTTGAAAACTCTTAACTGGAGTGTTGAGAAATCACAAATTACAATGTTAGACTCCTGAACCTGGATCATTTTTTGCTTCAGACAGAAGATGTAAAAGCAAAAACAACAACAAAACCCAAACCACTAAAAAAACCTGGCAGGAAAAGAACCAGGTATCCCAGTGGCAAAGAAGGCCAAGCTGTGAGCTAGAAACAGATTGCTGAAGGAAGATACCCAAGTAAGTCAGCCAAGTATTTATTTTGATTTATATCATGTTTGGCCCAAAGCCCCACACACCTTAAAATATACTACTGGAGCAGTAAAAGTGAAAATGCAACTTCAGCTTCAGATTAATTTTATAGCAACTTAAAATTATTGTCGACCTTTAAAGAGCAACTACTAATGGTTTGAATTTCAGAGACAAGTGAGTAAGTTCTGAATGAGACACGAGAGAGGGACAAAGATAAAATATACTTGCATAAACCAAGACCAGTAGCTTTCCAGGTAAGAGATTTTTGTTATTGAGACAAAGAGGCTATAGAACATGTATAGGTTTGCAGGAAGTTTCTGGCTGAATTTTTTTCCTCCCTCTATAAGAATTCAAACTAGCTGGTAGTAGCAATTTCTGTCTTGAAATCCAATCTATAGCTCTAAGAGACTATCATGTTGTCATGGCTCAGTGAAACTCAAAAAGAATTTCACTGTTGTTTGCAAATAGAGTGATATGGATAAAAGTCTGGGTATCCTCTTCTGTGCTGAAGATATAATTTAACACTCTTGGACCCAATTTTACTCTCATTATAGGCAACTGAGGACTTCACAGTGAAGTTGGTGGGCAGAAATCAGACCTCTTACTGTGGGCTGACAGACAAATAATAATCTGTTACATAGGAGACTGCGATTTATCCTGCATGCTAAAAAGGAATTTTTATACATTTCTATAATATCAGGGATTCTTTAAAAATAGAGGACCAGCGTATTCAGATGTATAAATGACAATGCATTGATATGAAAAGAGCCAAGACCTTCTGGTGAACACCCTCCTACTCCTGGATGCATTAGATGAGCTTTTCTTGAAGCATTGGAGAGAACAGCACGAAGGAGTAAAGCCTGAAAATAGGGAAGAGGAAGCAGGAGCAGGAATTCAAAGATTAATCTGCTATTATATTTTTAAGACCCCTTTGTTACCGCCAGCTTAATTATAACTGGATTTGCTGAAGAGGAATCTACTGAGTGTTGTAGCTCTCAGCCCTGCTTTTTCTTACTCTCTTGCTGCACCCAGAAATGGCAGTGACATTGGAATCCTTGAAGTAAGTGCTCATGAAAGCAAAAGCCACAGGGAAGCTCAGCGTGTTGCTTTCCACGAGCTTCTCGTGCAAGGAGTGAAGCCAAGGTTAATTACCTGCCTCCAGCCACTCCTTAAAAGCTGAAGAGCTTTTCTTTGTATTTTTATGGCTACAGTAGCCATGGCAGCTGCTCATTTATTAGTTGCATCACACATTAGGCTGGGTAACTAGATTGTGTGGAAGGTGAGGATGGTGTGTGAATTTCTATTAAAAAAAAAGAGGCCAACAGGCTGTTTACTGAGAGCAGGTAATGGAGATGCCAATCAAAACCAGAAACTGTCATGCATTTCACCATTAAGCAAGAATGACTAACAACTTAACATTGCACTGATGTACATAATTATGTTCTGATCTGTCTAACTATCCCTGGCATCTGATAAAAGATCATTCACTAAAGATGGGTCTGAATCAATCATTTTCCTCTCAAATTTGAAAAACCAAAATCTTTGACAGTGTCAGTTGTATTCAGATCAGAATTTAGAACTAAACACAATTGGACTGCAGCAACACAGAGGACTCTAGGACTAGATTTCCCTGGTATTTCAGTGTTTCAGTGGGGAAGGGAAGAGAAGAAAGGGCACTGTTTGATATCACAGTATAAGCATTACAGCTTCTGTCTCTGCCAGGAAGTTGTCATTGAAAGAACAAGCTGCAACTGTTTTTAATGCTGTACGTCCACATGAGGGGAGGTCACAAGGAGCAGCAATTCTATTCCCAGTCCTTTCTCATGGGAACAAACCCAGTACCACAGTGGTTGTTCTCACACATGGGTCTGGAAAGCAATAATGCTCAGTTATAGGACTGGCCATAACTATTTCACTGTCCTCTTCCCTGACATTCCCATAACTACCAGCACTGGCCAACCAGATGTTTCCAGCTCTGCATCACTTCCCCAGATATTGCCATTCCAGTTCTCCTGTCAGTGTGTGGCAGGCAAGCTGAGTTTTCTCATTAGGCTTTCTCCAAAGTGTACCTGTTCTCAACAAGCTCACACTCATATCATCATCTCCCTTGCAAGAGAGGAATCACTTTTAATTTGATCCAGGTTTCACAGCAACCAGCACCTGCTTATGGATTTTTTCTGGAAAATTTTATGTTCAACCCCAGTTCTGTGCTATCTTTTGCCTCTACAATTCCAGCAAAGGATAGTTGGCAACATAAAGTCAGCCTTTTGTCAGCAGGTGCTTGAATAGTCACCTCTATCTCATCATAAAATGATTTCCTGCTGAAACAGGAACAAGGAAGCTGAAGCCCTGGAAATGGTGAGTTACAATTGTTTTGGAAGGGTTTCCTCTCTCCAGAAAACCTGCCTATATAAAACAGGTTTCCAAAATGTGCTGGTCCACCCACTCCGAGGCCAAGACCCAGAGATCAGAACAGCCATTTCTGAGCCTCAGGCAGAGGAATCAAATGTAGGAAAAGGGAAGTTTACAGAGTTTAGTCCTTGGGATTAAAGGCTTACCCAATTTTTCATCTGAAGCTCAGAATAGGCTGACATTTCTCCCTGTGAATTTCCATAGTTGTGTGAAACAAAAAGCAAAGCTTTCTTATTGCTTCACTCCCACTGCAAGGGGGTGATTACAAGCACTATCCACAGCTTGCAGGTATGTTTAGGGCTTGTGTTTTTAAGGTCTGTAATTGGGGTTGCCTGCACAATTTCCAGCTTTCTCTTTTTAACTCCCAAAGTTAAAAGTAGCTGCAGTCATAGAAGAAAATTGCACTAGTATAACCAAATGGTGGGAATGTATGTGGCAGAAATATTAAACTTGGTCTGAATGAAACAGAAAAGTGCGTGTGAAAGTATCACACATGTCTGGATGCTTCTGAGTACATGATGTGGGAGTGCACAGGAGTGACATCTACAACACAATGTGTTGGTGACTGAAATCAACTTTGTCTAAAATAAATACCATTACCCTATTCCATATGGTCTCTTGCTGAGTTTCGTGAAATTTATTTTGTACATGCTGCTTTTGTAGAAGGATCCAGAAGTGAGTCTCTTCCCAAAACAATGAGCACATAACTAGGGGAGAAATCTGTCAGTTTATCAGTCTGGAGACTAAACTTCAGGCAATTCTCCTGCTTTAGGTACTTTTAATAAAAGTATTCTATAAACCATTTCTCTCACCCGTTTAAGTCCCTGGGATCACTGCCATATTGCATGCAGTGAAGTCTTGCTAAATCAGCAGGACAGACTGCCAGAAGACGTGAAAGAGCAGAATGTTGTTGCAGAAGGTTTGAAAGTGTTTACACATACTAATCAGGGGTGATAAGGACAGATATTTAATCCCTTTGAAAATCAGCAATGAAAAAGTGGCATTCTTAGAAAGTCAACTGATATATTAATAAATCAGTTTTGAAGCAATAAATTATCCAAAATACTGGCATTAGAGAATCAGAATAAATTAAAACTTCCCAAGCCCTTTTCAGGAATACATATGAATTTGAGAGTTTCAGAAGCTTTGTTCGTATTCCAAGACGCTTTACAGTGAAGACTCACTAAATCTTCTTTCAGAGTAGTTTTGGTTTCATACAACATAAATACCTCCACAAGTCCTGGAATGAGTGAATAGGAATGAATTCTTGGTACTGAAGCAGGAGTGTTAGCGGTCTATAGGACACAACATGGAACACAATCAGTTTCCAGGCTATCTCCAGTCCTCATCCATGATTTAAACAAGATTTCTGATAAAAAAATGCTTTTTGCTTTTCTATATCTAAGTTCAGCTCCGCAGAAGCAGCAGACATTTTCAAGAAATGATGAAAGGCAAAACCATTTGCATAGATACCCAAGGATGTTTGCTTTAGAAGGGAAACAGATTTGAGAGACAAGGAAAAAGATGACAATATATTCAGTAGCTTACATAACTTGTTTCTAATTTCTCTTAACTTCAGCAGTCAACAGTCAGCACTAAGTATCTCTTCTTACATCTTGCATCCATCTGAATAAATGCTGACCAAAGATGCCACAGTGAAATTATGCTTTGCTTTCTATTTGGTTTTGATTTGGAAGAGCACTTTGACAGTATATGACCTAGTATGAGGAGGAATGGAAGGAGGAGAGCATATACCCTAATCACTCTTTTTTTCCATTCTATTTCTCTGAACCCACAAATGCACCTTTTCTACTTACTGAGGTCAGTTTAGCTGAACTAGATTTAACTCCAACTACAGAGGATGAGACTGTGCCCCTGTGTTTGTGTTGCCCTGTGCCTGCTCACACTGTACTCCTGGCAGTACTGTGGAGACTGTCTCCCTCAGACAGGTGGCTGAAAAACTGGTTTGAACTGTGACTCCAGCCCGGCACCACAGTGTGCACAGACAGTACATCTCAGCCAGGAGACAGGGACTAATGGCCCAGCTGGGCACAAAGTCTGCCTGTGGCCATCACAAAGAGCCCTGAAAACAGGACTTAGCTCCTGTGCTCAAAGGGAGGAGCGCACAACTAAGCTGCAGGGGCTGGCAGATGCTCCTCTCCAGCCAAGGCCGCAGCTTGGCCATGAGGTCTCTGCTATCCCTTCCCAACTGAGATGGCTGCTCAGTCATGGGGTGGGGGGTAGTATAACCATAAGCACTCCTGCACTCCCTTTTGGGAGGTGTAGGCTCTTACATTGCTAGCAGCAAAGTGTTTTCTGTTCAAAAAGCATGAGAGGCACGTTATCAGGGTGGGCTGGCCTTCTTCTGACCAAACTCTGACAGTTTCTAAACCTTAACCGGGGGCTGCTGTAGCTCTAGTCATAGTTCAATGACTGGAGCAGGAAGGAAGTCACAGCATGAATGCACATTCTGTTCTTCACTGAACACATAGCCAGAGCATAATTAAAGTAATTTTCATTGGAATTACGCTTATTGAACAGCAGCAGATGCTTTCTTCTGAACTTGTACTGCTTGCCTATGATTCAACTGAGAAAATCTTTCTCCTTTAAATTCATTTACTTTTTCTATTACAGGGAGCAACCTCTATATAATTGTTTTGCAGACAAGCCAGTGGAGATTTTCTGATTACCCTCTTAGGAACTTACAAGACAACCAACATCCAAGTTAGATACAGACTTTCAGCACCCACTCAGTTTTCTCCCCCCACAGCTTTCTCCATCCATGTTATGTCCTAGAAGGAGGGAATGACATTTTAGGAGACTGGGAGTGATCAGAACAGGGTACCATTACCTTAATGTCTGTTTCAAATCCAAAAACGGAGCACAGGAGTCACAACTCCACATTCCCTTCTGTACACACTATGGCAGGAGCTAAACAGTGATGTTTACAGTGTTACAGCAGGAAGCCAAACTGCCAAGCCTCAAGCAGAGCAGAGAACGGGCTCTATTTTCCTTCTCTTCCAGATGACCCTGGCAGTACTTGATGCATACACTGCTTGCCATCCAGGTAAAGGTCCTGTGAGTGGAACAGTTATGTCCAGATGATGGGATTTCAAAAGGAAAAACATGGCATAAGCTATGATGCTAGAAGGAACTGTGCCTAGGCATCAATCTAATGCCTACAGGTTCCCTGTGTCCCACTCTCCTCACTGTGGTCCTGGTCCTCACCATAACCTAAGATTTCTGTCCCGGGACAGGCTGACTATGCAGGTGTCCATTGCTGGTGGGAGAGTCCTGCTGGCAAGAACCCCTCACTAGCAAAACCCAAACCACTTTGGAGACTGTGCCACTAAGGGACCTCACGCATGGCTGGTGGAAACTGTGTATTGGGGTGAGTTCCCAGTGTACAGGCACTGATGTAGGGCACACATACACCTTTAGTAGTATGTTATAGGTAGCAACGAAAGAACAAGGCAAGGGGAAAATGCAAAGGGAAGGATGAGCAAACTCTGGGCTCTTCCTTGCTGTCATGTGCTTTCAGATCAAACAATGAGGATACCAAATAAGGATATCAAACAATAAGAATGCCAAACAATAAGAATGCCAAACAGCAAGGGTGCCAAACAGCAAGGATGCCGAACAGCAAGGATGTCAAATAATAAGGATGCGGGTTTTGTTTCGTTCTGACTTTGCAGTGAAAAGTCTCTTCTCGCATTTCAGAGCTACCAAGGCCTTTCAGGACAGACAGGGCCTGTAACCAGGGCCGCGCTCGGTCAGGGCTGTAACCAGGGCCCCGCACACGGCCCGGTCAGTGCTGTGACCATCGCCCCGCACACCCGGCCCGGGCAGGGCTGTGACCATCGCCCCGCACACGGCCCGGGCAGGGCTGTGACCATCGCCCCGCACACCCGGCCCGGGCAGGGCTGTGACCCTCGCCCCGCACACCCGGCCCGGGCAGG
>JAWWTY010000077.1:42266929-42357919 GCA_035222235.1 Margarornis squamiger | reverse complement strand
CGGGCAGGGCCGCACTCGGGCAGGGCCGTGACCGGGGCCGCACACCCGGCCCGGGCAGGGCCGCACTCGGGCAGGGCCGTGACCAGGGCCGCACACCCGGCCCGGGCAGGGCCGCACTCGGGCAGGGCCGTGACCAGGGCCGCACACCCGGCCCGGGCCGGGCAGGGGCAGGCGCAGGGGCCGGGCCTGCCGGAGGTGCCGGCGCCGCCCCCGCCCCGCGGCCCGCAGGATGTGAGCTCACGGCCCGCCCCGCCCCGCCCGCCGTGCCGGTTCCGCCGCTCCCTCCTCCATCCCTGCCCTCCATCCCTGCCCTCCATCCCGCCCCTCCAGCCCGGGCCCCGGGCCCGCAGGGAGCCGCGGTGTTCGGGCCCCGGGCAGAGCCGGCAGGGCCCCGGCAGAGCCGTGCCCGCCATGGGGAACCAGCTGGCGGGCATCGCCCCCTCGCAGATCCTCTCGGTGGACAGCTACTTCTCGGACATCCACGACTTCGAGTATGACAAGAGCCTGGGCAGCACCCGCTTCTTCAAGGTGGCCCGGGCCAAGCACCGGGAGGGGCTGGTGGTGGTGAAGGTGTTTGCCATCCAGGATCCCACCCTGCCCCTGACGAGCTACAAGCAGGAGCTGGAGGAGCTGAAGATAAGGTTACACTCGGCGCAGAACTGCCTGCCCTTCCAGAAGGCCACCCTGTCCGAGAAGGCTGCCATGCTCTTCAGGCAGTACGTGCGGGACAACCTGTATGACCGAATCAGCACCAGGCCATTCCTCAACAACATCGAGAAAAGGTGGATCGCCTTCCAGATCCTCACGGCCGTGGACCAAGCGCACAAGTCTGGAGTCCGCCACGGCGACATTAAAACAGAGAACATCATGGTCACCAGCTGGAACTGGGTCCTCCTCACTGACTTTGCCAGTTTTAAACCAACTTATCTTCCCGAAGACAATCCCGCTGACTTCAACTATTTCTTCGACACATCACGGAGGAGAACGTGTTACATCGCTCCCGAGCGCTTTGTCGACGGCAGCATGTTTGCCACGGAGCTGGAAAACATGCGGGACCCTTCCACTCCTTTGGTAGACTTGGCAAATAGCAATCAGCGCACAAGAGGGGAGTTAAAACGTGCCATGGACATCTTTTCTGCAGGTACTCGGACCCACCAGGAGAAACCAGTGTGTTGGTTTTCACTGTGTAATGCAGTGCAGAAAAATTGATTTAGGGTTTTTTTGTTGTTGTTTGGTTTGTTTTGTTTTGTGGGTTTTGTTTTACAGTGGGCTTAGAGAACAGCCTGTCAAAAAGCTTGCTTATTTTAAGCATAAGAGCCAACCCCAAGCCTTTTCCATTCACAGAAAAAGTACAGACACCACACAGTAAGGTACATAACTTAAGTGCATCATGATTATCTGAGGAGGGAAATCACAAACTATTCTGGTATGGCTCAGCTCTGCTCTGGGAAAGAGGTGGTTCTGCAAGGCACAGACCATCATCTGCTCATGGCTGAGAAGCATGTGCCTCATGGGACCTGAGAGGAGGAACCAATCAGTGGTCCGGTTGCTTGGGGACTGCTTTGGGGGTAATTTGGCAATATTGGCTTTAGAAGCCTCTTCTCATTTCATTTTCTCCACAGGCAGGAAGTCGGATTAAGCTCCTGTCATAGTCCCACTCGCAAATATTTGTTAGAGTTTGACTGGGGGAGCCTGCCTTGAGCTTTGCTTGAGCAGTTTGAAAGCTGAAAGTTTGCCCTTCTTTTTTCTTCCCTTAAAGTGACTGAAAATCTGAATTTAAAGAAAATTATTACTTAATTTTACAAGCTGCTCTTATGGCCAAACTTCCAGGACACTCCAGTGATAAAGCAGACCATTGTGAGCAAACTGCAGGACTGGGTTCTTTGAAGAGGACTTGTGTCATGGACACAACGTGGGGGGCCTGTGTTTGGCAGTCATGTGTGAGTGAATATATGCTGCCTCCCAGCATCAGCTGTAGAAGCAGAGGTTATTTCTTTCCCTTCTGGAAAAGGGCTGCTTAGTTTTGACCTACTGCCCAATCCATGCTGACTTACCAGCACTCTTCTTCCGCGTGACAGTGATGTGGGTTCCTTTTCTGGTGATGTATTTTCCAGCTGGCAGGTGGCTGAAGTCACTGCCTCATGTTTCCTAATTGAAAACTCCTCTGCTGTTGTCATGTTTGTAATAAATTACTTGGGACATATTTCAGGGATCAAGTGTAAAAGCCAGGTTTTGGAACTTGAGATGTTATCTCTTTTCTGGAAATTTGGTACCTCATTTGCCTTATTTTCAGTTGGGCCAAGAGTCGTTTAGTCCTCATGTAGAAAGCAAAGTTAAAGTGTCTGTTTCTAATCTTCTGACATCCTTGACTTTTTTTCCCTTTTGTTCCCCAGGCTGTGTAATAGCAGAGCTCTTCACAGAAGGTGTACCCTTATTCGATTTATCTCAGCTTTTGGCCTACAGAAATGGCCTCTTTTCTCCTGATCAAGTCCTAAACAAAATTGAAGACCGCAGTATCAGAGAGCTGGTAAGGATGGACTGCAGCATTTGAACCACCTGTGTAATCTGTTTGCAGTTTATTTCACCTACTTTGGTGGCAGATTGCATATTGCTGGGTTTGGGCTTTCAGAGTTTTCTTCTACTACAAATGTCTAAACCTTTAATCTTTCTCTCCCGCTCCCTCCCACTTCTGCCCTTCTCAAGGTCACTCAGATGATCCATCGAGAGCCAGAAAAACGTTTAGCAGCTGAAGATTATTTGAAACAGCAACGTAACAATGCATTTCCTGAAATATTTTACACTTTCCTTCAGCCTTACATGGCCCAGTTTGCCAAGGAAACGTTTGTGTCGGCGGATGAGCGCATATTGGTCATACGTAAAGATCTGGACAACATCATTCACAATCTCTGTGGGCATGATCGCACAGAAAAAGCTGAGGGAGAGACAAAGGAGAATGGGCTGGTTATCCTAGTGTCTGTGATAACTTCCTGTTTACAGACTCTCAAATACTGTGATTCAAAACTGGCTGCTTTGGAACTGATCCTTCATTTAGCACCAAGATTAAGTGTAGAGATTCTTCTGGATCGGATCACTCCTTATCTGTTACATTTCAGCAACGACGCTGTGCCCAGGGTGAGGGCAGAATCTGTGAGGACATTAACTAAAGTTCTCGCTCTCGTCAAAGAGGTGCCACGCAATGATATTAACATTTACCCAGAATACATTCTGCCAGGAATTGCACACTTGGCCCAGGATGAAGCCACCATTGTCAGACTTGCATACGCTGGTAAGAGGACATCCAGTCAGAACTCCAGTCTTGGGCTTTTCTATATTGCCTTGACTGTTTTCTCCTCTGTTCAAAACCATCATCTAGCTTGCTGTTTCTGTGTCAGTAAATCTCCCCAGAAGTCTCAGAAATGGCTGCAGGTAAAGATACCTGTATTCAGTTAAGGTAACTGGTGCAGGTGGTGGTAGCTTAATAATTTGTTGACTTATACGAACAGGTGGGTTTTCAGTGTAGTTCTATACCCAAAGTAAACTATTACATTTTAATTGTGGACAAAATGTGTTTATTCTCTGCTAGATGAATTAACTTTTAAGAAAATGAATATCCATTTTTCTCTGTAGTTTTACATGTAAGAGCAACCTGCAGAATGTCTACATGTAGTTTGGGCTGGGGACTGGGTGTAGCACTCAGCCCTTACCACAGCTAAGGTAAGGGGTCAGAGTTTAAAGCCTCATGCTCAAGGAAGCAGTCTTGGATTAATTCCCTCAACAGGCAAGAGAGTAACAAAGAAAAGTACTTGCACAGGTGGTCTTTAAGTAGCTAATTATGTAAACAGGGCTTTCTGAGAGTGCCCACTCTTTGCTGCTTCTATTAATTTTTCTGAATTGACATTTCATTAGATCAGATTGGTTACCTGGAGTGGCCTTCTTGAACTGAATAAATATGAAACTAACTTAAAGCATCAGTGTGATGCTGTGCTTCAAAGTTGTTTTCCCACAAAATGAAATTTGATATTCAGGGGCTGAAATTACATTATTTGTTGTGTAACAGACTTGATTATACCATGGCAGATGTTTTCTTCTTCATGTGTTACTCAGATATGAGTTCTGCATGGTTCAGGAAGAAGCTTTGTAGTCATGCTAGTATTTGCTATTTACCATGTACCCTTGTTTGCTATGACCACCGTGTTTTCAGGTGTGTTGTTTTGGTTTTGGTTTTTTAATGTTTTTTATTTTTTAGTTATAAATGTAGATTTCAGTTGAAAATGTCTCAGGTGATGTTTTTATTCCATTTACTTAGTAAACTGGTAAAACTAATATTGAAGATGTATTTTTAACTAACAGAACCAATTGCTTTTGGTCCCCTTGATCAATATAAACTTCAAATGAAGAAAATACATTGACATATTTAAAGGTAGTCTAGCTGAGTTAACTTCTGTTCCCATAGTACTGCTTTTGGAAGTGGTCAGACTGGTGACTTAGAGGATTTGGTGTGGGCTGTGGACAGGTTCCATTGGCATGCTGCTGTTGTCTTGGACGACACTCAGAACGGCTGCCCAAGTGGGACTTCTGCCCCAGTGTTACCAGTCCTGTGCCAGCAGGTCCTGTGCCTTGACCCAGATAATACAGCCTGAGTTGCTTCAGCAGCTTTGAAAGGAGCAGAACGGTGCCAGATCGTGTGGATAGGTACGGTGACAGGTATTCTGAAAGTGGATTCCAGGGTAACAGTGTTATTCCCTAGGGTACATACGCTGGTGTGGTGGTTTATCAGTGTTTTGTTGCAGTCTACGAGCTGGTAGTCTTAGTTAATTCAGGCTGTTTGGCTTTTAAGCTTTAACAACTTACTTAGTCACTAGGCTGAGATTAGGTAGCATTTAGGGCTAGTTCTAGAAGAATTAAATTAGTGTTTGTTACACTTAATATCATTAGAATATTTCCACTTCTTTGCATGACAAAAGTACTGTGTGATTTGATGCATTTAGTAGCTTTGTTGGGGGTCAACAGAAGTGGGTTGACCAGAGCATATTGTCTAATTTCAACCTCATTTACCCATCATGACTGGTACTGTCAGTGGCTGTAACATCTCATCAGGGGGATCATCACACTGGTGTAAACTGGCAAAGTAGAACAACTCTTAACCAAAATGTTTGCCTTTGCAGAAAACATAGCATTGCTGGCAGAAACAGCGCTGAGATTTCTGGAGTTAGTACAGCTGAAAAATCTGAATATGGAAAATGAACCAAATGGTGAAGAAACGGATGAAACATCTCACCCTAGTGATAACTATGACACAGGTAACGTCACTTCTACTTACCTTCCCTGCTTATGATAGCACATCATGGGCCAAAGCTCCTAGTTAGCACTGACCCATCTCATCTCTCAAAGCTCAGCCTTCCTGTTAAGTGAGAAGAATGCTTTGTTTCAACCAGCTGCATGTTTACAGCTTCATGCAGAGACAGACACCTCTGTTTGGAATGTTGTGAAAAACAAAAACGTGTATAAATGAGCATACCTTTCTTCTCCAAAAGTCCTTAAGGTATTTGACTGTGATGATGGCTGCCTGGTTGCATATCCAGCTTCACGCATGTTCTCATAAACAAGTCAGCTGCAAAAACACAGCTGTGTTCCAAATGCTGCTGCCGTTGAAGTGGCAGGCAGTGTTGGCTCTGGAAAACATATCAAATTGTGGCATAGTCATAATACTGTATTTTTCAGTTGTTCTTCCTTTTCTGTTCCTATGCCTGGCAATTCTTGTCTGTCTTTTCGCCTGAAAAATGTAAATGTGTGGATGCCATTTGGCAGTAACAAAACTTTGTGTTATAACTAACACGGAGAGTGAGTTAAAATCCTAAGGATGGATTTTCTTTTTCTTTCCTTTTGGAAAGACAGATGGTATTAAGTGATCTGTGTGTCATCTCCAGTGCCTTTTAGATTCCCAGAAGAATGCTGGGCAAGCCTTCTAAGCTGGGAAGAGCTTGTGGTTAAAAACTGTCATTTCTGTTCTGGGCTAAGTAGATCAATCTGTGACTAATCATAGCGGGTAAACATCCTGCATGTGCTCCATTTGGGAAAAAGGCAATTCTCTCTTAACTAGTTGCAGGATGATACTTTAAGATAAAACAACAACAAATGTACTAAAACTAAACATAAATCCTCTTTAAGTTCCTTCACATAAGGCATAGGGTGCTCGGAATTGCTGAGGAGTGAGGGAGGAAGCCCCATCATGTGGGCTACATTTCAAAGAAATACTGTCTCCTATTCTTTGAAATAGCTTGGAGATGAAAGAAGTACCACAAGGAAGAAAGAACCTTGAGTAGTTCTGTTCTTTTTACCCTTTTAGAAACCAAGCATGAGAAATTTGAACTGAAAAGACAACTTTCATGTGACTGACAGACAGAGTTATGATAGGAGTCAAATTAGCTGGTCTTCTGACTGCAGGCAAATGGTAATCACCTCTGCAAAGCTGGGGCAGCAGTAGCTGAAATTTTTGTGTTAGTTGTTTGACAACCTGTCTTGTACAGCTTTCAGTAATAGCCAGTGCATTAACAATTCTGTTATTTCCATTTAATAGAAATATTTTTTTAGTTGCTTCATAGAGTAGAAGCCATAGGCAAGGTCATCTTCAAATTTTTAAATAGGATCATTAGGGTAACTGCAGGTACTTAATGAAATTAGAAGTACTCACTTTTCCAGGTGTTGTTACATTCCTCTCTGTATGCTTAATGAAGTGAATTTATCTACCTAACTAAAAACATACTCTTGATCTGTTGTCAGTTCACAAATTGTGAAACTGAGAGTCAAACAAACACCAAACCAGAACTACCTTGAAGCATTGTGTTTATTATTGTAACATTGGTGCCGACTCATTCTGATGCTTTTTCACATCTGCGTTTCACCTATATATATATAAAATGAGCTGGATTATCTTAGTTGAAGTTACAAGTTTAGAACAAATTGATCTGGGTAAGAATGTCTCCCATTTCTCTGCTCTTTGGCCTTGTCACCTCCTCATGCTTAGCCTGCAGTCTTCAGTAAGCCCTTGTTGGAACTGTTGAGGTTCTGTTGCATTGCCCATCTTGCTGAGTCGGGTGTTCTTCAGGACAGCCCAGCACTGTAACTCCTTCAGCAGCAGGTAGGACACCTGCACATACTGTTTCTCACCGACCCCAAAGTTCATCCTGTTGTTCCTTGCAGAGTTGCAAGCCTTGCATGAAATGGTGCAGCAGAAAGTTGTGACTTTGCTAAGTGACCCAGAGAATATCGTGAAACAAACACTGATGGAAAATGGAATAACTCGTCTGTGTGTCTTTTTTGGACGTCAGAAAGCCAATGATGTTCTTCTGTCTCATATGATCACTTTCTTAAATGATAAGAATGACTGGCATCTTCGAGGAGCTTTTTTTGACAGCATTGTTGGTAAGTGTGTGATTTCAGCCACAGTAGAGAGATAATAAATTAACAGTGTCCAGAATAGGCAAAAATAAATCATATAAGAGTCCTTATTTATATTTCCAGAATTTATAGGAAAATACTTATCTGAATTATTAGCTGTAAATTTTTTAGGGAGTGAAGATGAAACAACATGACTACAAATGTATATGTCTTTCAGTCCAAAAAGTGCAAATAAGACTGATGCATTTAAGTCTAGGGTACATTAACTTAAAAATAAACTTTAAATGCTCTTTTTTGTTAGTCTTTGCTGAAATGCTAACTTAAAAAAAACCACTTGCCATGAGTTAAGGCAAGCAAATACTGAGATTTCTGCAAGCTTTCTAGTAGATGTATCACTTCACATGTGTGCATGTTCCTATTAACTTCAGCAGATCTGTTCATAGGATGAAAACTATGCTTTGCTGTAGGCTAAAGTTATAACTGGAAAACTTCTTTCTAGTGCCTTAAAACCTTCCTTAAAGATTCCTGTCACTTCAGAAAACTTAATAGCAATTTAAAAAGTCTTAGCAGTGATGACATCAGCTGCTATCTAATGCATCATGTATGCTGGAAATGGCACATGACTGTTGCTGAGAGTCAGTGCTCAGGAACTGTGGGTCAGGAAGACTTTCCCATTGCAGTATGTGGGGTACTTCAGGGGCATGGCAAGAAAAACAATCATGATCAAACTTCCAGCAGGGCCATTATGCTATGTATGTGTTCCGTTATGGCTGGAAGCCACAAAGTGCTGTGCTGGCAAACTCTCCCAAGAGGTGATGTTGATAACCTGTCAGAAACTGTTTAGAAGGAGCACTGGAGTAGCCAAAGCACAAGAGTGTCCTGGATTCTTGCAGAAGACAAAGAAAGAGATGTGAGGCAATTAAGTGTAAAAGTCAAGATGACCTCTTCTCTCCCAGTATCTGTTCAAAACCTCCACAGAAGAATTCAGATGAAGTTCTGAATTTATATTTTTGTTTTACTTAAAGCTCTTGCACACCTTTAAAATTGAGCTCTCTAACTCGTATTTAAGCATGTGCAGGTGCTGCTACCTGTGGCTGTGGGCAGATGCCCTTCTGTAATAGTGGCACTGAGGGGATTTCTCTTACCTGTGCTATTTCTCTCTTCTTCCTTTCTTCCTTTTAGCAACTGGTTGCAAAGTCCAGCATTAATATGTGAACAAATATATTGATTATTACCTTATTAGATTCGCAATGTTAAAGTTATTTTATGTTTATTCTCGATTCTGATGGAAAGATTCAATTTTCTGGTGTTTATCAATGTACTTCAGATTTTCCTGGGTTCTGTTTATGTTTCAGGTGTTGCTGCTTACGTTGGCTGGCAAAGCTCATCAATACTCAAACCTCTGCTTCAGCAAGGTCTCAGTGATGCTGAAGAATTTGTCATTTATAAAGCGCTCAATGCTCTTACTTGTATGTGCCAGCTGGGGCTCTTGCAAAAGCCCCATATTTATGAGTTTGCTTGTGATATTGGTAAGTTGGAATACTGGAGAATACCTTGTTTTCCTAGTTAAGAAAAAACCTTAGTACTACACAGAGCTCCACCATCAGCTTAGCTGTCCAGAATGCAAACCTATAGCACTGTTTTAGACTCCACACAAAATTGTGTTAAGGAATTACTGCTAGTTAGACCATGTTAGTGCTCAAACCTCAAAAATAATAACTTTGGCCATACAAATTGGAAGCATGTTCTCTGATTGTATATAAGACAGCAGAAAACAATGCTTAGTCCAGAAATTTTCTGCTTTAAGATCTTTCCTTGTTCTACATGCCAACCTGCTATAAAGAAAGAATTCTGGTTGCTTCTGGTAGTCCATCAGGCACATAACTTGCAAACCCTTACCCATCAGCCTTTGAGGATGAGAGAATTCAGATAACCATGATTCTTTCTCATCCTCTTTCTAACACCACAAAAACCCATTAACTGAATACAACCTCCAGTGCAGAGTTGGTCTCTCCTTCCTCATCAGGCTTATCAGTTTAATGTACCCAAGATTTACCAGGTATTTATGGAAAAAAAATACCAACTGATCTTTTGAGATGTAATCTGCTTGTTCTTAATGTTACAGCTTTTCAAATGCACTCAGAATTTGAGGCAGATGATCTGTGATTATATCTCATGACTAGATACAGTCCTTTGATTACAACTTCTTAAAACCCACATAATTGAGAAGCACTTCTGACTCTTCTCAGAATACTCAGAATACTACTTAGAATATAAGTAGTGACTGTTCAAGGAAGAGAGGAGAAGGAAGGAATAAAGAATTTACTTAAAAAGAAAAAAACTAAACCACTGGTATTAGAATTCTCTGGAATTTTCTAGAATATGGTTGAGATTTATTTTTGGATTAGTCTCCATTACAAATCTGTAGTTGACAATTAGGGGTTGAAATGAACAAATAGGGAAAATATGCATTTTGGCAACAGCAAGGAAGCTGAGCACCCTGAGCACAGTGAAATCCATAAAATAATTTCCTCAGTATGAGTGCTTTAACCTTGGTGCTCTGCAGGAGAGAAGGCGCAGTTTGGGAGTAATTCTAATGGAAGGAAATGACCTTGCAGGCTGCCATATGCAGGATGATCTCTCTTCTATATGAATGATATGTTTTAACAGCCTATTTTTCTTTCAGCACCATTCCTGTGTCATCCTAATCTTTGGATATGTTATGGTGCAGTTGGATTTATCACTGTGGTAGCGCAGTATTTGAATATTGCTGATGTGTACTGCAAGCTAATGCCATACCTCCACCCTTTTATCACGCAACCAATAATACAGGTAATACTTCAAATAATATTAATGTCAACAAATCTTGACTAGTCATGATTCTTAAGTCTGTCCTGGCCATGGTCCTGGCTATAAGAATATTAGATTATTTCTTTCAATTAAGGTTAGAGGCAATAGAGGTTTTTGATATCTACTAGCAGAGCACAGAATGGCCATTGCTTTCCATGTTTGAAGAACTGTTGTCTCAAATTTCTTGCAAAATGCAGAACATTTTACAAAGGCTAAAATCAAGAAATATGTCTTTGGTTCATGCCTTTTCTGCCTTGTTTACAAGCAAACTCTTGCAATACTGTGCTAGTTTATAAAGTCTGGAAGGTGTGAAAAGCTGGCTGTGAAACAAGTGGGTCTATGTTCTGTGCTTTCATCTACCAGGCTGAGTATTCCTGCCCTGTCCTGCTAACTCATTTGGCTGTGGGCCTGACCCTCTGAAAACATGACCACTCTGTTAGGTAGCAGTTCCTGTGCTATGATTTCAGCAGCACCACTCCTGGGTTTCAGTGCCTTGCCAAGGGCAAAGGCAGAGTATTCAGCTTGAATTAAGTGCTTTCATAACTGCACATGCCGAGGAATGACTTGCATGATGCTGGTAATATGATCCCATAGGCATCTTTGCATATAACTTTAGGACATGTAGATTGCATCTCTCAGGTGTTTAAATAGATAAGAGATAATTGCATTACTCACACTAAGAAATGCATCCTGTGTTTAACATTTTCTTGTAAACCTTGCACATGGTAACCACTAAAATAACATTCTTTTCCTGTTTACATGTTCTTAGTCACCTTGTGCTGTATTTTAGGCATTGATTGATAAATTTGTCTTGTTCACTTCCTGTTTCATTTTAGTATATAAAGCTTTTCTTTGCTATGCATCACTAAATATAGTAAGCAAGTAGGGGGTAACATTAAATTGGATTGTAATAAAGTCCTTGCTCTGGACTCATTTTGAAGTTGTTTTTCATGTATATAGTAAGCTATGAGAAGCCTGTTACAGGAATGAGGGAAAGATAATGGAGAGAATCTGATATGACCAACACATATCTAATCTTCAAGATAGGAGATGAGTTGAATCTAGATTATTGGTATAATGATGTGCAATAATTTTGAAGCCCTAAGTGATCTTTTTCTTACAGTAAGCTTGAAGGCATCTCTCCAGGTCTGATCTGGAAACTGGTTTTTAGAACATGCATTCAGAGGAAGAGATTGTTTTATACATTAACATTTGCAGTTGTCCAGTTACTGACTTTGAGGGTAGGAGAAAAAAATGACAAGCACTGTAGACATAAGATGACAGCATTTGCCACTAGATTTCCTCATGTTTATATGAATATCCTCATGTTGAGTGGTCTCTGTTTTTGAATTGCAGGTAGATAAAGAAATAGTCCTACTAAGTGTACTTAAAGAGCCTGTCAGCCGTTCCATATTTGATTATGTCTTAAGATCAAAGGATATCACCAGCCTCTTCCGCCACCTTCACATGCGTCAGAAGAAGAGAACTGGAGCTCTCCGTGACTGCCCGTCCCCGGAGGACCCTGCCATTGCACAGCTGTTGAAGAAGCTTCTTTCACAAGTAATTGGTTTTCATTTGTACTTTGAAAGTCAGGCTTGAGACTTCTGGGCTCTCTGCAACCTCCACAGACCGTGACCTTGCAGTTGCTGCTGTGAGGGACTCCCAGTGTGAGGTTCTGACCCTGCAAGCCATTAACATCATGGATTTGGGGGACAAGGAGTTCAGAAGAAAAAGATTTTGAAATGATCTGCCAGATGCAGTGCAGATACAACCTAAGTCTTAAAAAATGGTGTACGTCTCAAATTTCTGCCACATCTGTGGCAGCGTTACAGAACATGTGCTGTGCATTGTGTTGGACAGAGGAGTATGCATTTGTTGAAGAGCTAGACGTGCAGTGCCAAAAGCAAATGCAGGCTTATGTGTGAGGAGGGGAACAGAAAGAATCACCCACACAGAGTAGTGAGAACTGGACAGAGAAAGGACTGTAGCTGAGTGTGGTTCTTTTCCCTGTGTCTCGTGGGGCTGTAAGCATGGTCTAGGTGGCAGTTAAGCAGATTGCACCACAGAGTGATCCAACATCAAATGCTCTTCCACCCTTTCACTATTCCTAGCCCTGTTGCTTAGGACAAAAGATATTCTTACACTACAGCAGCTTACCTTATGTCTTGTGTGAGCGATGGACTGATGCTTTGAATTCTGGAGATGTGCTCTCTCCTACCACTTCTGAGCCAGTCATTAATTTTACTGCTTCTTAAATCTTCATGCCTTGATGCATGTTATTGCTCAAAAGTTAATAATACTACCTTTCCTTTTATTCTGTAGGGGATGACTGAGGAGGAAGAAGACAAATTGTTAGCACTGAAAGACTTCATGTTAAAATCAAATAAAGCTAAAGCCAATATAGTGGATCAGAGCCACCTGCATGACAGCAGTCAGAAAGGGGTGATTGACTTGTCAGCCCTGGGAATAACTGGGAGACAAGTGGATCTTGTTAAAACAAAGCAGGAGCCTGATGACAAACGTGGTTAGTATATTTCATGGTCTCTGTAGGTGAAGTTTGCCTTTCTCAGTAATTCAGCATACATGACTATCCCCCTCCCCAGTGGGTTTGCAATAAGAAAATTATTGCTTCTGTTTGAAATGTGAGGTGCTGGAATGTTCTCTGGATCATTGAAAGATGGGGATTTTTTTTTCCCCCTGAGAATATTTTAAATTATTTTGATTGCATTTGCCATAGTGATATATGCCAGTTGTTCAGCTGCTTGTGACAGACAGGACTCATGTGACTCAAGGCAACAAGTGTAAATGTTAAAGGCTACATTTCTGCTCTCTCTCTTTCCTCTTAAGAAATGCTGAGCTCTTTAATTGTGAAAATCCTGGATGTTTTCTTGAGGTGGCCTGGAGAGAACTGAAAACTCATCAGGCTGCCCCTGAGGAATTACCAGCTGTTGTTCACCCTTCATGTACCTGCTTTTTGGCCTTAGGGTTCTTCAGCTTCTCATCCACTCCCATTTTACTTTTTTTGCCTGCTCCTCTTTCAACTCAAAAAACCTCTTATATTTCCTTGTTCAGCTTTGAAATCCACTTGCTGCTAACTATTCCAGTTCTCTGTAGCCTCAAAATTCTTCTCTTCCAGACAGTTTGAGCTTCCTCTTCGCTCTGTGAAACTCTTAAGTCCCTCCTCTGTGACATCACTAATAAATTCTGTGTTTTTAGAGAAAAAGATACGGAAGTACCTGCAGCCTTATAGCTCTTGCCACCTTATTTCCAGAATTAGAATGCTTGTCTGAAAATGTTCTGCATATCATTTTAAAGGAAACTACAGAAGTATAGGATTTTTCAGGGTTTTTTTGTATTCTCGAATCAGGAGTTGACAGGATTTAAAAGTTAGTGTACATGAAGTCTGTATTTGAACTGATTTGTTTAACCCAAAGCTGTCACCTTCAAAGACTTCATGCTTTTAACTTTTCTTCACACCTTTAACTTTTCGTCACTGATTTTGTTCAAATTTAATTTGTCCCATGTTTTTATTTCTATATGTTAAAAATTTACCCCTGATGTCCCTGCTTATTGCAGGGTGATTGGACTAGATGACCTTTGAAGGTCCCTTCCTACTAAAACCCTTCTATGATTCTATAAGAAAAATGTATCATATGGTGGAGTCTAACCCTGCAGCCTTCCAGATGCAAGCTTTCCCTATAGTGAAATGATTATTGCATGAGTCAACTATAGGATTGAGCAGGTGTGAACACAGGTGGCAAGTGCTTTGTTTTGTTTTCTTCGTAAATTCCTATCAGCTGACCTCAACAACCTAGCAATAGGGTTTTCTCTGTATATAAATAACAATCTGGCATGTAAACCTTGGACTTCCATGTAGTCTCAAGAGTAAAGACCAGCCTGAGCGAATGTTGACATGATAATGTTGAGTGGGTTTTTTTTTTTTCTCCTTCCACCTCCTCCTTCCTTCCCTCCCTCCCTCCCAACTGCTTATAGCTAGAAAACATGTAAAGCAAGATTCAAATGTAAATGAAGAATGGAAGAGCATGTTTGGGTCCCTGGAACCAACAAACATCTCCCAGCCAATATCCAAAGGACATGGACAAACTACTGATTCTGAAGCCATCCAGGCTGGGAAACCACTTCGTTCAGAGTCCTCAGCTGGCATTTGTGCCACTTTGTCATCCTCTCCACAGGTATACCTGAAAAATACTATGTTCTCATCCTAAACTGAAATGATTCAATTGTTACAGAGTCAAGTGGGACTATAGAGATGTGCTGGTCTTGTTTTGTTTGGAAGTTATTTGACATTGGTCATGGCCTGGCATCTTCTCCAACAGTCGCTGACTTTCAATTTCCTATTTTTAAAATAGGAACTGAGAGAGGCCTGAAATAAGTTTAGTCTCTTGAACAGAAGAGCTTCACTAAGAAATAGATGCTCTGCAAAAAGAGAGGGAGTTTTGTGGGTTAGACAATTATTAGGCAAGCTTTTCTGGAGGGAAGATTTTTCCTCAAATTTCATGCACCGATGTATGTTGTGAGGAAGAGATGTCATGATTTTAACTTGGAACTGGTGTATGGCACCACAGCTGCATTTAGACATCCTGTACTTGTAACACTTTGTCCTGGCTACAGAAGGATGGGCTAGGAGCCCTGCAGCCTGTGGAGACATCTCTTGACACTGAACACTGTATTCTATTTGGGTTCTAGTTGGACATTAACTTCTGCTGGTTTTAAATGAGTGTCCATTCTGAACTAAGAGGGAAACACTTCACACTTTTGTTTTTAAAGCCCCATATAAATGAATAATCATTCAAGAGCTAACCTGTAATTCTGTCAGTCTTGAGAGTAATCACTGCTTCTGTAATAGTCACATTAAGAGGTGTGCACAGCAGATTACAGTTTCTTCAAACAGAATACAGAACAGATGAGGCAAGTAGTAGAATAAGTGCACGGTTAATCTTTTCTATAGATTTCATTATTTTTAATTGTTTTCATGCAAGTATGATTTTATTATGCTAATTCATCGCTAATTGATTCAATAAAAAAGATTTTTCCACTTTTATTCAGTGTGTGTGACCCAGAAATCTGAAGTGCTGATCTCTTACAGGCATCTGATGGAGCAGTTGTTCAACCCAGGAAAGCGACCATGCAGGTCCTGAGTAGTACAGCGTCCCCATCCGCACACCAGTTACGCATCACCACGTGCAAAACTGAACTGCAGCAGCTGATCCAGCAGAAGAGGGAACAGTGCAATGCAGAGAGACTTGCCAAACAGATGATGGAGAATGCTGAGTGGGAGAGCAAGCCCCCACCTCCAGGTACATCACAGTCTACTGAGGTTATGAGATAAAAAGTATCTATATATAGAGATATACATATTATATATGCCTGTCTGTTTCTGTATAATTAGAGTCAAAACATCATCATCTCATGGAAGAAATGCATGGAAGGAAAGCATTAATTTAGGAAACATACCTACTATACAGAACACCTATTTGGCAAAATACATGCATGACCTGTTGTCTAATTTAGAATTGAGCAAATTGGCTTTTGATATTTAAAATGCCTTAGCTCTGTGTTTTCAGTGCTGTGTTTCGCAGCTGTGATTACTGTATCCTGATATAGCTGCTAGTGGATGGATCTAGGGAGACTTTCATGTTCCTAACTCACTAGGTTATGAAATCAATGCCAGACTTTGTGGGTTTGTTTTTCCCTGTAGGATGGCGTCCCAAAGGCTTGTTGGTAGCTCACCTTCATGAGCACAAGTCTGCAGTGAACCGCATTCGAGTCTCTGATGAACACTCCATTTTTGCCACTTGCTCAAATGATGGCACAGTGAAAGTCTGGAACAGCCAAAAAATGGAAGGAAAAACCACTACAACCAGGTAGCTTTAAAACCCATGGGATTTGGGGGCTGCTGTTTTAGAGGGAAAAATAAAGTAGAGCAGGGAGGAAAATATGAATCAGTTGTGGGTGTGCTGGAAATATCAACAAGGAGATATACTGGTGTTCCTTTTGGCTTGCAGCTATAAAATAGGAGATTGCTGTTTCAATTAGTTAATAAAAGAAAAAAATCCCTAGCAAACACAAAGGGACTGCTTTGCAGTCATAGTAATTTCAGGCTTTTTGATTTCATTTCTGTACATATATAAATATATTCTTATGTTACTGTTTAAAGCCAACACTGGCTTTGTTGCTTTCTGATTTTGAAACACTTAGAAAATGTTATTTTCAGAGCTCTCTCAAGAGCCATTGGTTTTAAGTAGGTGTTTGAGATAAGTAATTACAATTTTTTTAAGTGCCAGCAAAAATATCCTCATTTCTCTCTCCCCCTCTCTCTCTGTACTGTTTAGATCAATTCTGACATACTCTCGGATTGGAGGGCATGTAAAGACACTCACATTCTGCCAAGGCTCCCATTACTTGGCTATAGCTTCGGATAATGGTGCCATCCAGCTTCTTGGTATTGAAGCTTCAAAGCTCCCCAAATCTCCTAAAATTCATCCAATACAAAGCAGGTATGTACTTAGAGCAGTTCAATCTCACCACACACAGAGCTCAAGCTGTTAGTGTATTCCTCAGTTAGACCCTTTAATTTGCTCTAGGCTTCCTGCTGGCTAAGCCCAGGCTGTATAGAAGGCTGTAACCCATGATCTTACCCTGCTTCATAAAGAAGGATTCAAAGGCAACTGTGCAGAGCTCAGCATTCTTAGCTCTAGGATACTGGTACTTCCTGTGTCACTGAACTCATTATGGGCTTGAAACATTCAGTCTGAATAGTTCTCTAGTCTTTTATTTATGCAGTGGAATTTGTTAGTTTCTTGCCTCCTTTGTTACAGTCTTAGTACAAAATAATTTTGAAGGTTCTTTTACAGGACATTAGATGAATGTTTACAGATGTATAACATGTGATTTGGCCTCAGACCTGCAACTTTTTCTTCCAGTCTTTTAATGTGATAAGATGGCAGAGATATGGGTAACGGGAGATACTATTTTGGGGAGTCTTTGGGGATGGTTTAGCTCTTTCTTACCTCCACATGAGCAGGTTTTGAATATTTGGCATGGATTCAACAGCTTAATCTTCCAGCTTGGGTGAGGGACATGTCCAGGCCTCAGCAAATCTAGCAACCATCTCAAAGATCTCTTCCCTGTTCAAAGTAAAAGTAAGGCATCTGTCTCAAATGTCCTCCCTTATTTGAGATTATGTTCAGAAATTAAATAAGCTAAATCCAGTAGAAATCGGAACCACAAACCAGATTTTCCCTTTTGGTATACACTGCATTTGTGCCTGAAGAAGGTGTCAGTTTTGCACACACAGGAAGTGATTGAGGACAGTGCTGGCTGTATAACATGAAGAGGGTGTTCCTGCCTGTGAACTCTGAGTAGGTGAATATCTGAAACTTGGAGCATGAATCGTAGAGTCACAGAAAGGTTTGGGCTGGAAGGGACCTTAAAGATCATCTAGTTCCAACTGCCCGGTCATGGGCAGGGACACCTTCCACTAGACCAGGTTGCTCAGGGGCCCATCCAGCCTGGCCTTGAACACTGCCAGGGATGGGGCATCCACAGCTTCTCTGGGCAACCTGTGCCAGTGCCTGACAGCCCTCCCAGGAAAGAATTTCTTCCTAGCATCTAATCTAAACCTGCCCTCTTTCAGTTTGAAGCCACCACCATGTGTCCTGTCACTACATGCCCTTGTAAAAAGTTCCTGCCCATCTGAGCTACTGGAAGATGCTTTAAGGTCTCTCCAGAGCCTTCTCTTCCCCAGGCTGGACAACACCAATTCTCTCAGCCTGTCTTCATAGGAGAGGTGTTCCAATCCTCTGATCATCTTCATGGCCCTCTTCTGGACTCACTCCAGAAGGTCCACATCCTTCTTATGCTGGGGCCCCAGAGCTGGGCAAAGTATTCCAGGTGAGGTCTCACGAGAGTGGAGCAGAAGGGGAGAACCACATCCCTCAACCTGCTGCCCATACTTCTTTTGATTCTTTTGTTGCTGTTGGCTTTTTTGGCTGTGAGCACTTGTTGCTGAGTCATATCAGCCAACACCCCCAAGTCTTCCTGCTCAGGGCTGCTCTCAGTGTATTCTCAACCCAGCCCGTATTTGTGCTTGGATTGCCCCGACCCAGAGCACAGAGCTATGTTTATATTTGCAAAGAGCTGCTGACAGCCTTTTATTAGCCTTGCAGCAGAGATTTGAGAGAGCATAAGCACCCATTGTACTAAAATCAGAAAGTTGTTTCTGGCAGATGCCTTGAGAAGTGACATGAAGAGGAATAAGCTGCTCAGCATAAGCTATTGGAAGGAGTCAGAGTTGGAGGGAATCATGCCTGTTTCTAAATTAGTTTATTCTTTAACCCAGGTCCTTAGATCTGAAGGATGATGGCTGTGTGGTAGACATGCATCACTTCAATTCCGGAGCCCAGTCAGTACTGGCGTATGGTACAGTCAATGGATCTCTGGTTGGATGGGATTTGCGATCCAGCAGCAATGCTTGGACACTGAAACATGATCTGAAGTTAGGCCTCATAACTTCGTTTGCTGTGGACATACACCAGTGCTGGCTGTGTATTGGTGAGCCTGCATCTCTTAGTTTCTCTCTTTTCCATGCCCTCCTCCCTCCCTTCTGGTTTTCTTTTACAGTAACTATAGCTCAAGCTTTTGCTTGATCTGATTTTACTACCATATGCTTTTCTCAAACAAGAGGAAAGAAATACCTTCTCCTCTACTTTTGGGAACTATTCTGCCTGCTAAGTATTTGAGGCTGATGTCCATCTTTCCTAGGAACAGAGCACAAGGATGTGGGCAAAAACTCTTGTATTTATCCCTCTGACTATGGGAAGCTTTTTCTCACCAGGAACAAGCAATGGTACCATGGCGTGCTGGGACATGAGGTTTCAGTTACCCATCTCCAGCCACTCTCATCCTTCCAAGGCCCGAATCAGACGCCTGCTCATGCATCCTGTCTATCAGTCCTGGGTAATTGCAGGTAAAAGATGTCTTGAACTTACTTCACAATTCTCAGAGGTTGTGATTGAAGCAGCTTTTGTTTCAGCTTCTGCTTCAAGCCCTGGGGGGAGTTAAAAAAGAAAAAACGGAGCATTAGGCTGTTCTGAAATTGACAGACAGCCTTTACAGTTCTCATCTTATGAGCACTGCAGTTCTCATGAGGGGCTGTCCCTGTGTGCAGTCTACCACATCACTTTTTAAGGAAGAAATCTTGTAAAAGATAAAACTCAAACTCCTAACATGCATAGAAGTTGTTGGGAATTCTCCCACCATGCTCTGTAGAGCAGAGACTGAATGTTGTCCCATTCTAATTCCCACTTGAATCTAATCCAGCTGTGTCACGGGTTAGAGGTTTCAAATGTATCTCAAGATTCCACATCTGGTATGCTCACAGCTGCTTCACCCTCACTGCATGTAGCACTGTCATACACTTCTATGTGTTTGTGTCAGGAACATGTTCTGAAATGGAAAAGTAGCTTAAACTAATTCTACAATAACAAAATTGATTAAGTTACTGTAAAATGAGAATAATTTGAATTTCATATTCTACTTGCTTCTTAAGCTTCACTTAGTTATTAATCAGCCTGGGAGATAAAACAAATTTCATGAACATACATACAAATAAAGCAAGCTTCTTTGTGCTTTTTAGTTTGTTTCCTCCCTGCTAAAGACTGAAAGAGTGACAATGTTCATAATTCTGGAACATTATTAAAAAGCCCTTGCCTATTAGGTTGCTGTCAGGCATATAAACAATCCCTTGAACAGAATTCTTTGCATGTTCACAAAAAATGTGAGTGTGGAACTTCCCTTTAGCTAGTGAAGTCTGTACCTTTGGATAGCTGTCTTATGTGCACAGGACTGTTCTCTGAAATCCCTGATGACCATGCTGAGCAAATCATCTATCCTTCTCAAAGAAGGGTGAGAAGTCATCTAGGAAGGAAAGTGAGGCGTTTTACACATTTTTAAAAGGTGTGGGGATTCAAGCAGGTTTCATTTAAACTTGGTTAAATTAGGCAGTTCTTAACTATAGTGAAGCTGCTTCCAAGCAGTAAAACCAAACTGCTAAAGCAAGACTAACACAAATGGTGCAGGGAGCAAGTGGAGAGTGCCATACCCTCTATGTGATGTCAGTAGAATAAGTAGCAAGAGCCAACCAACCTGTTTTATATTTTTTGCATGGGCAATATCTATCCTGAAGCTGTTCAAGGCAACAATGAAGTCTCCATGTGGGATATGGAAACTGGTGATCGACGCTTCACTTTGTGGGCCAGCAGTGCACCCCCTCTTTCAGAACTGCAGGTCTGCTCTCCTTCTTTTCCAGCTTCTGTTGTGTGACTGTGCCTCAGTACACTTATCTCCCTCTCTGGCTGTGCCACTTTGGCACAAGGAACTCGCCTTGGAATTTATTTTGGCACCAAAATTGTTTTGCTTGTCAGAATTAAATCCCCTTTGTAAAACAGCAGTGTTACCTGAATCTTCAGTGGTATCTCCACTCTCTGTGGAATTGTAACGCTCACCTGCTATACCCAGCATGTTCCTAGAAAACCAGTGAGCCAGTTGAGCCTGTAAAGGTTATGGCAAAGCCAAAATTCATGGTGTACTTACTTCTACTTGCTTTTTCTAGGATTGCACATACTTCTGTAATGATCTGCTTTTTTGCACATCTTTTTTTGTAATCCAATGCCACTTCTACACTTAACTGCTAGTTAAGTAGTGGCTCTTCTTCAAGGAGTTAATTGGGGAAGGAACAGTCTAGAGCATAATTTTTAAATCACAAATTCATACATATAACCACAGCTGCTTCTATAATTGTTGTAAATGCATATCTGGACTCCACTTAAATTTGTACATGCTGCAAAGATTGCAGGTTGAGTTCATTTTGGTCATGTGCTTTGCACACAGGGAACTCTGTGATCTAAGCTAGTTTTCTATTGTATATCTGTCCCTGAATGCCTTCATAGCCTAAAAATTTAAGTATCCATGTGCTTTTCAGTAGAATTTGCCTGCCAGATTCTTTTAGAAACCATCTCTCTAATTTGCCATCATTGAGAATGTAATTTCCAAGATTCAATAAAAACCATTACAGAGAGTTAAATCTGTTGCATTGCTCTGTAAAATGTAAGGGAGCAATTTACATTAATATATTAAGATGTGGCCCATTAAAGTGACTTGGTATTTGCCAGAAAGACTGGGACGTTGGGTGGATGAATGTGGCAAAGAAGGCATTCCCTTTCTGAAGCATGGCAACAACTATTGGTGATAAATTATTTTTATATATCCCTTTTCCCTCCTAGCCTTCTCCTCACAGCATCCACGGAATATATTGTAGTCCGGCATCTGGTAATCCCATATTACTGACAGCAGGCTCAGACATGAAAATAAGGTAACATAACTAACAACTCTCTTGTTTGTCACCCTCCCCTCTGCCCCTGCTGGGGTAATAAATTTTGCCAAGCATTGCCTAAATAATCTCCCAGATGTCAAAGTAGTAATGCTGAAGATGTGTTTCTTAGCATCAGTGACCTGAGGGAATTGTTTTCTGCAAAACTACTGCAAAGCTTGGTGCTTCTCTGAAACACAATGTGTATCCTTCTGTACAGTTCTTGAGAGGCTGCATGACAAGAAATAAAACAATAACTCGTGGGAGCTTGATATGAGTGTAGATTTTTCTGCATCACTCTCTTCCACTAAGTGTAGAAAGCATATGGCATTTGTGTCCTCTCATTTTCATCATAAGAGCAAGGCTGCTTTTAAACAGCTGTTTTAAACTGACAAAATTGAATTTTGTTTCTTTGTATTTAGGTTTTGGGATCTGGCCTACCCTGAGAGATCGTATGTTGTTGCTGGAAGTTCTAATTGCCCATCTGTTTCCTACTACAGGAAGATAATTGAAGGCACAGAAGTGGTTCAGGTATTCTGCTTTGTTTGATATATACCTAGTCTGCTTGCTTTTGGATGGCCCCTTGGATTATATTAATTACATGATGGCTTTAATTATAACTCTCTTGCCTTTTATGGATGGTGTCAGCATTGCATTTTCAGGCAGTTGGGAAGAACTTACTTTAAAAGCAAAACATCATTTGTTTTTGACAGAATTAGATTTACCAAATACTACTTACATGCAGAAGCCAAAATCATGTTTTTTTAGGGGATATTGAAATCCAGAGTTTTAACACTTTGGGCTTTGATCAGTGCTTGGATGTCTTTTGTGTAGGATCTTAGCAAGTCAATATGAGATGTACTGGCACCAAAATAATACAGTAACTGAATGCTGAATTTTTTATTACGTTCTTCAAAATGACTTTTGGAACTTTCAGTGTTGCCAGTTGTTGATGAGCACAATGTTTTGTTTTAGTTCAATGAAAACAATACTAGTTCAAAGGTGACTAAAAAACATCAGTGGGTGTCTACCCCTATGCATTATGATATTTTAGTGTTTCAGATGAAGTTCTTAAACAATTGCATTCGTGCTATTGAACCAGTTTTTATAAAAACCATGGGGAGCCAAGGTGTGTGTATTGCTGTAGCCTTTTTTCCCATATAGGAATATCAAATCTTAGCATAAATGAAACGAATCTGAGGAAAAAACATTCTTCTCCTAATCAAAGAGCTATAATGTCAGTTCAGATTAAGATTAGGTTGTGTTTGATGAAAAGAAATGAACCAAGGAGTAATCCTGATAAAACTGTCAAAGGATGTGAGGTTTTATGTTTGGGCATTGTTTGTTTGATTGCTTGTTTGTTTGAAGAGCTTTTTTGGTCTTCTTACACTGACAATCTGATGTGTACAGTTTCTCTTTGCAAACACCTTTCTGTAATAGTATTTTTTGCTTTGCTTTTATACAGGAAATTCAGAACAAGCAAAAGCTGGGGCCCACTGATGAGACCCCTCGGAAGGGTCCAGAGTCTCTCCCAGTGGGACATCATGACATTATCACGGATATCGCAACTTTCCAGACCACACAAGGGTTTATAGTAACTGCATCAAGGGATGGAATTGTTAAAGTGTGGAAATAAAAGTGTATTAATATATAGTATGTAAATATTTGTAATAAAGAAATAGTGTTATAATGAAGTTTTCAAGAACTGTTTCCAGTTAATGGAATGGACTTTATAAAGACTATAAAAATGATGATAATTTCAGTTACCTGTATTCTACCAGTCTGTTACACTTCTTAATCACTTCTTATATTAAGGGGTTTTGGTATCAATAGCATTTCCTTGAGATACCAAGCTATGAAGAAATCACTTAGCCTGGTTTTGACTACATTGTTCTTCAAGAATCTTTCAGAAAATTATTTAAAGACATCCCACATTACACATTCTAAATGTGCACAAAGAGCTGGTACAAGTAGTTCAGTATCTCACTGCTCCTGTGTTGAATCTGAGAAATGACATAAGAACCAGTGCACTAATGTCCCTGTACATTCTAATAGCCATAATAAAGTCCACTTGAGCTTCTCTCTTTGGTACTTGGATTTCTTTGTATCAGTGGTTCCTCTGCCAGAGCCATTGGGCTGTTAATTGTCATTTGAGATCATCTTAACCTTGTATCAGATCCTCAGCTGTCCTTTGACAATTATGTCCTTGATCCTGAACTGTGCCTTGCATTCAGCTTGCATTAAACTTGAGTCTAATGCTAAGCTCTGCTGTCCTGGGAAACTAAAGTAGCAGCACCAGGATGGTGTTCTCTGTCACTCAGTATGGATATCAAAAATAGCCAAAACACAACCTTTCAGCAGGAACTACTTTTTCGTTGTGCAATTTTCATATGATAGGCAGTTCTGGAGGTCAGACGGGCAGTAAACTTTCTCACCACTCTTCCACTGTCTGATCCAGTTTTTCAGATTTCCAGGTCCTTTTCACCCTCCCTGTCTGAAGCTTTACTAACTTATTCCTTACCTGCTGTTCCAGATTCTGCTTTTCCCCCTGAAACAGGTGATTCACCCCCTCTACGTGGATGGACTCAGAAGGTCACAGACAGCAAACAGCACTAATTTGACATATGTTTTGAGTGTAGCTGAAAAAAAATGGAAGCTACTTCTCTACAGTGTCTGATGGAAGCAAAGAATGCTCTTAACTTGTGAACTGGGTTCTTTGATGAGACAACACATGAACTAATGACTTGTTTACAAAGAGTCTCAGAATTCACCAGAAGAAACTCTACCTGCTTTTTGTTAGAGAGCACATTACTTGGATAATTCAGTGTAGCAGGTAGACCTTGCCCCAAGTGTAACACACTTGAAAGAAGTGAGCTCAGGAGCAGTGTGGCATTTCTTTGCAGACCTTGTTATTTCTGCTCTCTGTTAAGCTGAACAAAGTTTTTTATTTGCTTGTATAGAGGAGCTGCTAGCGGTCAAAATAGTTTGATGAAAGAAACACATCAGGTTTCATTTTGAGATATTGCAGTCCACTGACACAGAAACACTGAACTATATATATATTATAGTATTAAATAGGATTTGCAATATAATCTTACCTCTGGAATGTTAATTTCTGGTGATCGTTAAAAGGTCATAAACCAGGGTAAACAATGAAGCACCATAATCAGTAAACTGTATGTCTGAGTGTGGCTTTTGCCTGTACATAGTAAGTACCACAAAACAGTGGACAGTGACTCCACTGCCTCTGTGCAGACCCTTCCCATGTCTAATCAGCCTTTCTGTGAAGAAATTCCTCCTAATGTCCAACCCAAACCTCCCCTGGTGCAGCTTGAGACCATGTCCTAGAGCTTCCAGCTGATAGCAGCTTGGACCAGTTCAGTTCTTCTGCAGACAACTCTCTCTGCAGGGCTTTGTAGAAAAACACTATGTGCAAATACAGATCCTAATACAGTATTCTGGTCAGTTTCAACCTTATTTGGTAATCTCTGTGAGTCACATAGTTGGGGTTTTATTTTATACAGTTTTTTACCTAATAAATTCTGATCCAAACCCCACAACACTATGGACCCATTTCACCTTTAGGTCAGCTCCATGTTTACCTAGTCATATCTAGGATAAATACAGTCCCCAAAGTTTATAAATGATCTTTTAGAATAAAGCATTCTCACCAGATGTTAAGACAGCCTTTCACAGGATCTTAAACTGATAGCATGGATACATGGATAGCAAATGAAATGGAAGCAGTAACATGGAATTACTCCATGAGAGAAGTGCTCAAGGCTGAAAGAGAAACAAATGTAGGAAAAGTCAGAAATACACTCACCCAGTGAGAAGCCATGGATCTCCGCAGGACTCAGCACAGCCAGCAATTCAAGGGTGTAGTCCAGATTGTGAGAGGCAGTCAGAGGACACAAACCTGTAAGAATTGGCAGGAAGCTGTTAAAGGCCTGGCTTGCAAAACACCTTATAAACACTCTTGGTAACCCACTAACAAAGCCCAGAATTGGGCAGGTGGGGAGAGATAGTGAGAGAGGGAGGCAAGTATGAAAGGAAGTCACGAGAAAACCATGGGGTTTTTTGTTCAAATAAAAACCTTGTTATCAACTGATCATTTCAACTCACTCTAAGGAGGTAGACAGATTCAGGCTATTCTTCATCAGATTCCTCAGGCACCTTAAGTTTTCTTCACTACCAATTTTCAGATTCAAGAGTTTTGATTCTTGTAATGCAATAAAAAAAATTTTGGATAGAAACCTGCAGTTCTGCTTGTACTCTCTCCCTTCCCCCTTCCACATTGTTTTATTAAACTGTCAAGCTGTCCTCTTCTTTCTTAGCCCATGTAGGTTTTTTAACTGACTTCAAAAAAAGACCAAAAAACAATACTCCCCCTCCAAAAAGCCACAACACAAAAAAACCCCAGCAATCAATCCAGACCAAATGAAGTAAGCAAATTTATTACCTCAAATGCTTTCTCATTGCTGGGAATATTATTAAAAGCAAAAATGTCCAATTTGCTGTACCTCAGGACTGCAGTGTATAATATAATATTTTTGGGGGGATCTGGCTGAAATACACAGCTCTTTCTTCTCTCAGAACCTTGCCTCATTCACTGGAAAAAGTTTCTGGCAATGGCCTCAGTGTATTGCCAATATTATGTCCACCTGAGGATCTCTCATAGTTCAGATTTTTATCACCTCTGAATATTTATTCCTGTTGCTGGACTCTGACAAGCAGATAAGCCTGTGGACAGCCAGGGTGTAGGAGACAACAACGACTGGCTCATACAAGAAAGACACTGTCTCTGGTTTTGCTGACATTGACTATAACAGTTACAGTTCCTCTCATTTCAAATACCTGAGGTGTAACTTGTGAATCAAAGTCCAGGTAAACACTGTGCCAGTTGGAAGCACAGGGCATGCTAGCACACCTAAATCAAGAAGAGAGAGTCACAAATCACAAGGATTAATAAAACTAGGCATTTTTCTCATATGTTTAGTCCACAGACCCACAATATACTGCACTGGAAAAAGTTGCTGCACACTGGGCTGTGCTCCAGGAAGACAGTGAGGTCTTCTCTGTTGACTAGGTTTACTTGTAGTCCTGAACTTCTAAAATCAAAGCTTGCTTATTTGAGCTCAGGAGCACCCTCAGATCAGGGTAAGGAAAAGACAACCTCACTGCACTGCTGTGCTATAGACAGATGTAAAGGGGAAAGTCTGCAGCACTTCACTTCTGAGAATTCAGGGAAATACAATTTTCTGGAGACAGCACAGCTTCTTAAACAGCAACATTGCTCACTTCACAGAGCTGTGCTTATCAGCTTATAACACTTGTACTGTTCCCAGCAAAGAAGCTTTCAAGGTGTACACATCCTTTGCTTGCCCAAATCCATTCCAGTGTTTTCAGTGACTGTGGTTACAGCATCATGCAATAAAGAACTGGCTTAACATTAATGACTGGCCAATTTGGCAGGAAAGGCAGGACAGACAACAAGGCAGCTTAAGGAAAGTCATGGAGAGCAAGAATTGTAAAAGAAGAAGGAAAGAGCTTATCCCATTTGTGCTTTTGCTGGAAGCAGGATCAATATACCTATACTACCCCTGAGAGACAGTTGTGTAATATGTTCTCATGAGTCACCAGAAAAGGAAACTCTGCAGCCTCCCCTGCTGATGACCCTTGCCACTTCCCTTTTATGTCTGATTTGCTTCTTCTTTGCTGTAAATCATGCAGATTTCTTCTTGCTTTGCTTTCTTCTTTAAGATACCACCAGGAAGAATGTCACCATGGCTGCTGCTATACCTGGCTATCGCCTTCATCTTTAGGCTCAGTGAACTCACATTTTTTGGCCCTTCTTTATGGCACTTCCTGCAAAATGCCACTCACTGCCATTCACTGCATTCTGTCTACATTTTCCACGGTATGTGACACCTAACAAACACTTGTCACTGTGCTCCAAATGTACAAAGCACCTTCCTGCGTCTTATTTACAACAGTCTAGTCAGTGCACAGCAGGGTGAGATCTGGGCTTTCATCACCTTGTACTGTTGAGATTTGCTTCCTGACTGCTGAAGCAACCAAACCCTTCTATATTGCTGCTGCTATTCATCTTCATTCGTACATTTTCTCCCTGAGGAGAGTAGTGACCCATGTTCAACTTCTTTAAATGTCCTTGATTTACTGGAAAAACTAAATTTCGTTGCACCTTCAGAATAGGGAAGGGGGAGTCGAATGATGATGGCAGGGAACTGCAGAAGGCCCAGACAAAGCAGAATCAGAGGGTGGAAGAAAACAAATCATCAATCGGCGTTTCTCTAAGCAGCCTGGAAGAAAAACATGATAGAAGCAGACAAGGTGTATTTAAAAGAAGCTTTCATTAGCAAAGGTAAAGCAAGAACAGCAGCTATATTAAAAATTATAGTAGTAACAAGAAAGGTTGTGGAGAGGTCATGAAATGGGAAATACAGGCTAGCTCGTAGCAGAAATGTTTAATAAATTAATAAATTGTGAGATGACAGACAAGGAGCAAAATAACATATCTCCCACTGCAACCTCTGCCATTGAGCTCTGCCTTTCACAGACTAGTCAAAGTAGAGCTGTCAGAAGCTGGTGAAACCCAGGAACCAGCTCAGACGGTAAAGAAGGATTTAGCTAGTGGGAGATTGCATGTTTAGCTTTGATTAAAACATGTTACAATGTCAACAAAGCAACACCAAATTGTCCTAAGTAAGACTCAGTTTTCTAACAAGCTAACCAAAATAAGAAAAAAAAAAGTGTTCAATAGTGTTTATCAAAACTCTTACATCTAATACTACTCTATTAAGAGCAAGGATTTGTCACCTACTAACTCACTATGTTCCCTCTAACAAGGAAGGCTTTTGGCTAAAGCAGAAGTGCTGATTTACCCAGTAATTCAGGACCTGTCTTTAATTTCAATCTGTCTTCTCAGAGTAGCAACACTGGTTCAGTCCTATCCCAAGGGGTTCAGTTTTCCTTCCCAAGCTTAGAGAAACAGCAGATAAAACTCAGGAGGTCTCATCAATATTTCATCAAAAGCATCTTAGAGCCCAGGAGTTGGTGTTTCACCTGCAGTTCAAACATTTCAAGCAGGTGGCTAAACCAATCCCAAATCCTGAAGTGCAAAACTGTCTTAGGAATTTTGCACAAAGATACTGGACATTGTGACAGCCAAATGAACCATCCTTAATTAAATAAAAGCAGCCAATGGCTTGTCAAGGAAAGCAGCCTTGATAGGTTATCTTTGCTACAGGAGTCCCACCACACAGGTAAATGTGTGAGCCAGAACATTCCTATGGTTCAGATAAGGTGTACAGTGAGTCAGGTACAAGGTATCCAGATGGGCTCCTGGGAAATCTGGAGACAGCCCAGTATCTGAATTAGGTATTGCAGATGAACCAATAGGAAACATATTGTGGAGTCAAAATTTGAGCTCTTAGCAAGGAGGCAAAAGGCCAGCACTGTCACCATATTACTTTCCAAAATAGTTTCCCAGAATTATGTACGCTGCCAGAAAGACATGATGTCTGGATGGGGAAATGGTGTAAGGAGGAACAACCAAGTGAGTGCAGGACAATCTTTTGGAGCTTCTTTAGGAAAGATGGTCTTCACTTAAACTAAAATGATAGCACATTGTTGACAGTTAAAATTGGACAAGTTTTGGCAGAATATTTAAAGGAAAGACAAGGGGAGCGGAGAATGGACGTGAAAGAGCATGATATTTGCACTGACGTTTCCTCTGCTTTCATGTCAATAGAAGCTTTGTATCCTCAGATTAAGCCTGGAGAAGAACTTGGCAAAAGTCAAAAGGGAGCCTGAGGAGGCAGAATCCCATCAAAAGAAGGCATAGATTTTTCTTACCAGCACGACAATTCCATCTGTGCCGTGTCAAAGGAAATTACAGAGGCTGCAAAGGTGGAAAGCCCAGCAATGAAAGAGCCTATTTGATGACGATGACGTCCTAGTGCTGTGTGACATTTAAACAAGGATAATATTTTCAGACAACACATTCACACTAGCATATTGAAGACTATTATGAAGTCAAGGAAATCTTTCAAAAGGCGTAAGTTACAGCAAAATGGAAAACAGAAAAATAAACTTTGAAAACCATATATAAAATATGATATAGGAAGGCAAAATATATTCTAAGGAAAAAAGTCTGCAAGACACAAAACCAAACAGTAAACCCTTTTCCAAATATATCAGGAATGAGAATCTTACAGTGTCTCTGGGACCAATAATTCAAACAAAACAATACCATGGCAGGTAATTAAATGGGTACTTTGCCTCTGGGTTCACCATGGAGAAGTTGAGGGAGATTCCTGTGCTAGAATCCTGTCCCTTTTCTGCACGAGGACATGATGTGCCACAGGATCTCTCTGCCTGAAACATCTGCCAGATTGGTAGGAGAGGTTTCAGTCAGCAGTAATTTGCCAAGAGCAGAAAATTCTCATCTTGTCTTTCGATTGTCTTGCATTTCCAGAAAGGTTTTGACAAGTTCCCCAATGAAAGCCTTCCCAATATAATTAAGGCCATCACCTGATACAGAATCTTCTCACGGATTAACATTGTTAAATTTGGTTATTAAATTAAATGTTATTTAATGCTAGTTAAAACACAGTAAGTGATACCAGGAATAGATCTGTTTTCCCAGGGGAACAAAGGTATCAGTTCAGGTGTGGATTTGTACTATGACCTGTGTTGTTCATAATGCTTATCAGTGACTTAGAAAAGAGAAGAAACAGTGATGTGTCCAAAGGGGCTGGAGACAGTAAGCTGCTTGGGGCAGTAGGAATGAAAACTGACTGCAAACATTTTACAGGGGGATTTCATGATAGTGGATAACTGAATGATGCCATGTCAAATAGAATTATTTGCAGGTAAAAATGGTGTACATGATAAACACAGCCCAGTCTTCACTTAGTGTTTATAATGAGCAGTCCTGAATAGTTTAGTCCTATTCAGGGGGAAAAATGCTGGACTTATAACAAACAGTATTGATTCAAAAGTTAAAATGAATGTTAGACGTTAGCAGGGAAAGAATAGAATAATACACCAACAAACAAATCCACAGTGTCCTCTTACTGTGAATAATGCGTGCAGTACTTCTCCTTAATAAGGAAAATATATATAATACAACTGTTGGAGGCACAGGCAAGTGTATTGTGGGTAAAGAATGGTTTCCATATAAAGAGCAGTTAACTAGACCAGGAGGCAGAACGTAGAAAACAGACACCTGAAGAAAGAGATAACAGATCTGTAAATAAGCAGTGACAGGAAAAACTGAACAGACAATAACTGTTTGCTCATGCTTTTAATGGGAGAACTACAGAGTATCAAATAAAAGATGAGCTCAACACGCACAAAAGAAGGTCCTATTTCATCAGGCATGTAATTAAGTGATGAAACTCACTGTTTTGGGTTGTTGCAAGCACAAGGGTTTGCCTGTATTCACATAATAGTTATATAAATTCAGAGCAAAACCCAATCCTTAAGGACTATTAACCACAAAAATACCATATACAAAAGTAGCATATTGAAAATTAAAGTTGTGATTTTGCAATAACTAGCATAAATTTTCTGACAGGGATGGCTCATAAAAAACTACTAAAATTTTATTTGTGTGCATATGTTTCTGTAAAATGGGAAAGAAAATTTTATTTTTATTTAAACAACTTCCTGAATGGAATTCAGTTTCCAACAAAACAGAAGGGTTTTGCTGTTAACAAGACTGTTATGAATTATCTGACTACTCTGAGATTTAAAATATCCATCCAGCAGCACAAATTCCCTTGCCTTCCAGCTTTAAACACTCATGAAGGAGCATACCCTGGCCATGGAAAAAGCAAAGGCATAGCTTTGCTCAGGTAATTTACTTCTTGTCAGAATGAGACCAGCTGCCATCGATTCTGGAAGAGAGGAAACCATTAGCACTACAAGTAAAGTAAAGCTGACAACAGCTCTGAGAGTAGAAGCACAAGTTCTATTTTTACCTTTCTTCTCCAACCAGGCAGGGGGAGAGCAAAGTGCTAAAAGTCACCAGGTTTCATCCTCCGCTGTGATGAGGTTGTGCTGTGTTGGCTGGAACCTCCGAGAGAGCTATTCTGGCTGACACCATGTTGGCACTTATCCTCTGGAAAGCAGGGTAGGACTAATGACTGAAATGAAGCCTGTTTTCTCACCTTGTGATTTCCACTGCTCATTGATTTCTCCAAAGAGTCAGCTTCAAAGGAGATAATTATGTATAAACCCATCATCTATATATATCTGTAAAAACTGGGTTTTTAAGGAGTGAATCAGAGTCTAGGAGAAACCAAAATGGAATATTATTACAATATATGACATTGGTATTAACTAGAAATTATTTGATAAGAGATATCAAGTATAGTCTCTTGGGAAAAGACTATATCACAAGAGACTTAGCTAGCATAATTAAGAAGAAAGAAGGTACTATTCTTAGGTACACAGGGAAGAAAGGGACTGCCAAAGAAAGTGGTCCTTCAAGGATCCATGGAAAGCAAGGACAAGAGTAGGTCTAAAAGTCACGGGGGAGACAAAGATCTGAGAATGATACAAGTTGAGTTACAGACATAACTTTGCTGTCAGAGCTCAAATCAAGGATGGTTGTTGTTACTGTTGCAGGGGATCACGAGGAAAATATTACATCTTTGAAGGCAACTGGGTCAGATGGGCTAAACTGCCAATGAAATTAACTTCATTCATGTACTCACTGTGTGAAAAGGCAGCATTGCAAGAAGAAAACACATTTTGTTATTTACCTCATTAAGATACTGACCACTGAATCTGAAATGAATTCATAAATATATAACTCAACATGAGTTACAGTAAATTGTAGAATTTGCCATATTCAGGAGTGGTGATAGCAAGGGCAAAATCACCTTCTATTGTCTTCAGAATGTCAAAATTTTTCATTAAAGAATAGGAGCTTGGGCTTCCCACTAATCTCCTCAAGATGAGATTTACCCTGGCAGTTCAGTGTAAATATCACATCTGCCAGGGAGATGCAGTCTGGGGGCTCTGCTCCTGACACAGTTTCCATGATCTCAGGGGACTCTGTGCTTGTGCCAAAGAAGGCAGAATGCTTAGGAAAAGGTTGGAAATGAAAGCTGAGCCCCAACCATCTGGTTTATTGCCAGCAGCAGGCACCAGAATGCAGTTTAGTCTTCTCTGCTCTGAGTATACTACTAACCACGTTTAGACATATCTACTTTTATTACTAAGTCTTGCAATTTTGGGGTACATAAGCAAAGACATCCATTTCAAACAACATTTTTAAAATCATTCTTTTTGATATCTTGTTTGTGTATGGTTTTAAAAGAATAACTTCTCAACAAAAATTGCAAGAGTGCCTTAGCATCTGAAAAAGAAATAAAAAATAAAAGAAATAAAACAAACAAACAAAAGAATAGCAGAAGTGAAAATGGAAATAAAGATAATAAAATGAGGAAATTCTCCTGGACGTAAAGCAAATTTTGAAAAGAATCTATTTCTAAATGCTAGCTGAGTTAATTATGCATGGCAGAATGAAAAGGGAATTGCCAAGGGAGACAGAACACTTGACTTTTAAAATTCATAAATCCTCATCTTACAACAAAAATGTAACATGCATAAATGTATAGCTTCGTATTAACTAGCACAAGCCAAAATTTTAATCTAAGACTGAAGCAGGAAAGGGCCGTTGTGTCTTAAGCTGTAAAAAGACCAAGTGAAAGAAAGAGCCCCTGGCATTCAATGACACTTCTCCATCACACACAAGTCCAGTTCACTCCTCAGACTGAAAAGTAACGTGTGTTTCAGAAGTCCATGTGTATCAATGTATCAGGCTACACCAGAGGCTATGCTGGAACACCTATTGATTTTCCCCTTTTGTTTGGAGAAAATGAGCATTTTATGCTGCATTGTGTTCTGTGAATGTGTTCTCAAAAGAGAAAAAAAAAACACCAAACAAGCAAAAAATGCTGGAGTGAGCTAGAGTGAGTCAGACAGTACAAACCAGCCACAGGAAATCATACAGTCACAAGTATGTGCTGTGGTCACCTGCACAGCAAACACAAAGGGCTCAGGATCCAAAATCACAAGTTTTGTCATGTATGACATAAAGGATGAAACAAATTTCTGGGCCAGCTTTTATTGGACAATTTAGTCAGAGAAGATTAGCTGGAAATCCACTTCTTGCTTCAACCCAGGTTCCATTTTCAGTTTAAAAATATGACATCCTGTAAAATTCATCAGAATCTGATGACCTGGCTTAGTTTTAAAAAGAAAGTTTCCCCTGTGTACAATGAAAATTTGGCCATTTCTAGAAGGAATGGAGTCTACCAACCCTGTTTTTCTACAGCTCTTTCTAGCCTCTGTCCAATGTAGGCAAGGTTAATATTGTTACAGTGTCAGTCTGTTTATCTTGCCACAGCAGAACTGCAAACATGTTGGCCAGTTTCAACTAAACGTGACAGGCAGGTAGACGTCTCAAAATCATGAAGTTCCTGCAGGCTTTACAAAGATAACCAGCAGTACAGAGGTTAGAGACAACTTTAGTGCTCAATTGAGAGGAAAAGCAGGGTGTGAGATCAGCTGCAACCTGAGCTGTCTGGGTATCACATATACCCAGCCATGGCAGTGGATGATTACAGGCATCCATTTGATTTTAGTTTCTTTACATTTTAACAGTGCAATCATCACCACGAAAGTTGAAGTAGTTCACTGCTAGGCATGTTAAGACACGTAAAACAAGAATCAACAGCAAGCTTCACCAAGACAAGAGCAGGCTGATGAAACACCTTAACTTCACCCATGTCAGAGAATTAGGATTTTTACATTGCCACCCTCTCTCACCTGAAATAAATTGTCCTATGAATTATTTTGTCCTATGAACTAGACTAGAAATCAGCACGTAGAAAACAGACACCTGAAGAAAGAGATAACAGATCTGTAAATAAGCAGTGACAGGAAAAACTGAACAGACAATAACTGTTTGCTCATGCTTTTAATGGGAGAACTACAGAGTATCAAATAAAAGATGAGCTCAACACGCACAAAAGAAGGTCCTATTTCATCAGGCATGTAATTAAGTGATGAAACTCACTGTTTTGGGTTGTTGCAAGCACAAGGGTTTGCCTGTATTCACATAATAGTTATATAAATTCAGAGCAATAAACAATCCATTAAGGACTATCTTTCTAGTGATCTTGGTCCCTGTAACTCGTGGAAACATTGGAAGAGAAATGGACATCTCTCTGGAATGCAGTGTACTTCCAGAGTAAAATCCCAAACTGCTTCTGTCAGTCTTCAGGTTAATGTGTGCCTTTTAAGTGGACCATATTCCTCTTCGCCTTCCCAGACATCTCCTTTTGAAGACAGAAATTTATTGCTTCGTTTATTTCTCCCCATCATCTGCATCCTGTTTGTATTTAGGATGGTAAGTATTTCATTGAGGAAACCTTCCCAATTCACATGCCCGATAGGGATCACAAACTTGGTGAGTACTCCTGTGGGACTCCATGATGGAAATAGATGGGAATAAAGCACCTCATCACTGTGGAGCTTTGTAGTCTCCAGCAACAAAGCATAACCCACTTTATCCTCTAGGCATGAGGGAGAAAAGGAAAAATGAAAACACTAAAGATATGGAAAGCAGAAAATCCCTGTACTCCACCTGCATTTCATCTGATACGCTCTCTCTAACTCTCTTGGAAGCACATGAAATCCCTGCTTTCTGGCCTCCCACACCATGTGCCTTTCTGCATTCATCATCCTTTTTCATAGTAGAACTGCAAAATATGACTTTCCATCTACCACTTTTTAAAAGAGCCATCATCAGATTGTGATTTCAGCAAACATTGCTAATGCATTCTTAAGGGATGATGAACAGCAGAAAATTGCAAGGAAAAGCCATTTCCTCTCTTTATGGTACTGACAATTTTCTTCTTACAACATATCAACTGTGGTTGGAATTCACACCTCAGGAAATGCATGAAAACCAGAAAGAATTCAGGAAAAAAAAAAAGTATGAAGCATGTCTTTACATTTGATTGCAAAAATCCAAACCTCATTCTCAGGAAACTCAATTAAAAAAAAAAGTTGAGTGATTTGCCAGACTTTTCCAAGAACAAGACCTGTTCCTTTTAGCTAAATGCCTATTGACGATTCTGACACCTACTTTGCAGTCAGTTTTTATTTACCTATATCTTGGAAACAGCATGAAGCTGAGAGAAACCAAAACACAACCCTGTGCTTTAAAAGGCTAGCTGGGGAGACACTGCAGGGGAGTGGAAAAACATCGGGGTTTTTGTCTCCCTTAGAGAGGATTCACTCAGAAAATGGATGGAGGTTTATATGAAACATTCATTTGCTAGTCAAGAAGGAGAAACGTAATGAAAAGCACAGCTTGAAGCGGGGGCAAGAAACAAAGTTGATTGTTACAAGTCAATAATACCTCTGTTATCAGCCATGATCCACAGTAATGTGTAAGTGAACTGCTTCTGGAGAGAACTGAGAACAAGGTGACTGCAATTAGGAAATGGTGTTTCTAAACATAAGGAAACAGAAACAAGAAGTCTCAACCAGCTGCTCTAGCTATTTTCCTCCAAGGGCAGAAAAGGCTTTCAAATTCAAAGTTTGCTCATTATTATCACCAATTTTTTTTCTCACACAAGAATTTATGTTCTTCTCCACGTTTATGGTAGAGCCACCCTAACAAGTAGCTCTAAGCTGACAATGTGCCTGCCTACATAACAGAGACCCTTCTATACTGCTGCAATGGAAACCAGGAAAATGACAAGAACTTTTGCACTATTCTTAGTTGTGGTTATGCTTTGGGGAAGTAACCTCAATGACAATGGCTTGGAGACTTCATAAGGCCTTCATTTCTCTTTCACTGAGCTGAACTCTGGCCTTGCAGTGTCCCTTCCTGGGCAGCTCCCTAATGAATCTCTGCATTCAAAGTGAGCCCTGTGCACTTTGATTCAGTTTTAGAGTCAACCAATACCTTTGGCAGGAGGAATCAAAAAACTGCCTGCCATCAGTGACTGATTTCCTCAGTTTTGACTTCTCTTTTCTCATTATATATTTAAGCCTTCATATAACAAGGAGAAAAAAAGAAAAAAAGTAGCATTTTAATATTGAAATATGGTATGGCACTTCGAAATTTTCAGAAGGGAACAATGAGTAGTTTTGGGTGACTGGAAAGGTATGTTTTAAAACACAAAAATAATACAAAGGATATGATTAATTATGTACAACTATTTTAGACCTTTCTTAAACATCCTATAATGTCAATTTTTAATGTGTTTATTACAGTCCAGTTCCACTTTTCAACTTTGCAAATCAAGCAGAATTCAACTCATCAGACAAAAAGCTTATTGAAAATACCCAATAAGGAGAGTGCTCTGAAAGCAAACCTTATTCACCATTAACCTCTGATATTCAAATAAGTATTTAATGAACTTACATGTCTTTGGCTCCAAATGTGGAGCCTATTACACTTTCCCTTGAGGTCTTCTGCTGTGTAGCTGTCCTCACCTATTCAAAGCACAGTAATAAAATTTATTAGTTTTGTGTGATTTAGAAGATTTTGGCAGTTTTGCTTTTTATCCAAGAATAGATGCAAATTAAGTAACTTCACTAATTTTATACACTTATAACAAGCACAATATATATAGAGATGAATGCTATGGTAGTCTGAGCCTGAAAACTTTAATGAAAAACTGAAGGACCTAAATAAACTTAAGTTTAGATGAATATTTATACCTTACTTCTTTATTTCCTTAGTAAAGTGGTCTGACTCTCCAGCTAAAAGCAAGTAACAAGGTATAGGAATAACATAATGCTCAATATCTTTTTATATGGTCTATATTCACAATTTAGCACACCTCCTAGAGGATACAGGCAATCATTTAACTGTTCTCATTTTCATTTGACAGATTTTATATTTTTACAGTAGCAAAAGAAGTTGGGTGTTAGACCTCCAAAGCTGAGGGATGAGGCAGAAGTACCTAGATGCCACTGAAGGTTAGCTGGAGTGGATCTTTAATGAGAGCAGGTCACTTGTCTATATTTCACCCTAGTATAAAGCATTTCACCCCACCACCATTTCCCCCCCTCCAGTTTCCAGCAGTGCAGCAGAATTTCCATATACACATTATAAATCGAATTCTGAACTCAGTCCCCATTTACATTCTCCATTGACCTCTATTTGAACAACCCTGATGATGTCTGAATTTCCTCTCTAGCCACATGATAAATATATAATAATAAAGTCACTCAAAAAACTGCACTGAGGATTTTCTATCCTATTAGAGGCCACAAGTCTGTGTGATGTTAGGATTTAAAGGCAATGGAAAAGTCTGCCTTCCTTCCTTCTTTATCTCGACAACTTTCAGGAATTACTCCAACAACATTTCTCTTCAGAATAAACAAAAGTAGGATTGGTTTTTTGTCCACTATCATATATACAGGGAACGTAACAACCAGAATATCATCTGGGTCAAAACTCCTGGGAAGCTTCCAAGTCACTTGGTACCAGCTTTTTTGATATCAACTTTCATCCTTTCTTATGAACTTTGTCTCCAGACAACTATTATTTATCCTTACAGAATGACCTGTTTTCAGGAACAAGTAAAATCTAGTAAATGTGAAAGAAGTGGCAGGTCAGATCCTGCTGGACTTGCCCTCATGAGAAGGCCTGAGCCACCTGAACAAGAACAGAGACAGTCAGTAAACTTCAGCTTCTCATCTGGTAACCTCTGAGCTGAGCGTGACACTGGAGGAAAACCAAAGGGTTTCCACTTCAAATAACTCACCTACAGTAGAAACCACCAGAATGGGACTAAATAATTCAGTCTTAATGAGAATCACAGAATATTCGGAGTTGGAAGGGACCCACAAGGATCATTGAGTCCAGCTCTTAAGTGAATGGCCCATGCAGGGATCAAAGCCATGACCTTGGTGCTATCAGCACCTTGCTTTAACCAGCTGAACTAATCACAGTTTTTCTTTGGGGTTTTTGTACATGAGTTGCACAGCATATAATAGAGTGCTTGTCTCTTTACAGGGTATGCATGAAGAGGAAATGTTTTTCCCAGCTAACATTATTTAATTATGCAAGTCCGTATGAAAACCTAATGGCTAAATGATCTTGGACATTGTTTCATGAGTTTCAGCTGTGTGTTAGAGAAACACAACCTAATCAATTTTTAAGCAAGAGTTTTTCTTTATAATGTAGGGAAGAAGGGAAGAAATACATCCTTTAAATTCATAAAAGCCTTCCTATGTAGCCATATTATTATAATTTCTGCAAGGTCACACATTATTTTTGGTGAGCATTAACAGGAGCTAAATCAATAACTCAATTTTTTTAACATAAAAATCTTCCATGTCTTTCTCCAAATATTTTTTCATATATCCTTTCTCTCATTTCTAATCAGACAGAAAAATAATTTATTCTCAATATAATATTTTTGTACATTCTTTTTTACATTCTTTCATAGAAATACACCCCCACTCCACAACATGTTCTGTAATGCCAAGTATATGTAATTAAATTTGGTCTTTTCTGTCTGAAATGAAATTACATGATTTCCTAGGACATTTATAACACACAAATCACATTTCCCTGCAGGGCCACTTGGCAGTATTAAATGAACCATTACAGTTATGAACTCCTTTCTTTTTTTATTTACAGCAAGTGACAAAATAAAACATCTTTTCAGAAACTAAACAGCAGAATAATAAAAATGAATCCATACTTTAGTGAGCTGACAGCATACAGCAATTTATTTTAGAAGCTAAGTCTACCTACAGTCATTCTACAAAATGCTCTATTAAGAGCAATGTAACTACTAATTAGTTTGAGCTTTATTATTAAAAATATAAGAAAAAGGCAGAAATCACCTCAGAACAGACTTTGCATTTTCATTAGCTGCTCTGTGGGCACTATTGATTCACCCCAAACTTTGCAAGAGGAACAATCTGTTGGCCTGAGGACTTTGAAGTCATTGGTCATAAGGACCATCTACCTTCGTAACATACCTAATGCAGTTTTTGCAACAATATATAAAAGAGATTAACAATGTGGGCTACAACATCCAACTAAGCAGCCAGGCTGGACCATGTCTTCCAGCTCCAAAACCTCCTCACAGGATGCCTTTTCACAGTGTACCTCCCCTCCACTATGCTACTAAAGCAAGATGGAAGACACCCCTCATCCATTTTCTTTTAAAAAATGACAGAGAAAAGGAAATAAGATCACAAGAAGAAAGCACATCAGGTGGCAAAGTGCTACTCACAGTCCTGAGAACTTTGTAAAGTCAATCTGCATTCACTCATAGGTACAAGTAGGAAAACACACCTAGCTATGAGAGGATGTTACAGTCAGTATTTAAACATCCACCCCCGAGTCTTTAGCAGGTGTTGGTGTTCTGGTTTAATTCCAGCCACAATTGTGCCCTGTGCAGCTGTTGGCTCACTCCCCCAGAGCAGGAACAGGGAGAGAATCAGAACAGTGAAAGTGAGAAAACTCATGGGTTGGTATAAAGACAGTTTAATGGGACAGAAAAGGAAGAAAACAATGATGATGATAATAATAAAATAATTAGCACCACTAAAGAAAAATGTGTGCAGCATTCAGATCAAAGCTTGATACACTGTGCTCAACTGTGTCACATATTGAAAAAGCATGACCTAATACATTTAAGGTTTCTTGTTTTGAACTAACATTACTGAGCATAAAGAAAAGCTTAGTAGATTTCTTACCAGGAAAGCTTGGGAGATATGGGATGTGTTTTAAGAAGCAATAACTACTGCACTCGTCTCCATAAAAGCATGTTTAACAGAAGATGCAACCATGGCTGGTCCATGACTGAAAACCACAGCTTTTTTTTCTCACATTAGGACCTTGTAGAGTTCTCTTGAAAACACCCTAAGCAATGAATCTCACCACACATCCAGTGTCCTGTTCACTGGAGTATCTCTGGTGAGAAATATTTTTTAGCCCATTGAGTAGCTTATTCTTGTGGTGAAACTCTGAGAAGTAGATGAGGTGGTGGTACCCAAGTCACAGAAAACAAAGAACACCCCCAAATTATTTCTCTTACATTTCAGACATGGAGAGTAATTCACATAAAAGCCATATCACACAAAGCTAAACTTCTCCCTGCACTGCAGAGAAGAACAAAGAAAAATGGAGAGCTAGACAAAAATCTGCCCAGTGTGTACTGAAGTGAGGCATAGAAGAGTAAAAACTGCTTGTTCTATGATGAGGTTTTACAAAGACATTTGGAAAATGGTGCTAAATTACCCTAGCACTACATTAGAGATGGAGAAGCTGCAGCACAGAGTGAAACTGGCCTTTCCAGCATAACCCAAGCCAGGAGCAGAAATGGTCTTGGGTTTTGTCAAAATTCTGGCAGGCTCCACATTTAGCTGCACTGTGAACCTGGGGCATGCGAGTGTGCTGCAGTCTGTGCCCCTTTGCTGGGTTTGCCTGCAGAGACACAGCCTACACCACCGACCTCAGGGTGAACTTGCAGCAGTCTGCATTGGTTGTAGAGAAGTACCCTGTAATTTCAGCACATAATATTTCCTTTCAAAGCAACTCTGGGGCACAGTGTGTGCCTACACTAACTCAGGTACTGCTGTGTGGCTCAGTTACTGATTTGATGCTGTTATTACTATATTATTACTAGGAGAACTGTTCAGATTTTAATAATGCATGTGACATTTCTGTAGTAAAACACATTTCATCTTGTAATTAGTCCAGCCATTATTATGTCTAAAATCAGAAATTGTGTTGAAGAAAATAATCTGCTGCACCTTGAAGAAAAATGTAATTTAAAAAATCACAGGCTATGGTGGGTAATATAACTACAGTAATAAAAGGATCATTTATCTAGCACTCATGAAGGGAGCAGATTACTGACTCACCATTCCAGCCAAATTCAGTAGGACACAAGTTCCATTATAATTTTCTGTATGTAACTGGTATCAGATCCATTTGGGCATGGAACACAGAAAGTACTGAGGATAGTTAGAAAGAAATAAAAAAAAACCCCACCAAACAAACTCCCAAAGCAAAATGAAGGAGAGCAGTATTGAAATCACAACAAGTAAAGAGGAGAAAGTTTTGACTTAATAGGTCTGATAAAATTATTTGGCAGCTCAGTGTAAAGCAGTGAAGAAAGTGCTGGGAATGAAGTTAAAACAGAAAAGAAGGTCAGAGAAGGGACAAGGAAGACAATCTGCAGTGCTGAAGCTGCAAGACAATTAGAATTATGAAAGGTCAGAGAAGGATAATGCTAGCTGTATCACCCAGGATAGAAAGAAATAACAAAAAGTCATATGCACAGGAACACAGAAAATAGGGGGAGATTGCAAAGGAGGAACTCATGCTATTTTGATATTGCCAACAATACTTCTAGTGATGGGGTTAAATCAAATACCACTGAAACCAAATGATACAAGACTCTAAGACCTGTGAACTTTTATTGTAAATAGAAATCTGTGGTATATAAATGATTTGAAGAAACTACATGCAGTTTTAAGTGCTCTTTTCCAGTTCAGTTTCTCCTACTTACTCATGGATTAGCAAACTGAAGCTCCAGTTCACAAACAGCTGATTCAATGTAGAATTTAACCCCTGTGAAGGGAACACACCACTCGGAACGTTTGTTTGAGTGGAGCCTAATACTACGTAGGCAAAGTAGGTCACAGCTTATGGGATCTCTGCTAGGTCAGTTTGACAAATGAACAATACCTTTAGTAACAGTAACGCAGGAGTAAGCAGTACTGGCCATCTCAGAAAGCTAAAGAATGAGAAAAAGAAAGTTAAATTGAAAAGTATTGCATCTTAAGAGTTTTTTAAATAAAAGCTGAAATCAGTGTTGAAACATACACTGAATTTAGTTTCCCTAGCTCTACAGATTTTAAGACTTTCTGTGACTTAAGATACACTATTGTCTTCCACTACTATGGATGCTTGCTAAACTCCTTTTGATTTTAGTGGAGTGAAAGGAGAAGCAGGACCTGGGCCTGCTCTACACCAAACATTTTCATTGATGGGTTCCTACCAGAGTATAGAGATATAAATATACTATTGACTGTAGAAACTCACACTATTTGGCAGTCACTTTCTAAGGACTTAGGACAGACAGACTAGGAAAACATAATGCAAACTTACTTCATGGTAACTGGATACCATGGCATTTGCATTTCTAATAAATTATATTACAGTAACTTTAGCAAAATAAAGTAATCTAAACAACCAAAGAAATATTTTTGTATTCTGAGCCCTAACACTGTTTCGCAAGCACCTGCCTGCTAAAACCATAAATTCACAGGCATGCTGAACCCAGAACTAATGTGATATTAATAAATCAGGGATCAGGCAAGTGGTGATACTCAGGCTTACAATATCAAAACGAGATTGAACACTTACGTCTGTGCTTGTGGATGTAGTTAATGAGCTGACATGGCTGTGGACAAGAACAAAAAAGACATATATAAGCACGTGACTACTTAGTGAGATAGTGCATTGTGTGTGTTTTTAACATGGACTTTTCCTGGGATATGTACAGAAAATAAGCCTTGTCCTTCAAATCATTCACTCCCCTGTAAAAATAAAAATGAAAAAAACCACCAACATTACAGTTATGTTCTCTTTATCAAGTGCGATTGCTCAGAGATTTTACTAATTACCTGAGAAAAAATTAATCAAAGCCAAGGGCTGCTTGCATTACAAATTTATATATAATGTATTTAATGTCTACTATAATTTGGGGATATTGAAATTCTGCAGTAGAATTGAAGGCTCCACTGTCTGTGTACATTTTTATTCCATTTAGCATGAGAAAATACAAATATTGTTGTTTGGAAGGACAGACCACTAGTAGTTTGAGGAATTTTTGAACATGGCTGTTGCAATTCATTTCACCTGTAATCCTATCTTTAAGCTGCAAGAAATCTACATTATATCATTTCATATCCGACAAAGACATACAGGAAAAATACCAGCTTAGCATGAGCTGCAGACTTCTTAACAGTGGTAACAACTAATGAGAAAAAAATTAATCCAATCTGTCTTTTGTACCATGTTGAATTTGCAAAGCTGAAAGTCAAAGAGGAAATAAATATTTCTGAAGTGGGCCTCTTTCACTTGAGACTTAACATACATACACTGAAGTCCCACAATGGTACTTCTAAAGAGTTTGGTAGGAGCACATAATTACAAAATTTACTGTGCTGCTGACAACCAAAAGGTACAGCAAGCATTCTCCTTTGCATTGGTTAAAAGGAGATGCTCAAAGGATGAGTCAGGTACACTTTTCAAACACACAAAAAGTACACATCTAGATGGTGACTTTGGAAAATGGCATTTATAGGTATATAATGAGCCATTTGCAAAAGTACCTGCTTTGTGTTTAGATACAGATATATTCACAATCTTCTTTATTTAATAACATCTCAAAGTTCACAGCAATGCAATCATGCAATTTACAATATATGCACAATACATCACTGGCAGTCATCAGCACATTGCACATACAACCATTCCAGACCAAAACAACAGGAAGAGAATGTACTGTTTCATCCCTTAGAAATTAGAAAGAACAAATTAATTATCCAGTAATGGCAAAATATATTGAGTCTAGGTCTTGCCCTGCATCCAAGAGATCCCCTCTCATCTGAACTGTCTTCAAGGTCCTGGAATAGGCCTATGAATAGTAGCATGTTACATATGTAGTGTTCAAAGAAAATGTAGAGGGGACATAACATTTTTATTTTCTATTGGAAATCAGTAGATTTCCTTCCTTCTTCCTTTATTTGCTCCATGCTTAAGTTCTATTGACTTAATTGGTTCCCCAGGGAAGTGGTCACAGCACCAAGCCTGTCAGAGTTCAAGAAGCATTTGGACAACACTCTCAGGTACATGGTGTGACTCTTGAGGTGTCTTGCACAGGGCCAGGAGTTGGACTTAGTGATCCTCATGGGTCCCTTCCAAATTAGCATAGTCTGTGATTCTATGATTCTAGGAATTGTAAATGAGAAGTCAGAAAGAGGAGCATCAGGTCTGACACCGTTTTCACTTTTAAGAGATTAATAACTTGGACAGACAGCATCAAAGCAACTGTTTTCTTCAAGTAGTTAAGTTCATTTTTGTGAATTGTGTTCTTCATCCAGTATGTTCAAAGTCCATTTAAAAATGCAATCCCTAAAATAAAATTAGCACATGCTTCAGCAGGGAGCAGCCAGGCCTTTTCATCCCCTGTCACTGCAGAGGAGATCTGAAGTTATTATTCAGCCATGGAAAAACTCATAAGGAAGAAAGAAACACACCAGAATTCAGAAAATTCAGGACAAAGTAGTTAATGGGGAATAAATGAGATCATCACACTGCTCTTAAACCAGCTAATTTCTTCTACAACAGTATTTTATCTAAAAGGCAAAAAAGTAAAGTGAACTGGAACAGCAGGTAGGATATTCAGAAATGGTCATTGCTTCTGTTTAGTGTGCTATGCACAGGGGCAGAGCATGGTCATCATTAGCAGCCTTTGCAAATGAGAGACATAGCAGCTAACAATCAATACAAGCGTGCAATCAGCCACATTAAGGAGGATCCTGTTAAAAAAATCCATTAAAGAATATCAATGATGGTGTACTTGTCATTCTGCCTCTATATTTTTTAGGCCACTGTCCCCTGCAATTCCCTTGTTTCCAGCATGTTTCCTAGTTAATTGGAAAAACATGCAATTAAAAGGTGACAAAAGGCTCTTCTGATAAAAATGCAAACTTCTCAAGAAATTACAATAGCTTTTCCCTCCTGAAACACAGGGATATGAAACACAAAAAATTAGTCATGGATTCATGCAAAAAACCCAGACTAAACCCACAAAATGACCAGCCAATGATTGTTTTTACTGGGGGAAAAAGAAACTGAGATGCCACTGTTACCTTAACATGGCACCGTAAGATGACAAAAAACATGCAACATCTTTTTTCACACAAATGAAAGCATTCTCCCTCTCATCTGTCAAAACTATACTGTTGACTGTAGTGTATTCTCTCCAAGTGATGCCTTCTATGGCAGAAGTGTGCTGCTTCCAAAATGTGATTTATCTACTTGTTTACTGAAGCACACACTGATTTCCCATGAGAACAGTGAAGAGCTGGCAGTTCAATTTATTTAACAGAACTTCTAATTGCTCCCTAATTGCTGTGTAAGTAAAAATATGGGAGAAAATATTATCAGGCAACAATTTCTCTGCACAGAACATTGAAAATGTCCATTGGTATCAACAAGAAAAAGCCTCTGTCAGATTTTCTACATCTGTGAGGGAATGTGTGTCAGTCACCAAACTTGGGAACATAAGGTACTCCTTACTCTGCATTACTCAGGAACATGAGGCTCTCCTTCCTCTTCCTTTCTTCATATACAAATGACAATTTACCAAAAAGGTTTGGGTCAAAGATCTGGCACAAAACTTGTCCACAAGGTCTCCAAGCCCTGATGTTGAGCAGAGTGACTCTGCTTTTGGTGTGGCAATAGCTCTGCATCCACACACAGTATAAATGTTAACCAGCCTTATGAGCTGAAGCCAAAAGTGTAACACCAGTTTCACAGTTCAGTCGTATTTATGTGATTTTCCTTGTTTTCAGAACTGGTTGAGGCACCCTACTTCACAGTCAGCTTGGAAAAAAGTTTCAGTATTTTTCTGGCCAAACTATTCCACTGGATTGTGAAACTAAGTCTATTTACTCTGCTTTTGAATTAAAGCATTAAACTAGAGTTATACAGGATAGTTGACAATGCACAGGAGGTTGTATGAAGTGTGAGCATGAACAACAAAAAGGTTAATATACATCTAACAAAACATCCATACCATCACTGTTCTTGAAAGCAAGACCTCACAAAAACCTTAGAAAGGAGACTAAGGAGCAAAGGCAGAAAACCCGCCTAGGAGAGTGTTTTGCTAATGAAAGAACTAGAATTCCTATGAACTAAAATTATGGTAATTGTTAGATTAATAACATCAATTCATACTTGATAGTTTCTGCATGACCAAATCTGTGACCTTTCTTCTTGTTTTCTGTCTTAGCTTACTATAATAAAACTGTCAAGTCCTTTGTTAATAGCTTGTTATAGATAACGACAGCAATGTATTAGGTATAATTGCAGAATTTATCACAGCTTGTAAAAAGTACTGAGGCAGGAGAAGTGCCTTACACTATCACTTTTTTTCTGCATTATTTCTAGGAAGGTGGCATTATTAAAAATGTGATATTTTGTTGGTAATAACTCAATTTTATGGATTTTTTTTAAATTTCTTTTGTCTCTTAGCAATATGTGTCTCATTTTCTAGTCAAAACCATGTACTGAAAAGAAACTTGAAAAATCAGTACTATAAAAATATTCACACTTCAGTCCTCAGTTGGTTACACATCCAGTACCTTACAACCAAACAACAAGGTATGCTTTCAGTATATCACTGGCAGACCCTTACGTCCTGGTGATCTAGCAGGCAGTAACATGTTGGGATTCACTGCATTGAAAAGGTATGTGTTTTTCTTTACATCTTCCTGCTACGTATAATCTATTTCATTGAATTTCCAGGGGCCAACAAAGATTCCAGAGGATCTATCTAACCAGTCTGATTTGAACTCTGAGCAGTGCAAACTCAGAATTAACCAGGAATCAACACAGCAAAACCAATTCAAAGACAGGACTCCTGAAACCATACAGGGCTAATGTTCTTGAAATAAAGTCTTGTGTGTGGACACTAAAAGTCATTTAATATTGTAGTCACTGGGAAAGGATTGCTGAGCACTAGGTCTAGTGGTGTAAACTGATACAAACAAATGATAAAAGAAATTTTACATATCTAACAATAGTTACATGCAAGCTATAAATACCTAAAATTTGCATTTTTTCTCTGCATTATTTGGAACACACTCCTGCAGGTGATCAATGCAATAGCATGGAGCATACACATAAAAGTTTCTTTCCCAGAAAAACCAGAAACCTGAGGGTTCTTGGACAGGGAGAAATACAGAGAAAGGCACTGTGAGCTGTTTTGTTTCGTGTTTTGTTGTTGTTGTTGTTATTGCTGTTGTGGTTTGTTTGTTGTTTTTTACTAAAGAATAAATTCAAAATACCTATTGCAATGAAATAAAATATTCCAAACATCAAAAACTTAGCCTGTAGGCTATATCATTGAAAGGTATATGCTAATACAGATTTCATGTTTTGAATGTAATGGTGCCTTATCTGTGAATAACCAGAGTTTTCTGAGTAGCAAGCAGCTCTGTGCCTCCTTGGGCACCTGTATAAGGACTGAAAGGGTAAGACAGTTTTCTCTGGAAGTGAGGACCAAGAAGTTATTTGAGAGTATTGTTTTCCACACTTGAAAGAGGTATCCAGTGGCTGCTTCCTGAAAGCCCAAATTGTTCCTGCACAGACCTGTGTGGTGGCTACCCTCAACCTGCCATCCCTAAGAGCAGGCACTGAATTGTGGAGGCTGAACTATAACTAGTCACCCGATCACAGGGCTGCTCCACTCTTTATAAAAACAAGTTGTCTGATATTTGCAACACAGATAATAAAAAACCTTCTTCTCTCTTGTATGCAACCCTGCCACGGTGCTACAGAGATAGGAAGCTTCATATTTATCTTTAACCAAGTGAAAATTAGCTATATGCAGAAATTACTTGATCCCTCAATAAATCTGAGAAAATGTCTGCCTAGAACATGGTAAGGTACAAATCTAATTATTCTTCAAATGCTCTTTTAAATGGAAACATCCTACAGGCAACTATTTTTTGTGTATATACCCTATTTGAAAAATACCCACTGGCTATTCATCAGTAATTTGCTCTTTTCCAGAAAATCAAAAAATATTGTAAGTCCTGTAATATCTCTCCTGATAGGAATTCAAACAACAAAAAAGTGCTAATAACTTTGTGGTATAAGGGCTATGCCCTGTGCTTGAGAGTTTATTAAAGACATTTCTCACAGGGACAGTTTCATGAAATAGCCAAACTATTGTTCTTAAATCCAAACTCTGACCAATAAAAAATGACAGAATGTTACCAGCACCCAATGTCACCCTTTTCTCCTTTCTTTCCAGCAAGCCTGGGAGATCTCTTAAAGACAAATATGGTACACTATTTCATTTTTATCACTCCGTAACTTTGAGATCAAGAAGGCAAAAGAAGGAAAATAATGTACCTCTTCTCCTCTAATTCCATCACTCCCATTTTCCTCATTGTCCCTGAAATAATAAAAATGCGCATGAATTTTTCACATAAACATCCAACCAACCAAAAAAAAAAAACAAATAAAAAACAGAAGGAAAAGAAAACCAACTAAAAAACCTAAACACAGGAATTAATGTTTGAGGTTTAATTTCTTGTATGTTTCCTAGGCATAACCACAAACTGGGCACTGCAGCAGTCATCTACAATGCAACCTAAAAAAAGTAACATGGACTTAACACTCACTGACATCTCTGAAAAACACTCAAATCTTCATATATTGAAGGACAAAGCCCTAAAGAATACTGCACTCACAAATTCAGACTGTCTAGAGTAATACTGTACCATTTTCCCTACAAATCCCTGAAGTCCCTGAGGAGAAAAAAGATGGCAAAAGATAGAAAAACACATAATAAAAAAATTGAAGAATTATTCTAAATCACAATTAAACAGTATTTTCAGAATTTTTCTGTAATCTTTATACCTCTTTTACCTGGACATCCCATGTTGTCTTGTCTTCCTTGTGGTGCAGGAGGTCCTCTTGGGCCCTGAAAGAGAGAAAAGAGGAATCTAGTTTTTTAAATTTATGTTTACACAAGATAGCAGCTAATTTATCTCATAGAGAGATCTGGTCCTGTAGTCCCAGAAAGTCTTCTCAAGAACTGTGGTCCATCTAAAGTCTGTGAGTGCCTGCACATTAAAGAGGTTGTGATAGAGAAATGTGCAACTATAAGACCCTCAAAATTCACTGACCTCCCACGGAAAGATCAAATATATCAACAGTATCTTAGCAAACGTGAAAATATTTTAAAGCTCTCCTGCTGTAATTTTGAAATTTCTTTACCTGTATGTATTGTTCTCTTAATATTCACATTACTCTTACAGTCCTAAGTCTACAGCTACACTTGTGACAAATCTGTCTCCTGTGAAAAAGTGTCACTATGCTAGTGCATCTTAGATTTAAAACTACCTACAACTACAGAAATCTCACAGAGGAGAACAAATATTTGGTGTCTGGTTCACAAGACGTCCATGAAAAGTTTCTGCTTGCATGATATGATGAAAGCAAAGCAAATACAATGTGATGATGTCATTACACATTTGCAGGTCTGGTTTTGGAGTACTGCATCTTATTACCCCCACATCAAAAGTCGCACCTCAAACTTGTGCTGTTGCCATCCAAACTCAGCTTCAGCTGTGGTGTATAAAATTTTCTTTAACCTCTCAAGCTACTGGTCAATACTTAGTGCAAAAACGATGAGCAAATGGCTTTTTTCCCAGTAAGAATTTCATTCAAAAGAGATGCTAAAATACCAGTATTCTGGGAAACAGATGTGTGCATCTCAAAGAGGATGCAGAACAAAGCCAGTCATATCTTCAGCTCCAGGCAGAGTCCTCTGAGCATCCTCTCTGAGGGAGGTGAAAAGAATGGCCACAGTCAGAAAGTTGAAGATGCTGTACTTGAACTATGCGTGTGTGTCAGGAGGAGTCAGCATTCTTGAAGTACAGATGCATCCCGGGGTTTTTTTCTTTCTTTTTGGGGAATGTGGAAAGCACTTAACTAGCCATCTATTAATCAAATGGTTACGATTTTAAAGAAATGTGTTTTGAACAGCTATTAATCCTTAATGAATGGGCATGTTTGTGAATTCAGGAAGGCTGGGTATCTTATACCGATATACCGCTATTTTCCATTAAGGGTTTTCATATTGTTTTTTAAATAATCTGCCATGAAAAACCTTATACAAAATATTAAGATATGATTCCAGTTCCACCAATTTTATGGGAGCAAGACTGCATCCTGACGTTTGGTTTATGTGAACTTATTTTAGCTGAGAAGAAGAATCTATCCATCTACTGATGACAGAATACTCGCTGCAACAATTAATTTCTTTTCCAGGATGATTAGCATACTATTTACTAAACATGGATGTATAAAAACACATGTATGTGCATGCAAGTGATTAGGAAACAATTGCCAGTGTAAACTACTGCAATGCAATATTTCTGGGCCTGAAGCCAGTAGCTCTTTTAAAACTCCAGCAAGGTTACAGAAGGTTTACAAGTACTTAATTTCCTCATGAGCTCAGGCTCTGCTGATCTGGCAGAGTCTATTGCACTCCACTACAGATACTGAGGGGTTAATTCAGGCACAGCTGAGATAGGGAGGCAGGAGCAGACAGTGAGAGGATAATTGCAATTAGAACAGCTTTTTTGCCAGTGCTGGCAGTCCTGAATTATCTAGAGGTGGCTCTTGATGGTCCTTCAGACATGCCCTTTCTTGGGGCTGTGTCTGCTAGAACTGCCTTGCCTTGGGAATGCTGTGGCAACTCAGACTTCTTGTCACTCAAAGTGTAAAGATAAGAGAATCTCAGAACTTAAAGCTGTGGACTAAATTAGTCAAGAAAACTAATTAAAGAAGAGGAATTACATGGCATTTCCTCCTTAGATTCCTCTAGAGACCACTTGGTGTTTTCTTTCACATCACTGTTACAGTGAAGTCTTGTCCTCCCTTGCTGTAGATCTAAGTTAATTGGTTTTTCAGGTGTTCTCAGCTATTTGTACAGGCTGGCAATAAATACCTGGAAAGGTTTAATACACAGCTTCTACCTAATAAATAATTCAAAAAAAGACATCAAACTGTCCCTGTTTTTCACAATCAAACACTGTATTTCTCAAATGAAATTGAGATGATCTTCTAATAGACATACTTTAGAGTCAGCAATGAGGGTTTATTTTTTTTTATTTATTTACTGATTTTTCACAAATCAGGGAATGGGATCTGTAAGTTAGTAATCCTAGATTTTCCTTAAAATCTTAAAAACTGCTGACAGAGATTCCTGGAAGATGAAACATGCATTCATGCAGAAGGAAAGCGGTCTGGACAGAAATGGGTCATACAAAATGCCTCACCACTTGACTCCAGAAAGCAGTGGATGTATGTGACAAAGGTGTCTGTTTTACAGCAGGTGCATTGAGGTTTGATGTGAGCTGGACTCAGGCTAGCTGCCTCTAAAGTCATTGGGATCTTTCCTCTGGCTTTGAGTGAGAGACCCAGTGATATACACCTGCTAACAGACTGTCCTGCAGAGTTATTGGAGATGAGCACTGCTAGGAGGCTGCCAAAAAACTTGCTATATGGGTTCAGAGACTGTTTGGATACTTCCTTCTCTCTTCTGTCTCACTAGAAAGAGCAGGCCCCAGGAGCAGAGAGTTTACCATGTAGAAAAGAGCACAAAGATCAGTCTGGGAAGGTAAAATGGACAGTTAGGGAATGTTGACCTTGCACAAAGTAAAGGTGATAGCAAAGAGCAGAAGGTGACACCTGGATGAACTTGAATCTGCAGAGGAACCTCCTTTGACTAAAGACCCTAGCATGGTGTTACTCTATCAAATCAGCTTCTCAGTTCATGAAAACTCTTGGATTTGTCATTGATGGACAGCCTGATACAACATCAGCACCATCTTCAGAGGCTTGGACAGTGCTTTCACCTGCCAGGCCTGACAAAGATCTGGACTACGATTATCCAAACATGAAATCGTCAGCCTTTACAGAACTCTATCACCGCCTGTTACCAGATTCCCACCGTAACACAGGCTTTGCTCAGAGATTTGGCCTAGCTGAGGGGAAGAGGAGAGACAGGCAAGAATTGCTGACGACAACTATACCATAGCCAATATACCTTGCAGCCCCTGAGTACCGCACACTGGAGCAGGTGGATGCCCAAGGGAGGCTGTAACCCTGTGGGAAGCCTGTGCTGGAGCAGGGTCCTGGCAGGACCTGTGGCCCCAGGGAGAAAGGAGTCCAGGCTGAAGCAGGTTTGCTGGCAGTACTTGTGACTCTGTAGGAGTCCCACACTGGAGCAGCCTGTTCCCAAAGGACTTGGAAACACCCTGTGCAAGGGAACCCACACTGGAGCAGGGAAAAGGTATGAGTCCTTCCCCTGAAAAGAAAGGAGCAGCAGAGACAGTGTGTGATGAATTGACCTAAACAGCCATTCCCTGGTGCCCTGTGCCACTCAGGGGAAGGAGGAGGTAGAGAATTCAAGAATAAAGTTAAGCCTGAAAAGAAGGAAGGGGTGAGGAAAAGGTGTTTTTAAGAGGTGGGTTTAGTTTTCATTACCCTACTCTGATTTGGTAGGTAATAAATTCAAATAATTTCCCCAAATCAAGCCAGTTTTGCCTGTGATAGTAATTACTGAGGGATCTCTCCCTGTCCTTATCTTGACCCACAAACCTTTCCTTCTATTTTCTCTCCCATGTCTAGCTGAGGAAGGGAGTAAAGGAATGGCTTTAATGGGCACCTGGCATCCAGCCATGGTCAACCCACTGCCTGTAGGGGTGGAAAATGTGCTGGAATTGGTGTTGGCTGAAGTAGAGTTAATTTTCTTTACAATAGATGATATGGGGGTCTATTTTGGCTTTGTGCTGGAAACAGTTTCAATAATTCAGGAATGTTTTTATTATTGCTGAGCAGTGCTTGCAGAGTCAAGGTCTTTTCTGTCTCTCACCCCACCACACCACCAAGAAAGCTGGAGGGGCACAAGAAGTTGGGCAGGCACAGATGGGACAGCTGACTCCCAGTGACCCAAGAGATATTCCATACTGCATGGCATCATGCTCAGCACCTAAAGCTGGAGAAGAACAAAGGGGTAGATGTTCAGAGTGATGGTGTTCACCTTCCCAAGTAACCACTACGTGGGATTCCCTAGTGTAGACTAACCATGTGGCCTTTGCTAAATGTGTATCCCAATGTTTGAAGGTCCCACCACCCATTGCTCTCAGTGCAGTGTTTAACAGTCTGTTACACTGTTCAATCTTTCCAGAGGCTGGTGCATGATAAGAAATGTGATAAATTCACTCAAATGCCATGTTCTTTGGCCCAAGTGTCTATGAGGTTGTTTTGGAAATGACTTTTATTGTTTGTTTCTGCAGTACCTTGTCACCATAAGACTTGCTTTTCAATGTCCAGGATAGTGTTTCAAGCAGTGGCATGGGGCACAGGATATGTTTCCAGCCCATGATGGTGGTTCTTCTCAGTATTCTGCTTCCATTATTGCAACCAGCCCCACAGGGCATTTGCCATCCAGGAACTGGCATAAAGTACTGGCCATTTCTCTCATTCAGCATTCTCTAAGGCCAACTGGATGGCTTTCACCTCTGCAAACTGACTCAATTCACCTTATCCTTCAGCAGTTTCTGTGCCTTGTGGTAGGGGACTCCATACAGCTCCTTTCCACCCCTGATGCTTTCCCACAGGATGGCAGGATTCATCAGTAAACAAGGCAATTACTTCTCACTTTCTGGTTATTAACTATATAGTGGGGACTCTTCAGCACTTGTTATTTCCTCCTCTGGTGACATTCCAAAATCTTTGCCTCCTGGCCAGTCCATGATCACTTCTAACATTCCTGGATGATTTGGGTTTCCCATCCAAGCTCACTGTGTGATCAGTGCAACCCACAGTTGCATGATGTGTAGAGGAGACCCTCCCTTGGAACAGCCAACCCAACACAGGGAACAGGGGTGCCAGGAGGAGCTCTTCTACTAGGAAGAGCTCACTATTGTGTGTGTGATTCCTTTGAATTAGAAGAAAGCCTGTATTTTGAAAGAGAAATTTTAAATTTTATTTAAGGAGAGCTGATATATATTGCTCTGCATCCAGCAGCATCCATCCTCATATATAGAATATATGTATTTTTTTCACTTTATTTCTTCAGTAGGAAACATTTTCTGTATCATTTTTACAGCTTCCTCCAGTTTAATCTTTTTCTTTTCTTCAAAGAAGCATAAAAAAAGCTGCTGCTAGATCTAATCTTGTATCTTGTTGTAGATGAATACAGAGAAGAACAAAATTCCAGGTCGGCACAGCCACCTCTACAGAGTGGCCCAAAGAGTGACAAAGTTAAATGCACCATGACTCCTACAGACATAAAATGGGCAACAGCAAAGTTTGGGTAAGTCAGCAGGGTGTGAAAGTTCAGCCAAGTCCCACTCCCCTGCACAGCATTACATTTATTATCTTTAATCAGAAGATGTCTTCAGGATCTTTTCCTTCACTCAAGGGCAACGATGAAAATCTACTGTTCTAGAAGAAATGCATTTTTCTAATATCTGGTGACAAGGAAAGGGGACCAATGCTTATTTCTAAATTAGATGCCACACCATGAGAATACAATTACAGCTGTTTCAGGAACTAGAAGCAGAAGTATAATATTTGAGAATGACTGATTTTATTCACATGTTGTATTATTCGGGGGAAAAAATTAAGAACCCAAGAATGACCCTGCAGTAGAAAATCCTTTAAATCAAAATGAAGTAAGTCCTAGAAAGTCTGTCATTTGAGATCTAAATGATTTTTGGTATTTTTTATAAACAGGGTAAATGTAAGAAAACACATCAAAACATTTTGACTTGATGTCTTGCATCCAAAGTTATTTCACAAAAATCTCTGAGGTAATGTTTTATTTTATGGAGTATATTTAGAAAGTGCACATTTTTGTATTTATGGAAGAAAGTCAAGTTTCAATACTTATATGCCTTTTAAACAATATGCTGTTGGCTAACAGAAATTTCTCAATACTCAGCATGTTATATTAGATCAACAGAGTAATAGCTTAAATTTCATTTTCATAACTAAGTTGTCAGGCAATAACTTTATAATCAAGTATTTCTTTCAACTGAAATGTGGGAGCCAAGTGGCTACATAAAGCCTTCTCTTTGAATCCCTTTTCCACATCACCCTGTTAATCTAACTGAAGAAGTGAAGTATTTTAAGTGTCTCTGCACTACAAAGACTCTATACACAAGAATCCACATTCTTCTTGTGTTTCAAATCTATTTCTATTGCCTCCACAACCCCCATACCAGAACTGACCACACCTTTTCTGTTCTTTGTCGTAGTACCACTTCAAAACGTAATTCTGACATTCTCCACTATCTTGAACAAGGTCACATGCATCTGGAAAAGGGAATAAGAGACAGATTTAATGAAAGAAAGGTCAATCCTTCTTAGCACTGTAAATTCAGGGAAAAGTAACATTCAGTGCAAACTATCAGACAAAAGAAGCAGCCAATGTTCAAGGTCTTAAAAAGATTCACTAAGGATTCATCTACAAACCCACAGTGCCAGCGTTGTTTAAAGACCCTCTTCTTATGGTTACTTTAACCAGAAAGAATGTCTGAGACATTTACAGTGGCATAAATAGAAGGAATACTAAAAGGTTTTTAGTCTTCTAACATAGTCTTTTTATTACAATGATTGTAAAATGACTATACCTGGTCCATAGGAACAAAGTAAGTGAACCTTTTAATAATTTTCCTCTTCTTTATTCCAACTTGTTATAAAGGCATCCATCAACAAAATTTAATAAACAAGCATACATGGGTTGTTAAACTACCCATGATAGTCTCTTAACCAAATCCAATAATAATATAAATTGCATAAATTAGCAAAGTAGGCAAGGGTAGCATACTTTGTAGCAATCTGGCAGTCAGTAAGAACAGACCTAATCATGTTTTACCAATGTAAACTCAGGGTTACTCAAGAGAGAAGGGCAGCTCTAGACTTTGGTGCCTGTACAACACTGAAGGGGAAGAACTGAGAAGTAAAGCAAAATACTGATAAAACCACCCAGCTTAAAGATTTAAAATGACATAACCTTCTCCTAATCAACTGAAAAGCAATAATCTCAAGCAATAGATCAGTACAAAGTGTATCTCTCAAAAGACAAGCTCATGTTTTTAGAAGTAAACTGTCAGGTCACTAGTTACAACACAGGATTCGGAAAGGCAGTTCATAAATCTCCTATAAGTGTCTTTGGTCACTTCTCACATAGGTGCAATGACCCTGACTACTTCCTCAAGGGAAATATTTTATTCGTAAAGTATAAACAGTAACATATCTTCCTGTTACTGAATTTCCTGTGTGACCACAGAGTTCATGAACTGGTTAATAAGAGATTAACAAGAGTGCACACATGCAGTTAGGCAACAGGACCAGCTCCTTTGGTGATGAGTAAGTCTGCACTGTGGCTGTATGACATTCTAGCTCTTAATTAAAGATCCAACATTAAAACAGCATTGCAAAGGCATTGGTCCTCTCATCAGGGATGGGGCTACCAGACATTCCAGAATCATTTCTGAGTGGAGAGGGATGAAAAACAAAGGGATGGCAGCTGCAGCAATAAGCTACCACACTCCAAACTATGCAGACACCTTTACATTTTTTTTTCACATAAAATCTCTCTAATTGTAGTTAAAACAATAAAAACACTCCATAGTGTTAGAAGAATGTTGATGGCAAATACTCTCACAATCAGCTTCCCATAACTGTATCAAATGTCAAATCTACAAAGAAGAATGCATAATTAGGAATCAAAGTTAAGAATATGAAGAATATATATTTTGAGACCTCTGCTGAGGGATCCTGTTATTTCTACAGGAACAGACTGTATCAGTGATATATTTAGTTCCTCCATGTTGAGCTAAGTTAACACTGGAAGTAACTCAGGAATTATAGGGGGCAACTTGGGATTTAAAATGATCATCTGTTTTAGTAAGGGAGATTAGAACTTCATGTGGTATTATCAAAATAAGTTACAAATCAAAACTGAAGTCACAATGATACCTGTAGTTCAGTCTTTAATTACAGACTCTTACTGTATAGATTTGGACTGAATGCAAACATATGGTGACTAAATGCTTCAGAAAAGCATAATTAATGGAAATGCTTCATCTTGAGTAAATATTCAACTGAGCCCTTCATAATTTAGAGGTTTTTACTGAATTAAAAAAAGATTTTCATATTCTAAAATCATACCATAATCATTACAGGCAGCTCTAGTTTCTACTGTTGCATCTAACTTTCCCTTGTTCTCCTCCTGAGCTTCTCCACACTCTTGTGGCTTTTCTCCTTCAGCATCTCCCTCCATGAAATATTCATTCTTCTCCTCATAATCATATCTCATTTCTGGCATTATGTATACAAGTTCTTTGGTCTTCTCTTTAATACTCTTCGTGACTCTGTGTTCAGTTTTTTCAATGTCTTCTAAACCATGACTGGAACCAAGTTCAGCCATTCCAGGAAAAGGCATCCTTCCAAGAAGAGGGGGAAAAAAAAAAAAAAAAAGATTTAACCACCAGTATGACCTTGAAAAATGCATCCTGATCCCATTTCTATTACAGCTACTTTGAATAAAACTACTAGCATGAAGGGGAAAACCTTATATTCAGAGATACACACTCAAAGAGTTAAATAGGCAATTCCAAACCTTTCAGTCACCGACACTTGCTGTTGTATGTCTCCCCGATCTAAGTTTTCACACTCTTCTTGAAGTTCAGGTGAAGGATAACTGTTCATTTCTTCTGTGGGGAAAGCCCAGATACCACAGTTGAGTTTTGAAGTCCTCCAAATCCCAGGATGTTTAATAAAACACTATGTGACTTTTTTTGTTGTGGAGTTTGCATCTTTCAGTAAGTAACACACCATATCCAGAGTGACTGGCAGTATGACCAGGAAAATTAAAATTATGATAGAGATCAGCTAGATGACAATGACTCCTGAACCAATCTTTTCTACTTTTGTCTTGTTCTGTAATACCCTATTTATGGTTCCAAATAAACTTTGAAATCTCTTAAGTACATGCTTCTGAGGAGGATTTTAAATCAGTGACAATTTCCTTCTTGATATTCTCTTGTTTGTATTTCAAAGCACCTAAGAATGTGAATGAATGTGTCTTGAAAAGTGAAGTACTTTCTCTGTTCTACACAGAAGCAATAAATGCAGAAAAGAGAAAATGTGCTAAATATTTACCTCTCCTAAAGACTAAATAGGCATAAACAGCTCAGTAAATCTGGACCTGCCAATGGTCTGAGGAAAAATGTGGGCCTAATGAGGAATCACGACTATGTTCTCTTAGCTGAGAATGGTCTATCTTTAGTGAAAGTGGAGTCTACAAAACCACACATTAACTGAAAACTTCAGAGAAAAACCCTGCTTAAGACTAGAATATAATGTTCTGTCATTACTGGTGCTTCCATTATGTCTAGCAAACTAAAGATGAAAGATTGGCAGTTATCACTCAGAATGACAGCACATATACATTCACCACCTTTTTCTCCAGAGCATTTCTCTTTCTTTCCATAACTTAAGCAAGGGCCATTGTGTGACACTTACGTTGCAGAAGATTCAGAAATGCCCGGCTGAACCTCTGAGCATACACCATCTCGGCTGGGGACACCCTGCCCAGCGTCAGTAAGTGCTGCTCTGTGGGGGAGCTTGCCAGCTCCATCAGCTCATTGTCACTCACATCACTGCCAAGAGCAAGAGTGAACAAGGTGAATCCTTGGCACTTGGCTTCAAGTGAAATCTCTTTCAGCCTCTCTCTGTCCCACGCGCTTGTTTTGCTTCCAACTATTGTAAATATGACCCTGTGTTTTCTTTGTCTGGGAGCTTTAAAGAATACATTTTCAACCGTCCACTGTAGAGCAGAAGAAATGGCTGATGGCCCTTCCAGTTGGTGAACAGACTCTTGGATGTGTTTCGTCATCAAATCTTTATTGCTGTACGTGACTAGATCAAACTCCAAGGCCACAGGTGTCTGGTTTCTGCCAGGCAGGAAGCCCCTGGGAGCTTGCTGCACCAGTGCCACTCTGATGCCTCCATATGATTCGTTTGGCTGTGAGGAAACGACAAACTGATCTAGCATGTTGGTCACAAAGTCTTTGGCTCTCCGAAACTCTTCACTGCTGACGCTGCGAGAGCTGTCCATGATGTAAGTGATATCCATATCCATCAGAACCGGGGCAGAAAAGGGCACCTCACAGTTGCTTCTTGGTTTGCATTTATCTAGAGAGGAAAAGCCAGCAAAATTTTGGCAGTACAACAAAAGCAATAGTTTAGAAAAAAAAAAAAAAATCAGTGTTTATTTTAGTTTTCTTAAATTTTGATTAAAAAAAAAAGGGGAACTTGAGATCTTTTTATTCTAGTAAGGCATAACAGATGAGTCTTGCTGAAGAAGGATTTGAGATACCATGGGAAATTATTCAGGCATGAGAACAAAAAGCCATTCATAAGGTAAAAATTCACAGATAAGAGTCCCCTTGAGAAATTTTCTTCTGTTGAAACCTAAACATTCTAAAGAACACAGAAACAAACTATTTTTCATCTCAGATCACTGTTCAACATTCTGAAATATTATCATTTAGTAGCTTCTCCTCCCCTCACACAGTGTAGAATCCACAGCAAATGAGCCTGGTTTCCCAGAATCATAATGCTCTTTTAAGAGCATTTCTGTTAAAAAGGAAATGCTAAACACAGTAATTCATTTCACATGGCTGAGACAGCAAGTAATTAAACAGCTTTTGTGGTTTTGAGATTCTAATTCTTGCCACCCACTGAAGAGGAAGTTAAAATTGTAACTCCTCAGCAGTGGTAATCTGTAACCAAGAAATGATCTGTCACAGAGGGCAAGAAGGCCCTACTGCAGGAGGGGTTGAACTGTCTGAAAGCAGGAATGTCAGAGGCAGAAAAAAACCCTGTAGGGGAGTGAAGTTTCTCTTGCTGATGACAAGAAACAGCTGCAAGCGCTGTCTTGTAGCCATCCTGCAAGGGGAGCACTCAGGGCCACCTCTGCGCAGCTCAGCTGGGCTGAGTTGCTCCATGCAAGCACTCCTGGGATCGGTGCTGGTGCAAGCATATATAAGGAATCAGCTCTTCACACATTCCTGCAAACTCCTTGTAGAACTGTTCATGGCAGTAGGATTCTGCCCAATGCATTGTTCACTAATATTCTGCTTTTCTATTTAAGCACAAACATGTTTAAGGTATACCATAAAACTCCTCAACACCCCACTGCAAAAAAAAAGATAATTTGTTATTGAAAGGGTAAACAGAACAATACAACAGCTGGAATCTGTAAAATGTCTTACCAAAGCAAAGTATACAATATGTGATGCCCTCCAAACTTTCATCCTGTTGTCTTTCCCAAACAAATAATTGAAATCTTCTAGTGTCATCAATCTATGTTTTAATGGAGACACAAAACTAACGTTAAAAAGACAGGTAAAATATATTAAGACTTTTTCTTTTCTTAATAGGGTGCTGTTTTTCTACAGAGAAAAGGACAGAATCTCCTATGTCTGGGACAAAGAGTGAAGATGTTTTCTTAGGACAGAAAATTCCAGCATTAGAACCACCTATGTGTTGTCTGTGATCAGCTGAAGAAAGACAATTTCCCCCAGTAGAAGATTTGACCACAGAAATGCTTGAGGAACTCTGAAGAAGCTCCAATACAATTTCACTAACCACTCCATCCCAAAATATATAGTACTGCAGGAAATGAACAATATATATGGATAAGGTATAACGATGAGTAAAGAAATAATTACTTCTTTGCACTAAACATCAGCTTTGTGTGTTATACTGTAAAGAATGTTATAGATAGAACTCTTCAAAGGAATTAGAATTGGCAGTGACTGTTTGAGTGCTCTCTAAACTGAAACTCCTAATACAAAGTAATCAAAGCCAGTAAGATCTGTGGCTACAGGTTAGTACAATCATAAAGATTAAACCACCTCTCAGCTGCAAGGACAGAAGTCCATCTGAAAGGAAAAGGGAGATTATACCTACTTGGAGGCTGGGGGTAAGGCTGGTTGCCTTCCCATCATTGTAAACCTAAAGGAGAGCTGCTGCCATGAATTTTTTCTTTCCCCATGCCAAGCAGCTCTTTTAAACTTTTGTGCTCCGAAGACTGATTTATGGATAATTGGCACAATACCAGACATCATTACACACGTTCAAATTCGTAACCTGCTTATACTAAGTAAACAAACTCCTGATGGCTGCTCCTGTTTATCCTGTGGAGCAACCCAGTCAATAAACTATAAGCTTCCTTCTCATGTATCAGCAGAATTTCTTCATTCTGCTAAATTAACATTCAGCCAAAAAAATACATGAACTAACTGACAGATATGAGGGTGCATGAGAATAAATATAAGAAGAAGATTAAATGGCTACTGGATCAGAACACAGATTCCAAGTTGTGCACTTTTTGCCATGTGTCAGTGAACATGTTTCCTTTAGAAGGACAATTTTGAAGAAACACCAGCTCGAAAGAATTTCATTTAGAAAAAGTTAAAACTGAGAACAGATGACACCAAAACAAATTGGAAAGACAGAGAACATGGAATCTATATTATGAAACTTTAAACAAATTTAGAATTGATTTCCTTTTGTACCTGTTAAAATGGACTGTTTATTTTTGTTTATTATCTTTTATGTGAAGTCATATTTTAAAACAAAATTTCATCATTTTCTCCTGTGCTAATGGCAATACAGATATCAAAAGGGGTTTTGCTTAATTTCATTTTCTTTTGAAAAAAGCCCGGTGTACTTGAAGACTTCTACAACTTTTTCTAGAAACTAGGGCCAGAGTTTGTTAGTTGAATGGTTAGTACATGTCACAATTTCAGAAGAGTAATGGCATAGGTAACTAAGTGAAATTAACAGAGCATTATGGAAATTCTGTGATTTGGCCTGAAAGCACAAGTGATTAATAATTCATGTGCACAAGACAACAGATGGTGATCATTATGGTCAAGCGAATCACTCTTTTTTAAAGTAGAAATCTTCAATATAACCCTTTCTAATAAGGAATTGGACAGTTCCGGTAGAACTTACTGGCTTGAGAGCAGGATTTAATTAAACACTTACAGATACTGAGCAAATGGGCGATGGACTCAATTTTCTATTGTCTGTCTACTTACTGAGAAGGCACGCCTGACATTTGGCACTTCACTGAAGGCAATAACCACCGGAGTGATATCCAAGGCACTCAACTCAAGCACAGCTGTGCTGATGGCAACACCATCCTGCGATGGACCACTGGCAAAAAATAGGGCAACTTTCCTTGTGAGGATGCCCTGACGGACACGTTTGAAGACATTTCTTGCAACAAATCTCATGGCAGCCCCAATGTTTCGCTTTCCAGTGGATCTCTCCAGAGGTATTGTCTGGACTGCCTGCAGCAGCAAGTTGCTTTTTTGGAATTCTGAGAACCGGATGAGATAGCGCATATTGGTGTTGAAAGAAACAACAGAGACACGAGCGCCTGTTGGGCAATTGCTTTCACTGATCTTAATGGTCTTCAGCAAGGACATCACAATGTTCCTCATTCTTTCAAATGCAGCTGGTGTAACATCGTTAGACATATCGAAGCCAAACACCACTTCAGTTGGATAAGCTGGACATGTGTCTGTATATTGAAGCAGAAAATTTGGGTGAGAACCTTTCCACAACTCAAACATTGTTAGTTTTTTCTTCAAGTCTATAAAAGAATGGATATGCAGCAGCCGGATGGACCTACCTGATGAGCAAGCTGGAAGGAAGAGAGGGAGAACAAATGAATTATTTTGGGCTCATATTCATTACTATAGTGACATATTCACTTGCTTTCACTTAAGAGCCTGACTCAAAGCTCATACAACTGACAGAATCTGTCAGTGCGAGACAACACTCCTCTTCTACAATCAAATACTCAAAACAGTTCCATTTTACTGATGAGAATTAAAAAAACTGTTCTGGGTTCTGCTGAGCACATGTCTGAGAGAGAATGAAGACACCTAATATGGAGGACAGCTAATATACAAATACTGTCTTCTCTCAGGACTCCCCAAAGGGTGTTGTCACAATGCCAAAGAATTCATTTAATCTTTTATGAGGAAAAGGGATATTTGTTCCAGTTTTTCTAATTAACAGATAGGAAAGATAAGCAAATGGCATAAGTCTGCTTCATATACCTGCTGAAAACCCTTCACAATTAACTACCAGTCAAACTGAACTGAGATACAAACTACCAGCTTATAGGTTTTCCAGTGCAGGCTATTCCATCTAAGAGAGTGACTAGGTAGAATCAGAGGTAAAATAAGATGGTTCCCTACTTACGGCAGTTTTTTCGTGTAAAATTCACAAGTTCACAAGGCTGCAGTTTCAAAATAAAAAAGGAATTAATGGCAAATTCCAGACGACCCCAGACCGGGAATCTTACTACTGGTTTGAGCTGAAGGTCATATCCCAGCTCCAGAACTAACTCCCATTACAGTAAATCCAGAAGCACACAATCCAGTTCCTCTTTATTCCAAATAGTACAGGGACTCTCTCCCCTTGCTGTAGAAACTAAATAGCTTTTTTAGACCTGCTCTTTTGGCATTTAATGATGTTCTGGACTATTAAGCAACCATTTATCCATTATTTATTCTGTGTAATAAACTGATTTAGGATGTCATCAGTCAATGGCACTTCCACAAAAGAATGGACATTTCAATAGTGACTCACACAGGAAGAGAGGTCCATGAAGAAGGAGAGGATCCTCTCTGGACATAGAACACACCTGCAATAGTATTGCCTGCAGGTAGTCATCCATGCACGGGTTAGATGAAGCCTTTACTCAGAAGTGTTCATTTTGCAATGGGATTAGGATTCTGAAGAAATCCTGCACTTCTATTCCCAGTGAAAATAACTGTTACTGTAGAAATGCCATCCTTTACAAGAGGGGAAAAAGTAATCCTAAATATGAGCTGGTGTGTAAACTGATCTGAATGAAGAAACATAAACGAATATTAACGGTCCAATTGTAAAATTGGACATAGTATGAATCCACATGCATAATTGTTTCTCATTCTTGGATCATTTGCAGAACAGAAGAACCTACTGCATTCTGACAAGCACGTGAAAAGGATACTCTTTTATAAGAGCTAATTGTGCACACTCCTGTTAGTGCTTATAAATGGAAGACTAAAACAGATAGTTCCATTCAGTATACAGTTAGCTGTAAGGTGATCACTTACTTCCATTAAAATGGTACCCATTGGTCCCTTGGCACCCTGAAACAAAATAAGCACAGGTCCAAAAAGTCAGGCCCTGATAATGTATTTCCATCTATTACTCTGCAGCCCAAAGAAAACGCAGGCATACAGTACTTCCCAACAACCATTTATGAATTCGAAATATGAAGAGACATCAGTTCCCAGCACAGATTTTTGTGGACCTGTTCCAGAGTTGCAGACTTCTCGGACTTTTTTCCCAGTCCATTTTCGTTAATGGCTTTAAAATGTTCCATAGTTGTTGCCCATGAGGACCAGTATAATTCAGAATTGGATTTTCTTTATAAACAGCAGTTTCTGTGCTGTGTTCAGTTATTTCAACATTACATACTTTCCAACATCTGATGCGTGACAAGCTTGCCCTCTCCTCTTGCAGGGTACAATCCCCACAGTTCTACCTTGAAAGACCCTGCAGAACACACACACATCATAACTGCTCAGCCTACTCTGTAGCCTTCTCCTTGGGAGCTGTAGAAAAATGCTAGCACTCCAAGCACCTTTTTTCAAAATAAAAGTGTTGTTTAATTTTCATAACAGGAATAAAATACGGGCAAAGGAACTTTTTTTTTTTCCAAAGGAGCTTGAGAGTTCTCATCGTGTGTACATTCAGATGTGTAGGAAGACTACCGAAAATTTTCACTTACTTGCAGGGGGCTGCAGTGAGATACACCAGAAAAATTTCAATTCCACATCCCACAACTTTTACCTTAAACTCTCTCTCAAGATCTCAAGAGGAGATCTTGAGCCTGAAATCTCTCTGAAGACTTCTCAGACCATGGCCTGGCAAGGTCAAGAGCTGTGGCTCATCAGCTCACAAGCTCTGTCTATCTGTAACACGAGTGGCCAAGCAGCCGGGAGGGCAATGCATTCTTAGCCATTCTTGTGCCCAGCGTTATAAAGTGAAGTGGGACAGGTACATTCATTCACCAGCACAGGGTAATGAGAAGGGGAAAAGAAGTTTTCCAAGTTGCACACATCCTGTGGGCCATGTTATACAGGTAAAGATCCTGTTATCAACAATGTTCCACTTTTAAATTAAGAGTAAACTTAACGAAGTTTAAGAAGAAAATCATTAACAGTAGGGATTGTTTCTTGTCATGATGGAGCTGATTTTCAGAATTGCTGCAGGATAAAGATAGACACGTACAGGGATTTTCCTAGCTACCTACAAGGTTAGGCCTAAATCCTATTGAAATCCACAATCCTTTCATCTGCTTAGGTAGAGAGTAAAATGTTTTGTTGTATAAAATGCAGAACATAGACACTGGAAAAGTACATCAAGACATCTACTTGTATATAAGGATTAACAGGTTACAGTCAATTTAAGCTTTAAGCACATGCCTTTAACTGCAAGTCTGATTTTAAATGGCTTTTCTTTTTAAGTGAAAAAATACATTGACTTTCAGCAGATCAGTTCAGTTCTGTATTTTAGTACACACTGCTTATTCAATTAGATATCTACCCAGCCTAAAGACAATACCAAATACTGTGCAAGAAATCCTGTCCTGCATTGTATTGTTGCAGTTCCAACAGCAGGTGCTCCTGTACACACATCCACAGGCAAGATATAACCCTATATAGCTGCCAGGCCCATTAAGCATATGAAACATTGTTAAATATTCAATTAATCTAACAACTAGAGCAATCCAAGAGCTATTTTTAAAAATAAAAAATAAAAATATATTACCATAGGTCCTGATGGCCCTTGGTCCCCTGGATCTCCCAGGGAACCTGGTATGCCAGCATTACCCTAAAAATAGAAATACAAGTTTTATTCTTTATAAATGCAGACATAGGTACCAAATTTCATAAGAAAAAATGCCTCTATAATCATACTGTGAGTTGGTTCCTGCATTTACATAGACTATCTAAGAATTATTAGCAACTAACATCTCTGAAGACTCAGACCTGCATACTCTCAAGACCTCTTGCCCAAGATATTTCAATAAAAGACCAGGGTGGGAACCAAATCAAAAACTGTTTGGTGAGAAAAAAATTAGTACATGAGGGCTTTACTTAGAGAATTCTTCACAGATTTAGCAGATTTGTCATTCTTACTCTTCTGCCCCTAACTCCTTTGGATCCTTCAGCTCCTGGAGCGCCTGGATCTCCTCCTTCTCCCTGAAAATTAATGAAATCCAGATTTTATTGGAAAGGAGAAGACAAACAGAAAACACAGATAACCACTTTCAAATAACAATAATGCAAAACAAGACAAAGTAAACAAACATGCCCATTTAATCATACCTCTGGACCAGGATATCCTATCAATCCAGATTCTCCCTATCAAAAGAAAGGACAAAGACTTCATAAGAATCTAGCATTTTTTACTCTACCTAGTGTTTAAACCGAAAATAATTTCAAAATTATTCTTAGTTTTCCAGTTCATTCAAGTAATAGTGACTACTACTCTTGTCTCAAATTACAGCTTTTTAGGTTAACATTTTGTTCATCTAAAGGAAGATCAAATTAAAAATTTCCTACAGTCTGAATTTTTAAGAATATTCCATTTCTCAGATAAGTGTTTTATAAAAACTTATTTATAATGACATACAGTGGAATTCACATATAGCAATTCTGAGTAAAGTACAACACTCAGAACTCAGTGTTTGAATGTAGTTTCAAAATGTTGCACCCTCCATAATATTTTGTTGACATATTAGAAGTCAATTCAGTAATTGTTTTCAGTTACTTCAGTTTCTGGTGTGCCCTTTTCTGTATATGAGAAATGTAGAAACTCTCACATAAACCAATCAGAAGCGAAGTGTATCTTTCCCTAACATCAGAATTCACACTAATTATGTATGTCCTTGCTTTCCACGTAAGTGGACGTGGTTGTAAAACATCATGACTTTATCCTACAATTTTCAGAAAATTAGGTGCACAAATGCCCCACATCACATATAAGAGAGTGTGATGTGACTGTGAATCTGCATAATTAACAGCAACCTTAAGTAAAATCTATACTAGTGGTTATTCTCTTAGCTATCAGAGGAAAACAACCCTTTCTGAATTGCTATTCTGTGGTAAATTGGTTTTTAATTGTTTTTATTAATTGTTTTAATCCAGGCCCTGCCAAACCTTGGGCAGACACTTGGGTGTATAAGAGAGGCTTTAAGTTAATCCTTTAAAATAATGAATAATGACAAAGATTTAGCAAAACAATTTTTTCCTCATTTCTTCTAGCACAGAGGTGAACAAGTGGGATATTCCAAGAGATTAAAAGAACTAGTCTTGTACACAATGTATGTGTAACCTGTGAAACTCTTCCATCAAAAAGAAATTGTCGAAGCTAAGAAGGTGAGAAAAGAGACTGGAAAATAAGAAGCATCAAGAGCCATTTTAGTGAAAGGAGCTCATCAGCTGGAGAGACTCCCAGGAAGCCTTTCATATCTTTTCTGCAGGTTGCTGCAACACTCTGCTTCTGCCACCAAAAGAGAGAGTGAAACAGACAGGCCTGCCAGAGAGATGCACTGGAGCACTTCTGTTTCACAAGCAGCAAGAAAGGACTAATGATGCAACACTACACAAATTCCTTGAAAGAAGGACTGCAGCTGTTTCCAACACCCTGACCACTTTGCTCGCAGACTGACCCATTGGTGCCATGATTTTGACCTCTTAATTTCTCTATACTTTTTATTTTAGCTGGATTCTCTTATGTTTTTAAAGAAGTAGAAATTCCATTGATTTTTTTTTTTATTCCGCACTGTGAAGGCAACGATAAGATTTTCTTAGAAATTTGGAGGTTGATTCCCAGATCTTACTGCTGACTGTAGGGGCACAAGGAAGAATATTCCATATTAAAACAGTAAGGATCTTTGGAGAATATTGTCTTCACCTTGGTAGTCGAGGAATTCCTCTTCTGAAAGAAGAAAAATGAAAAAAGCACCAAGTGGCTGGCCCATCAACACTTGCCAACAAGAGTGTCTAGTCGTGCAGACTGAAGTGGGCAGAAAGGAGTGTGTATTCCAAGAAGTACAATCCTTCATATCCATATACATATATCAAGGGGAAGGAGTAAGAAAGAGTGGTCCTCAAAAAAATGTCCTATTGAAGAAATTCTCACAAGGACTGTGGGAATCCTGAAGCTCTTAGTGAAGCTCAGAAACACACTGTGGCCATGTCCTACATTTCTTTTTAATTTAATACGGATGTTTCATTTGACACTGCAGAAGACTGAGACACATTCTGACTCAAAGCACTCACCTTTGCTCCTTTACTTCCTTCAGGACCGTAGGCATCTCTGCCATCCATGCCCTGCATAGGTCAAGCATACTATGAGTTAGCTTTTAATAGAGGATTAGATTTATATCCAATTTGACTTTGGAATAAAGTTGTCTCATTACAATGAGGTGCTCATTCTGTTAAGACTAATGCAGTAGGACAAGCTCTCACAATACAATCTAAAGACATTAGCAAATGGTGGCAAAACCATAGAGAGAAAATAAGGATTAAGACAACAGTTCCTTTCCTCTGTGTGCCCTACCTTTAATATATTCTTTCCTCCACAGAATTTGAGAGGAAAGATATTCTCTCTAAGCCACAAGGAATCTGGTGTCCATAAGGACACTGACAACCAAATGTGAAATAGTTTTAATTGTATCAAACAGAGAAAATAGAAGGGAATGAACTGCAGTGTTTCAGTTGAATTGGTACTAAAATACAGGGGCCCTGAATTAGGACAGAAAGACTCACAGGCACGCCTCTCTGTCCAGGTGGTCCAACTGGGCCCTTCTCTCCAGGATCACCAGGTTCACCCTGTTATAATTGAAACATAGAAGCCATAAATTGGACTCATTCAGAGAATTCTTTCTGAAATGCAAAGTTCTCTGTTAGACTGAAGTGTGCCTATAGATGCAATAGATTCCACTACAGACCATGTTTCATGGAATGTTCTTGTGGTGGAACTGGAAAGGACTTGGCAAATCAGAATATGCTGAGCATTCATGGAGGCAAACCCCAAAGGCCTTTGTTCAATAAAACTCCCATCCTTATACAGTAATATCAGTGAAAAAAAGTGGGGTTTGAAAAAAATTTACATTAGTGGTAGCAGGATATATCCCGGAAGCACCTGTTGATAGCTGATGATATTTCTCAGGCAGGCTGTCTGCACTGTGCTCTTAGTCCTCTTGCAGGGTTTTTATTCTTTAGTTCCTTTTATGTTTACACTTTCCAATAGAACTCTAACAGGACGCCAACATTAACCAAAATCACACATAGAAAATCAATCACAGAAAAAAGAGTGTATGATGAAAACTCCTAAGTATTTTCCCAATTTTTGTCACTGTTTCATTGTATGTTTTCACACAGTGACTATTTTCATAGCAGTACTTTGGCCTTCTGATACCTCTCCACTGAAAGTAGCAAACATTCAAACAGACTTAAAGGCTTAGCTAACTGCTATGGCTTATGACTTGTAGATTAAAATACTAAACAACACCTAATACAAGCTATTTTTAATCAAGTTACTCTCACATATCAACACACATAAGTGAAAGGAAAGTAAGGGGTAACATTTATTATAAGTGAGCCCTAAGCCTTTCTGTTTATGTTCATGTTGATTTAGTTGTTCTCAACATATTCATTCCTCTATGATAGACATTGTAATAGTCAAAGCTCCTTGGACTTGTCAGGAAGCTTTAGAAAAACAAGGTTAAAATAAGCAACTATGCTTCTTCTAACTGGTAAGGTCAGATTGGACATTAGGAAAAAGATTTTCACAAAGAGGGTGGTTGTCACTGGAACAGGCTTTTCAGAGAAGCGGTCATGGAACCAAGCCTGTTCAAGAAGTGTCTGGATGACACAGTTTAGCCGTCCTGAGAGGAGCAGGGAGTTGGACTTTATGATCCTCACGGGTCCCTTGCAACTTGCGATATTCTGTAATTCACTGGAACGTATTTTCAATGGATTGGACAGATTCTAATCCCAAAATGAGCTCAAGGGTCAGCACTGCCTTATCCCTGCTGCATTTTGTGAGAGGCCAGGCCCCACTGAGAACCCTTACCACAACAGCAATTATAAGAGTGGTCATGGCAAAACAAAATACTTCTTATTATAGCTCTGACACCTGTAAGATTGCCTTGAACATATCACTTATCTTCCCATGCAGTCTAAAAATATCTATAAAACTTAACGTTCCACACATGTTCCACAGGACTAACGAAGTGTTAGAACATGCTTCTTCAGTCAGATTCTTGAATTAGTGATACTCTTAGATTGCTGCAATTGGATGCCTTAAAAATCTTTACCTTTGCTCCTCTTCCACCTAACTTTCCAACAGAACCAGGTGAACCTGGGATCCCCAGACTGCCCTGCAATAAGAAGTATCAGTTAAAAGGTGTACAACTCCCACTTGAAATTACTACAGAATTGGGATAAATATTAGTGCATTTACAGGCTTTGGAGGACCACAGTAAGAGTTAGTAGTCAAGATATCATTCCATTTATTTCCTGTATTCTGTACAACTGCTCTATAAGTTTCAAAATGCTTTTAAGTATTAAATGAATGTTATTTTCTGCCTACAAAGATATCTAGTGAATACATGCATATGTGCACCAAAAAAATGAATGCACACATATAACTGGGTGTGTAAGCACGAACATCATTATGTGACTGAAGCAGATCACCAGGGCTGACAGTGTAGGACATTCCAGTCCTGATTTACATTGATGTAATTCCAGAAACACAGGGGAGAAGATCAGGAGACAGTGCTCCAATGTTACAACATCATCAGTAATGTTACAACCTCTAGCATTAAATCTCACAAGCCATAGTTTAATGAAACTACTGACCATTTTATAACTTTGCTCTCAACTCCTCCACGGCATCTCTGTATTTGTACATGCTGCAAACTGTGCTCACAGTACTGATACCAGAAAACTGAGAGTAGAATCTAGTTAAGGCTCTTCAGTGCAGTCATGCAAAAGCTTGGTAATACTGACATTTACTTCCTATTCACCCACCTAAACTTATTTTCAAGGCTGTTCTTTTATCATAAGAAGCTGAAAATCAGTTTACTTAAGTACTACACTGAAAACCCCTCAGTTTATACCTTCTAAAAGCTTTTTAAAAAGTCTTTATAAGAATAATATCAACACTGAGAATGAAAAGACCTCATGTGTACAGCAGGAATATATTATTTAAAGCTAACCAGAGGGCCTGGCATGCCTTGTGGTCCTGGAGGTCCTCTGATCCCTTGTGGTCCTCTTGGGCCCTAATGGAAAAAAGCCATTAAAAAAAAAAAGTCAGTTCAGTGTTGACAGTCTTTTGATGAAGATCAGACTGCTGCAGTGACCAGAATACAAGAGCCTGCTTTGCAAGCCTTAATGCACAGGTGAAACCTCTGGCTGTTTGGTTCTAAGGATTTGTCTGTGTGAAGCAGCTGAGATGGTCACTGCCTGACAGCCTGATTTAGAGATTCTCTGAGGTGTCTAAGATACCAAAGGAGCCATAAGCAGACTGCTTATCTGGAGAAAGGCACACTTTGTCCACATCCTAAAACTTCTGTTAAGAGCATCTTTAAAGCATCTAAGACCATCTTAAAACTGGAAGCTACTACTGTATGTAGCTTACCATGATAATTCACTTCAAAATTACTCCACCTAGGAAACACACAGGTTTCCACACTGGTTTTGTCAATGCAATATATTTTATGTACTTATTGTTAGCAATTTGTAATGAATTCATTTTGAAGCTATCTGCTTGATAATATCCTGTAAGTTGGAGATGTGTTGGCAAAATTACTTATTTTTGCTATTCATTTTCCTCTTTCAATTTCACTAGAAGCTGCACCCATGTAACTAGTCACATTTAATTCCTCAGGGTTAGAGAAGAGATTTGCCAAGGAAGAATCTTCCTCATAACATTCATAAGTTGAAGTTAACCAAGCTTTCCAAAAGAAAAACAAAAGATCAAGACTGACAAGTTCATCTTCTCCATAGCTAACATAAAACCAACTCAGAAGTTCTGTTAGTTACCTGTGGGCCTGGAAGACCAGTCTCTCCTGGATAACCTGCTTCCCCCAGATCTCCTTGCTCACCCTGCCAGAATAAAACCCAAGAAAACAACAACAAACCCAAACAAATTAGCACGTCATCTGTACATCAAAAGATGACAATTTCATATCTGTATAGAGTTGATAGAATATTTTTCAATGCTCCCAAACAGCTTTCAAGCAGCTTCAGAATCCTGATGAAGAAATTCAGTCAGAAACTAAGAGCTGAGTAGCTTTTTTCTTTTTCTTTAGGGAGTGTGATGACTATAAAAGTTGCAGCACAAGAGGTCAGTTCTATTTGCTTTGCATTTTCCTCAGTACATTTTACACCATGTCTCAGCAATATTCCTTCATTACCCTTGTCCACTGCAAAGACCACGAGAAGCCATAAAGCCAGGGCCACAAGGGCATGTCCTCTTCCTCCTTATCCATGAAAAACAACTCTGAGAAGGAAGAACCATGACTTCATAACCACACTAGAATTTGAGGGGTTTATACTCCACATCTTTCACTCTGGTTATTCAGTGAGGCAAGTCAAATCTTCCTTGATCATGGATAAAAAACTTTTCTGGCTGCCATCTCCATAAAGCTGCCATTTGAGGATGAGTCAGTTTAGCCAACATCCATAAGCAATATTCTCTGCCTGTTGGATTGAGTAAAATGATGACAACTAGCAGCAAGATATTCCAGGCCTTGCATATCCCCTTTCACTGAAGAAATCATACACATCTGAAGATTCTTAGGAAAATAGATGGTTCTGGAAAGAACCTCCTGAGAAAAACTGCATTTAAAAGGCTGAACTTCCATTCTTCACCACATGAATAAAATGAAAGATAACAACAGGAAAAAAAAAAAAAAACAGGAAAAAAAACACCAACAAAAAAAGTTAATTTCTAGCCAGAGTAACAATACTGTAAAATGGAACATCAGTAAGTATATGTTATTGCCAGATGTCAAAAAATCAAATAGAAATAGATTTCCACAAAAATCATTTTGATTATAATGAAAATGGACAAATTTCTTAAACACACTCTATTAGAATTCAAACCAAATAGTTTTCAGCTACTTAAATTTACTTTTAATCAAACCCAGAAAAGTGATGGTTCTTTTTTCTTCCGCCCAACTTTTCCTCTCTTTCATGCATTCCTTTAGTTTATTCTCCTTTCCATCTGCAATATTTTTAATATTTTGCTTTGTTTTCAGCACACAGACTGCAGTAGTGTTCTTGTCTGTGACAAACACCTCCCTGACACTGCACCACCCCTTCTGTTCCTTCTGCCTGCTGAAGACTTCTGATTGCCAAGAATGGCTAGCTGTGCTTCTTCATGTCCCCATATATTACTTGGATTATTTCTTTTTGCTGGTACCTGACAGAAAAATGCAAACAAGATTTTCAGAGTTCAACAGCAATCCAATTTGGGGGGGGGGGTGGGAAGCAAGCACAAAGTTTCGTAATTTCCTAAGAAATGGATTTCTGAGTGATTACACAATAATTAGAATAATTAAGAGGCAGCTTTGATGAACATTCTTCAATATTTTAATCAAAAATGTCTTCTTAAGCCCTATAAAGAATTTCTGAGGCGGATATAGGAAACTAACTATAAAATACTCATTTTCTTTCAAATTATGCTGATCCCTGTGAACAGCCAAAGCCGTTTCAGCACAGAGCATACCTGTGTATTGCATAAGGCTGGGATGTGACTGGACTGTAAGCCTGAGAAACTTACAGGACTCTCACTTCTGATTGTCATTTTCCAGTCAATTATTAATTTGAATCACTTTAAATGTAAAAAAGCTGTGTTACCTGGCTGCAGCACACAGGAGGAAAGTAATTAAGGTATAGAAAAACTGCTCCTCTCAACAGGAGAGGGACAAGAAGTCCAGAAATCAGAGACAAATCAAACACTGTGCTGCTGAAGAAATATTACTGCCATAAAAGACACTACCCCTCCCAGCAGCCTTTTTCCTTTGCTGAAATTTATCTTCTATATTACATCACTATGGTTATTCTCACCATTATTTATTAACATTTTACACTTGACTTTCAGTTTAAATGCTTGTTGCTGTTGCAAGAAAAACTCCCACTCAATCCATGCACAAGTTTCATGAAAAATCATTAACCTTTTGCCAAATTAAGAACACAGCCAAGAACTTCAATTTACATGCTGCATCCTCAATTAAAAATATGACAAATTTAGCAAACTTATGAAACTTTTACTGGGTGTTCTCTAATAGCAAGTTTTGTATAGGCCAAAAACCTCATATTGTGAACTTTGATAAAGGAAACAGAGCTTTGGCAAGGACTTAAGTCCCTGCACTTCATCCTGTCTCCTCCTTGAATTGGACAAGTATGACTTGGAAAGAAGAGATGGTGCAAAGCTGGTCTGAATTTTGCCCTGACTGTGCTTGTGAGTGAAGAGTTGCACAGAACAAACTCTACTTAAAATCCTGGTTTGGGAAACGTTATACCAAGGCATATACCATCTCCCTTATCTGTGTTAGCTACTCTGCAGAGACATTGGTTCAAATGTGAACCACTTGTGCTAAAGCAATGTTTCCTGGACTGATCATAGAACCTATACTTCAGAATTTCTAGAATTTAATTTTTACTTGCACGAACCCACTCTTGAATGCAATTGCTTTTAGATTTGTTTTGATAACTGTATTTTGCAATTTATATCCAGAGACAAATAAGCTTTCTTTTCCAAGAACATTATCTGAATCACCATTTAAGAGAATGGCAGTGATGTCTTACCAAGTACATCTCAGGAAAGTTTCCTGAGATCCATACTCTGCGATACAGGTCTAGGAAACCCAGGGCTGCCACCTAACAATGATGAGAGAATTTCGCACCAGGGGTTCTTCCCAGAATGACCAATCAGCATGCACTGGGGTTGACCTATTCCTTACAGCCTATACCAACATTTAAACTACACTAGATTCTTTTAGATATTGATTTGGGTAATTAAATTGTTTCCAAAACCTTGATTATGTTATATCCTTTGAGCCAATATTCAGAGCTCCAGTGAACAGTATTATGTTTATTTTCAGTATGGCATCATGTAGAACTTGCCTTAATTTTATCTGGGCTGCATGTGTGCATCATGCATGTATCTGTGTGCTTGCAACCAAAGAGGAATAAACTGTCAGACTTTGCAGCCTGACCATTCATTCCTTTCATCTTTAGTGACAGTCTTTTCTCTACTTATATTCCCACATTTGCCCCAATAATAAAAGTAACTGTTCTTTTATTTTGATGAAAACTTTTTTCCAATTCTAGATCCTTTAAGCCAGAAGGAAGGACCTCTGGAACACCCACCTGAACCCTAAAGGCTGCCCTGGCTTGAAATAGACTTTTGATTTTTAAACACTTGTTCCTTGGATCACAATGAAACTTTTCAGAGGAGCAAACACTGAGGCTGGAAATGTAGGTGCCTATAGATAGGTAGTAACAGTGTCAGCCACTCACCTTTATACCTGGAAGGCCTCTTCGACCTGCTGCACCCTAGGAAGGAATGGCATGAGAGATCACATCCAGAACACTGAGCAACACATGGAACAATGGTTTATAAAAAAATACTTTATATATACAGTCAAATCAAATGCAGCTTATAGAAACCAGAGATTATTTCCAAAGAAAGATTTAAGGTAAAAAAAAGAGAATAGAGTAGATTCGGGACAGAAATTATGATTCTAGTAAGCTTTACCAAAAATTAAAAAGGCTTTATTTAGAACCTTAGTGAGTGCAGAGGGAAGACAATTCAACAAAATTCTTGAAAACGTCTTCCCAGTCAGCTGCCCCTGGGCTAAAATAAAGAGAACAAAAACTCTCTTCTCTCCCACTAAGATAAGATGTTTGCACCACTTCCTGCTGCACACAGTTCAGCAGCACTAGTGAATGCTACTGTTAAACCTCTCATCACCAAAGGCCTTTAGGATGTGTCTGCAGCCTGACTGAGGAGCGATCATCATTCCAGGCTTTGGCATTAGGCACCATTCTCACAAACTAGAAGAGGTGCCTCCATAATTTCCAGTCTCCATTGAACTAAAAAGAGCAGCTCAACTGCCAGTGAGTTCATATATATGTTTGAACAGGCATACAACACCTGCAGTCATGGGGAGGAAGAACAGGGAGATTTACCTGCAGTGAAATTATAAAGCAATTAAGGCTCAAAGAAAAGGTTGCATTGAGTTTAAGGCTTGAGATTTCACATGAATCGGACCTGAAATTAACCAGACAGCAAATTCCTGATCTTAAAGAAAACAAAACACATTACAATGTACATAAGTTATTAAATTTTAAGCCAAATAGGTTTCACTAGGAAAATTTTAGAAGAGTTGTGTTCCCTCTCCTTGCAGGAGTTTGAAGTGTGGGATAACAGGAAGAAGGATGGGTTTACTCAATAGAACCCTACTGTATCTTTTATCAATTACTTCCATCCCATATTGATTACTGTTCTTACATCAGGGCCAGCATCACCCTGCTCTCCTTGGAGTCCTTGTGGGCCTGGGTCTCCCTGCAAAACAAAATAATGACCAAGTCCTTAAAGACTCTTTCCTTTTACTTGTACTTACACATTCTTTATACATTCCTTCTTTGTCTCTTGTTCTAAGTATTTTCAGTGCAATCAGTTGTGTCATGCTAAATGGTGATTCTTGCTTTTTGCGAATAATTTACAATCAAAAATTGTAAACCAGACAGATCAGGCTTGCTTTGGATTTCCAATCCACCAGTTACAAACAGCTGATACTTGGTCAAGGCTTCTTGAATTAATGTTGACTTCAGCTTTTCAGTTGGACTTCTTAAGATGAGAAAGTTTGATGAGATTTGCTTCCCAAGAGTCACCAAAACCCAATTATTCTCCAAAAAGTAAACCTCACAGTTTTCCTACTGCTTTCATCACACTCTACATAGACATATGCACACACATATCAAAACACAAGCACACAACCCTACTTATTCAGATAGAATTAAACTTCTAAAATAGTGGATTTTTTTCACATGTTGCTAGTTCTCACCCTCTTAAGCTTTCACCCACCATCATTTATACACTACTGTCCAACTGCTTATCATCTTTGCTTTTTCTTTCCAAACAAAGTGCAATGAAAAAATGGACTGTGCTTTTCTGTGATGTTTCTTTTCTTGCAGCATTGCTCAAAGACCTCATAAAAACTCAGACATTGCTATATAAGAACATATCCCAGCTCTTATATTCTTGATACAGGTCAAAATGGTGTTTATCCACCATCCTGAGAAATAGCAGCTCTATAGCAAAATGCATTTAGACTGTTGATACCAAATACATTTTTCCCAGCACAATTTTTAACAGTATCCTTACAATCCATTACTGGAAGCATCTCAGGTTGCTGATATACATTTGTGATAATATATTTCTATTAAATCCATATCTTCCCTTAGCTCTATATTATGAGAATATTTCCACAGTCTCTGTAAACCTTTTTAATTTTTTTTTCTTTTATACTGTATCAAGCATTTCTCAAAATTTTCTATGTTGCAGACAAACACTAACAGCAAAACACAAAACAAAACACCAAAAAAACCCAACCAAAAAAAGAGCTGCTTGGTATGGGACAGCCAATAGAACTTAGCAATTATGCAAATCTTCTCTCCATAAGATAGAACTACTTGCTTACCTGTGGTGCTATGTTCCCCTTTTCACCCTTCGGGCCAGTAACATTATTGTTAGCTCCAGGATCGCCCTGGAAAAGTCAAATGGATAGCTCAGCATTTTCAGTGACCTCACCCTTATTACTTTGATTATAGAGGCAGAATATGGAAATAGAACTAATTAGACTTGTCTTTGCAGACAACTACCAAAAAAAAGGCTATTTTAAATGAAAATGCTTGTAAGAACACCACGTAGGAAGTTGTGCAAAGGCCATAAAGTTCTTTTCCAAAGAGATTAAAAGCAAAATTAACTAGCAGCAACAAATTAAACCCTGAAAATGTGAAGCTGCTCTGGTTGATCTAGTATAGTTATTGAAGTTAAGATCACAACTTGTTAGTGAGTCTCAGATAGGGGTTACACTACAGTGAAATTCCATTTAACTGCTTAATGCTAGACACAGGTGAAATCCTAATCTCTCACAGAGGCAAATTAACGTGGCACCTGGATTTATTTTTTTTTTTTTTTTAACACAATCACTAGAAGACAGGAGTCAACACTATATTTGAACATTTGGAACAAAGTCTTTGAAATATTAGTGACAAGACATAAAGCTGTGATACAAGAAGTGTAGTGTCTCCACTGAAATTTCAGTCCTCAGGGAGCGTGTTTATATAGGGCTCTGGAGCATTCAAGGAAAAAATGTGAGCGTGAAGAAGTAACCTGCCTTTGCATCATTTTAAATTGCTAACCAAGAGTCAGTGCACAGGGTTTTCAAGTGATCTAAAATTCCTCTGTAGGACGGGAACCACCAGGAAGACTGGTCTAGTCCACCTGATCTTTTCATTAGACCGTCTGCTCTAGTGGGAGGTGTACCTGCCCATGGCAGGGGTAGTGGAACTGGATGATCTTTAAAGTCTCTTTCAATCCAAATCATTCTACAAATCTGTGATAAGTAGCTCCAAAAGGAGTTATGTTGTCTATGGTAAAAACAAACAAAACAAAAATGCAAGGAACAAGCAGCAGGCCTGAGGCTTAAACACCTGCTTCCAAGCAACATATCAAAACACATCAGTCCATCTATATCTAAAGAGTTTAGGACTCCTGGAATATGCTGTGCTTCTTGCAGAGTACTGCATTATCTAGGACTGGGAGAAACTTCAAATCACATACACTTCAGACGTCTCAATCACAAAATCCAGGCGTAAATCAGTGCAACAAAATAAAAATAAAGTAATACACTTACATGATCTCCTCTTAGACCAGGTTCTCCTTGTTCACCTGGTTCTCCTCTGGGGCCTTTTCTGCCCTAAATTCACAAAAAGAGCACAAACAATTCAGGTACAAGTATAAATAGTATCTGTGGTAGAGGAAGGGCAGATAAGAGAACACAGATCTGTTGAAGTCAGTGGAGCTGCACTGATTTACAGCAGGAGTCACATCATATTAGAGAACAGGCAGCTATTTAAAACGACTCACAGGCATTACAGACAACATTACACTTTGGAAAAATGTTTCCATAAAATCTAAACATTACTGTAAAGGGTACCTCACCCATTTTCCTCTGTTGCCTTTCTCTCCAGAAGGTCCAGGAAATCCACGTTCTCCCTAGACTCACAAGAGAGAGAAAAAAGAAGAAAAAAAATAGTGGTTGCTCTTTTGACAAATGTGGTTCTCAAGGTTTGTCTGGCAGAATCCAACTTCCATCAGATATGCAATTCTAAACAGCAAGCAATGGAATTTCTGCTCAGGATTAAAGCCCATTCAAGGCACAAAACCTGTACTTTTGAACCCTGAGGTAGGTTCTATAGTAACACTGCACATGTAATCATTACCTGCTCTCCATCAGTGCCATCAAATCCACTCTCACCATATTCACCCTGCAGCCATAAGCAAAAAAAACCCTTTTAGCATCAGTCCTCTTGTCTCTGAGCAAAAGAACAGTTCACTGTACATTGTGAAACTTCAGTAAGAGTAATTAGGAATAATAATTAAAAATTGGAATTAATAATTCATATTTTAATGAATTAAGAACATATTTAGCAATTATTTGTTAAGAACAGTTAATAAGAACAACAGTTATTAAACCCATAGATTTTCTTCAGGATTTGAATTTTGCTTTTCCTTCTTTTAGTTTTCAAATCTTTTCACAATTGCAGCACCTTCAAAATCTAGATATATTCCAAACTGTAACTACTAGAATTTTATCTATCATGCTGATAACTTTGTAATTCTGATGTCAACCATCATGTGTTTGCATTGTGCTTTTCTTTTTTTTTTAACATAGCTCTATAACATGAACAGTGTATTGAAAAGCTAGAAAGAATAACCATGATTTAAAAAAATTACAGCAGATGGATCTCAGGCTTTAGGACTTGTTAAAGGAACTTCATAACTCTTTCAGCAATGTGATGCTTGTTACATAAATAGCAGTAATCTTCCTTTTCAAACACCCATTGCTTTTCTCTTCCTTTTGTCTGCAAAAATTATTCACCATATTGCAACCATTTATGGAAGATATTTTCCCATAAAACACCCATCCCACCTTTAAGGAATGTGCAATGTTAACTTGTGTGAGGTGCCCGAATAGACTTATAACTGTGAGAACCTTATTTCATTTATGCAAGCTCCATGATGTTTCAGACCTCACCAAATAACACACTTCATTTTTAAAGGATATTTTGAAGCTTCTTCCATCTTTCTATACTCAGATAAAAATGAAAGAATTAACTGTAGTGTTTTAATTTTTAGCAAGAAATTAAATTAGCAGAGACCACTACTCTGAAAGCTGAAATGATATTCATCAAATCACTGAAAGAGGCACAAGAATAAGTTAAAACCATCAGGAATCTCACTGATAGAGACCACAGATACAATTGCTTTGTAGGTTTTGATGCTAAACTGACTTTGCAAAATCACATGGTTAAAGTTCCTGAGAAAAAATTTCTTTCATTTATAACAATTCTGCACGTACAACAAGAAAAAATAGCTGGCTGTACATTTTGATGAGATTAATATGTCATAAACAAGATTTTTTAAATAAGTATTCCAAAATAATTTTGAGCACTAAGTAATCATGATTTTTATTCAAGTGTTATTTTTTCCATCACTCATTTCCTACCTCAGAAAATCTGAGCCAAACTTCATACTATTAAATACTCAGCATTGCCTTTTTTTCTCCAAATAGCTATACTAAAATGCTTTGCAGACTTCAATAAACTGCCTCAACCTTACTAAGTTAGCAGAATTGAATCACATTTTTTATGTGCTGAAAGTTCACATTTTTAGTTAAAATAAAACTAGTGGATATAATGACACACCATAATGAAGATATTCACATATTCATTGGATTCCAGTAGGGTTTGTGCACCTAGGAATTCCTACTGCACTCTTCAACTTGGACAAATTAAAATCATCAGCAAGCACTCTCCTTCTTCTATACTCCAACATTTTGAGTATGTAAAGGAGATAAATTACTTCAGAGAACAGAGCAAGAAACAGAAAAGGAAAGAGGAACGTGAGAAGATTAGAAAGTTAGTATGGAGGAGTACTTTAAATAGAGCAGAGGTATCAGAAACACACTCTGAACTTTCTTACAGCTGCTCAGTTATGGAGGTGAATATCTTTTGAGTCTTTGAGGCTCCCAAGTCTGCTTTAGAAAGTCGTTTTGTATCAAAGCATTCAATACAAGTTAATACCATTTTGATTGCTGTAGCTTGGGAACTAATATTGCCATTATAGATCATTGTCTTCCAGGCTTCACATTTTATTAATGAATTGTTGACAATACTTCTTTGATGAACAGCTATGTTTGAAAGGTTAAACAAGCAGACTTGCAATAATAGTGGATGACAACAACAGTATGAAGAGGAGTTTGGATATTGAATAATGTCAATAGTATCAACAATGACCCAGTGAAAAGGCTGTCCAAATCTGCAATAAATATTACTCACAATCTTTTTCCCCCCTCTGCTCTGCTTCCTCAACAATTAGAATACGACATTCAGCTGACCAGAATTACCACCTTAACATACTATCAAATTAGTCAATAAATAAATCCTTTTCCTGTCAGTTACAATAAATCAACTATGACTGCAATCATATAAAAATACAATTATGACTGCTCGTTTTGATAAATGTGATAGGTATCTTAAATCCATTCTTAAGACAACTATAGCAAAAGAACATTAAATGCTCTGAAGTTTTAACACTGGTTTGGTGGTTTTTTTTGCTGACATTTTCACCTTGCAAGGTAACATGAACTTAAAAGAAAGCAGAACAATGTTTTCAAAGAAAATTGATCACACATGAACACACACACCTGAATTCCTCTGTAGCCTCTGGCCCCCTGAAAGTAAAAATAAACATAGATGAAATTTGGTGAAAGTACTTTTACTGAGCTTGAAAAGCAGGGCACAATAGCTTGCTGTGCAGGGGCATTCTGGGCTCAGTATTGGTAAGTCCCTAGTGCAAAATACTCTACTGCTACTTATGGGATTTACCCTTTTTGTCTGGAGAGACAGGACAGCCTTCACTTTCATTCCAGTTCCAAAAAGATTTATAGCTTTAACTAAGACCAGTCTGGAGCAGGTGGTGAAAAAGTCACTGTCAAGTTCCTTAGTTAGCAAAATCCTTAGCTATTTGACCACACCTCAGTTACTCAAAATACCTCTCAAAATAAGACAGCAAACACTGTCTGCCATTCTTCAGCTGCGTCCTGCTCTCCATCCTTGCTTCGGTAAGACCGCACAGGGATTTGTCCCCAGCACAGAAAACAGGTTTGTACAAAACCAAATTAAGAAATGTTACAAAGTTGCATACTTGCCTTGTGGCCTCTAGCACCTGGACATCCTCTGTCTCCTTGAGTCCCAGCAAAACCAGCTGGGCCTCTCTCCCCCTAAGAAACAAAACAAAATGTGCTATCTCATCCATACCGTGATGGTTACTGGTTAATTCATGGTGTAAAACTAAAGCAAGACAAAATTATCACCATTCACCTCACTAAGGGCACAAATGCAAGTCATCTGGAAATTTTCCTACTGGCCATAAGAGAGCAGTCGATTACTAAACTGAGTTGCACCTGGTTCTCTCTCTCACTGTTATGCTGTGTTTTAGACTGCATTACCGACCTCCAGCTGAAATCTTTGTCCTTAAAGGTAGGTCTTTTTGTGGCTTTTCTTTTTTTTTAACTGAATAACTAACCCACTTTTGGTGGGTTGTTGTTTTAATTCAATAACTAACTATGGTGATGTATAGAAGCAGAGAGAATCAAATCTGTATATTTACCTGCAGATACACGTTACTTAAACATATTTTAGGTTAGCAGTGTAGTTAACAGTGAGTAAGTGCAAGCAGGTTCAGGCACCAACCAACAGCATCATAGCAGGAAGAAATATGTTTACTTACAATCCCACCTTCCTCACCAGGATGGCCAGGAGATCCTCTGTAACCTGTACTTCCCTGAAAAATGAGAATTTACGAGGTAAGTAACACTGTTCTCCAAGCACACTGGATTAATTTCCATCAGATTATTCTGCACATAGAGAAGGAAAACATTTCCTGAAAACTAGACCTGGTTGTGCTGAGGAAGGCAGGTTCCATCAACTACGTTTACACTGACACTTTGTACAGACACAGTACACTGCCTCCTATGTATTTGACATGGACATGAAAAGAAAACCAAACAAACACAAGACCAAGAAAGTAACAATGTTTAATATAAAATTTCAGTATGTTATTTCAGGAAACTCTCTGATAGCTTAACAAAGCTCATTGGGATACTTGATCAAATTAAGTATCTTTCTAGTGATTTGAATAAAGGAAGCATTACACAGTAATGAAATCCTAAGGTGAAATGAAAAATATATGGAGTTGGAAACTTGTTAGGACAAAGTTATTACAATGCCTTGCAAAGACATAGGAATATTGTAACTTTGTATTTGAAGTTATGCAAATATCATACCCTTGAGGCAAAAACATGAGCAGACAGAAAGCAGAACAAAGGGAATTGCTAGTTACAAAACAACTATGTTTACATTCTGAACACTGTTTGTCCAAGCATCTTAATCTAGCCTTTTAGTAAAAGAGAAAGATCCAAGAAAATCAACCAGACTAATGGAAGAAATTGGTAAACTAGTTCATGAATAAATATTAGAAGACTATACTTTCATAAAGAGCTAACCAAAACTGCCTTTAACTGCAATCACACTGAAGGGTGTGAACTACAGATATAATTTACCTGGCATGCTACTGGAATAAGTAGAAATAATGGAATGAATAGCAGTCAAATGAAGTCTACATATCCAAAAAACCTTAACAATGAAGTATATGAGCATGCTGTAGCAGTGGTGAAGTCTGTAATACTCAAAAAGGCTTGAAACAAACAATTTAAAATCTTAAAAGAAGTAACCTTTTTTGATAAAAGAAACTTACAGAAGAGGATATTTGGAATAACCAGAGACACAAAAGGATAAGGCACACACCTAGTAATGAAGGATTATTTTCTACTCTCAGCTTGTCAGCTGGAAGCTTCTCATTCCCAATAGCTAATAAGCCTGCTAGTTAATCAGACCTAATGTTTTTAAACCCTCTCTATTTTCTGCTGAGTTGGAGAAGGAGATTGCTCAATGACTTTTATATGTACAAATCATTTTCCTTACAAAAATACTTTTGCATAGAAGCATGCAGCAAAGATATGATCATATTTCGTGTTCCTCCTTCATCTGTCCTAACAGTAAAGGTCATGGGCACATGCATGCATGCTCTGAAATACTACAAAAAACAGAAAGACTTTGAAAAATGCAGCAATTCTTAAGTAATGTCTATCTTAGACCTTCTACCTTCCTTCCAGGACTTCCCCGAACACCGCGATCACCATTTTCTCCAAGGCATTTACAGATAACATTACAGCATTTCCTTTCTGCAACAGTATCCTGAAAAATTACAAGAAACAATTTATGTACATTAATCATAAAACAAAGACTGGGGGTTTTTTTCCCTTTTGTTTATATCACAGAAGGACTTACAAGGTTTCTCTGCATGATGCTTGCAATCTCTGCAAACCCAACACTCAGAGGTTCATTGTATCCAAACCCTCTGCCAAACTCTATTTCCCAAAATTCAGTCAAGTTCTGTGTATTGTCCAGGCCAACTAATAGAAGTGCATCAAGACCTTCAATGTAAGCACAGATTTTAATTAGTGAATGCCTGAAATATATTATTTAACCAACAATATATTTTTGAATAACAGCAATTCTTAAAACACACTTCATGGCTCCAACACAGTATGTTAAAAGAAATCAAGCTATTGAGAACAACATGTAAGAGAAAAATCCAGACCAGTAAATTTCCAATTAAATTCTCTGCCCAGCTGTCAGACCAGATTGCTACTCAGTGCCCAAACACGAGTGGTTTGCACTGCAGAAGCCTGAGTTTTGCCTAACCTCTGGTGCTGTACTCATCAGTGAGAGGGGTATGTCCTGAGTTGTATCACCATGGAAAGACAATGTTACGTGGAAAATTTGCAGTGGGGGAGCAATACATTGGGCCTTTGGCAGCAGGAGGCTGAAGCACCCATGTGGCACTGTAATACCTTTAGAGTGAAGTGAGTCTGATGCTTTCCTGAGATCTTCCAGTGAATCATCCAGCCCATCTGAAAATACTAACAGAACCTGTCAGGAAAGGGAATAATGCCAAGACAATTGTAAGAGGGACTGAAAGTTCAGACATTGTAAAAAATACAGTTTGCATTGAAAGCTGGCTATGAGGTGGTCAAATCACACTACACTGTGGTAGATGCGTGGGGGGGAAAAGGTGCTGAGGAGCAAGGAGAACAGAACACAAATGCCTGTCTTCTCTGACAGCACCTGAATTTGAGGGATTTGTCTTGCTGAACAGTTCAGAACATGGTTATTAATTATATCTGTCACCTTCTTAGCATGCTAAGTGGAAGGCCAGTTCTGATATGACTTATCCACTGAAAAACTTCCTCTGATGTCTGAAGAGTTCTCCATTATGTGAATGTGGAGAAGAACTTAAAAGCAAACAAATTTCTCCATTTCTGCAGGAACAGCTCCAGTTGACTGCCAAGTGAGCCACACCAGACAGTGCATCCTCTCTGGGTCAAATCCTCTCACCCTTCAGATGCTTATGTTCCCTCTCCCTTTCGACAAAGGCAGTACATCACCCTGCTCCACTCTGCCACATTTTGTCTCGTTAAGGTATAAGGCTTAGCTCACCTACAGATGCTAATCATTTATAGTAGTTACATTTCCACCTTTTCAAACCAAAGACCTGCAGTCAAACCCCTTCCATGGAGGAAAGCACAGATTTTTCCAGTTCTCCTCCAAGCTACCAGTCTCTTCCCATTTGTCTCCTCCCCTTCCCTCTTCAAATGAGCAAAAGTCTTCTCAGGCCCATCCAGCCAATTAGTTTTCCCAAAAAGAAGCTGCTCAGCTAAACTGTCTCCTGTCCCCAGTGGTAATGACTTAGAGTCCTTCTAAACTGTGACCAACAAATGGACAAGCTTCTTCCCTCCCATCCTTCATATTTTACATTCCCTATACAAGACACAGCTTCGACCAATGCAAACCCTGTTACTTGTGCTAAGGTAAATTTTCCACAGGTGACAGAGGCAAAGGAAGTGACCACCACACCAAACATACCACTTCTGTGCTAAAGCAGCTAGGAGACAAGAATTTAAGACCTGGCAGATCTCACTGGTTTTGATGGTGCAAAGTTCCCAAACATCCAATATGGAGACACTGGTACTGGTTCTACATTTGCTCAAGCAAATTGTGATACAGTGGAGAGCTGGACCATGGATGATTAAACACATCACAGATTGTTAGAAACAATACTGTAGGCCTGGGCTTGATGATTTTTTCCTATTATCTTTTCATTTTAAAAACTTAAGGAACAGGGAATATGGGGTGCCAGTGCAGCCATTATATGCAAATATATGTAAACATATATTATTATGTTTACAAAGCTTTTATTTATATGAAGTTCCTGTTGGAATACATATGAGTCATGTTTTGTAAAAAATGCTGGAATCAGGTCGAACTCTTTTGTTGCAAATCAAAAAAATAATAAAGAAAAGAAGGAATGCAAACAACAGCAAATCACTATCCCTGATGAGGTTTATAACTAATAATCATCACAGAACAAGTATGTTATTGCTCAGGATCCTAGGGAAATTAAATTGCGATTTTATTTGCATTCTAAAGTCTTGTATTTTCAATTTGCACATAAAGAGTATCAAAAAGGAATATTAATTCATGGGTAAAGTGCTGAGATATGCAGCATATTCATTTCTAGTAATAATGCATCAACAGAAAAAAGCCTAATCTTCAGAACTGGCAATTAAGAGGAAAAAAGCAGTGTTTTTACTTGCATGTCAAACAAGTTCTCCCTCTGCTCACAAGAAGCAAAATCTTATGTGGTCATCTTCCCTGTTCAGACATTTTAAGAATTATTTAGAAAAAATGCTATTAAATATGCAGCAAATTACAACCTAAATTGATAACCCACATCTATGAAAATGCTGTAAAAAATGGAATGCCAGTTTTGATCTGAAAGTTGGGGAATTCATAACATGGCTTTCTCATTCCACATTAGAGTAACATTTTACAAAAGTCAAAATAAGGCTGAAAGAGGAACCCCCTTATATATTTTGCAAGGAGTAACCAGTCCTTCCTCAGTAGGAAGGTCTCCTACATGGAGACTTTAGTAAGTGATAATATTCAAAGAGCTACTACAGGACATGCTATTCTTTACTGCCTCAGTGCCTCATTAAGAATAAATTGTTGGGGCACTGACCCTGAAACACTGAGATCTAAATTTCCTGAACTCAAGTTGAAAAATCCCCATTCATTTCAAACGAGATTAAATGAAGCTTTATGCTTTTCCCTTCACTTCAAGATGGATGAATAAACTGCATCTATGCAGATTTTCCTTATCATCAGTTCTCCTGAAGTAGAACTCAGCTTTGTTACTGAAAATTATTGGTAAGTTAATGACATGAATAAGCCTCTATAAATAAATTTCCCAGATGACCTTCTTTTGTAACTTTTGCTTAGAGCTGTTGCTGTTCTGGACACAGATACAGCATCAGGATTAGGAGTTCCTAAAAGAACTTCCACTGCTCAGAGGATAGACATTCCATGGTAGATATAAGAAGGGTTTCTGTATGAATACCTATCATCCTATGAATTAAGCCAAATGTTCTGGGTACCATCTCACTGCAGGAGGGCCTAGGGAATTGGAATTGAAATATGTAGTTATATCAGGTCAATGAAAAAATAGGAGGTTCTTTATGAACATAAGGAAACCCTTTTTATCACAAGGGTGACTGAACACTGGCACAGGTTGCCTGGAGAGATTGAGGAGTCTCCATTCTTGGAGATACAAAAAAGCCATCTGCCATCCTAGGCAGCCTGCTCTAGCTGACCCTCCCTGAGCAAGGAGTTTGGACAAAGTGACTTCCAGAGGTTCCTTTTAGACTTTACCATTATGTGATTCTGTTTATTAAATTCGTGTATTCTTGACCTACATTTTTGTCTCCCTGGAGTACTCAGCATCAGAGTCTATAAACATCAAACTGCATAATTTTTTTCAGAGATGTACATTCATACCATTAAGTTACCTTAACTTCAGCAGAGGTCACATTAAAGAACTTTTCCTCAAGTGCTTGCAAGAAGTCTGCATTCAGGTAGGTGTCCACAGTGGTCTGTGCTTCTAAGAACTTCTGGATGATCTCTTCATTATAGTCTTCAAAACCAGAGTCAAAGATGAATTGTTTGGTCTGTGTCAATACCTGGAACTTGAATCTAATGTTGACTGGAGCATTACAGCTGGTATTTGGCAATGATTTCATTTGGAGTAAAAGTCTGGGGAGGAATGCTTGCAGTTTCTGTTTCAGGAGCACTGTACCTGCTGGCTGCATGCGCCTCGAAATATCAACTGCTACAGAAAGATCTATGTTGCAATCTGAAAAGAAAAGTATAAGAAACAGGAAACTGTAAACATACACTACATTCACTGTTTGTGGGGGTTTCTTTGTCTGAATCATGGCAGCAGAACAGAATTCAATATGTTAGGTTTAAAACCAGGAGTCAGAATCAGTGACATAGGTTTTCCACAAACAAAAAATACCATCATCCTACAGGTTTCAGTGGGGCCATATGAACTTGAAAATACTAAGAACTACATTATTGGAAACCTGCACATACCAAAATTGCAAAACATATCACTGTTTTCCAGCCATCAAATGTCCTCAAAGGGCCTAATCTTGAAAATGTTTCTGTGAGCTTTGCTACCAAGTAAGAAGGTGCAATGCATATTCCAATTGCAATAGGAAGGTTGATGTGCTTTGTCACTTCATCACAAGACAAGGTGATACATAAAACATAGAACAACAGGCCAAAGAAACATGAGAGAAAGAGGCAGCATTGCCTACATGCAATGTTATATAACCATTGTGAAAAACAGCTGCTGTAAAGTGAGGGCTACATCAGTTAAGGAATTCCTTGCATAGCTCCTTATAATAACAGCAAATACTATGATGTGGGTAATTCCTTCCTCCTCCCCCATCATCTTGCCCTCATTAAACAGCTAAACCATATGGCTTTTTTCTTCTTTACCTTGATTATTTATTTCTCATGTTGCTTTTTATTCCGTGCTCCTAGATGTATTATTACTTACTGTTGTACCTCTCCAAGGAAGTCAGAGACATGAAATTCTAGCTGTAAAACAGCATCTACCTAATTATTTTCCTTCTTCCCTGCTTGATTCTGAAACACTCAGCAATCACAAGGTTGTTTTCCATGGTTGCTAGTCTGGGTTAGCTCCTACAAACCATTACTCTGTATAAAGTTTTCTGAGTTTCCCTCTCTCATGAAAAAGATGAATGTGTTCGGTTCTTTAACCAAATACATCTAGAAATAATTTAATCTCAGGGGGACCATCATTATGTTTCAGTATTTTTACCCATGGTACAAACTGCCCTGTAGATGGTATGATCTGCTGGAAAGCAGCATGAAAATATTTAGATGCAAAATGTCACATTGAATGAGGTTTTATGGCTAAAAAATCTGGCCTTCAGGGCTCAGAGTAACATAAAAAATGTATACATTATCTGTTTAGTTCAAAACAAGACAAACAGTTAAATGTACCCATACATGCACACATGTCTACACATGTCTGTGAACATAATATTTAATGGATATCTCTTTCAGTATGTGGTCACATCCAGCACACACAGAGTATGTTTTCACAATGAGGTTCTTCTAAAACCCAGGTCTTTCTAACGACATAGTTTGGAGACAGTGTGAAGGGCATGGAAGCAGCAGTTTTGCCCTGACAATTGGTCATCCAGACGCTGAGCTTTTAAAGCATTCTCTGTCAAGTCCCCAGTGTACCAGTAATAATAAAACACAGCAGTAAAGCATTCACTTTTTGTGCTACTGTGTTGTGCATTAGAATGTGTAAAACAACTTCTGGTAGGTACTCTATACTCTGTTGATAATCTCCATTTATTTTCAGGAGTAAACACCACTGTGTTGCCAACCCC